>JAJEKV010000014.1:12069835-12520157 GCA_021234155.1 Isoetes taiwanensis | reverse complement strand
GCAAAAGCATTAGATCCCCAAAAGAAAAGCACCAAGATCGCAGTTTTGAAATCTAGCTCTCTGCCAGGATATTGACCAAAAATCGACTTGGTCGAGTGCTTTTTTGACATATCCCGCCTTACATATCAAAGTCTTTTTTACTTTGTCCCAAGATACTTCGAGGTCTTGTGCAACTATGGAACAAGGATCATGATCAAAATCCCTTTGGGGTTTGCATTTGATAGACTTTTCTTGTAGGCGTACTTCTTTTACCCTTCGTGTGAAAGCCAAGTGCAAATTGTTTGAGCACTTTTTGGGATTTCACTGTGAGTGGCTGCTCAAGCAAACCGAGGTTCTAAATCAATCGAGGTTGAAGGTTTTGCCAAAACACTCCTCTCAACATTTTGGAGGTTCTAATGGTGATAATTTTCCCCGAATTTAAACTCATGGCTCCCATGAGAACTAATGAGACATCTCGAAAGCATGTCAAGCACACAGAAAATCATGAAGCCTTCATGTAACACTCATCGTGATTATTCTGCATGCCTTGCCATTACTTTGAGTTGAACATGCCAATTCCTCGCTCCTACTTTTGATCCAAAGGCCAAATGCTAACAAATAATTTTCTAAAGAATTTTGAGGAGGCTACTTCAAGAATATGGACACAAGAAAGGCTGCAAATTCTCTCAGCTTAAAAAATGTTTCAAGAATGATGAGGTTAGAGCTTTTTGGCTTGAGTATCTTATGAGTTTAGAGCTAAACTTCTGGGACATGAACTGGTCAAGAAATTCTTGGCAAGGTTTGGTAAGCTTTTTGATCCCTAAGATTTTGATTTGAATTGCAAACCTTCATATAAAACAGTGTGAAAGTGTTCATCATAATGTGGAAAGGTTTAATCTTTATCTTGTCAAGTGTCGCATCAATCAAGTTCCTAACCATACTCGGTGATCTTGTGGCATCTTTTATCGTGAGGCTTAAGCAAAGAGACCAAGAATACACAGAAGATGTCAAGATTCAAAAAACAGCGCTTCTACACAATACATATGCTTTCACTAAAGCTACCTAAATTGCAGATAAGGATTTCCTACTTAATAGATGATATGCACTCACACCTCATGATCCTTTTTCCAGATTATGAACAAGAATACATGGGACTGTGACTGCGCTACTAGAGGCTATTCAAAAAGGAAAAGAAAAAGCAAAATGGAGGGATGCCGGGGTTTCTCCCGGCAGCAGATGTGGTGAGCTTAGATCACCAAAATGTCGTGAGGCCTTAGTTGAGGTAAAATTCAAGCAACTTTAAGAGATGAAGAACTGAGAAGAAAATTTATCCACCTTAAAGCTCATTGTTCACAGTTCACACTGACATCGCTTGGTATAGACCTGCACAAAATGTGGAAAAGAGGGCATTTTGGTAAGGGAGTGCCCTCAGATGTGCTCTTTGCAAAGTCAGTGGGACATTATGAAGATAGGTGTAGTGTGAAAGAAATATTTTGCCTAGGGCAGGACAAAACTAAGCCTAATGAACAAAATGCTTCCATCGATTTGTGCAGAAATTGAAGAACAGAGGAGATTATGGCCGGGTATTACTAGAGGAATGAATAATGCAAAGGAAAGAGAGCCAACACGTACAATGCCGTAAGACAAAAGGAAATTGAAGTAAAATATGGTTGTACTCTCCTCCCCTTTGTCTGCAAATATTTGAAAAAAGGATAAAGATAGTGAGGACTTTATATTTGCTAAAAAAAACACTAAAATCGTTGTTGACCTCGCTTTAACTCTCGCCAAGATAGCCCATCCTTGGCTGTGAAAAAGTGCTTTAATTTGACCAAAGAAGATGAATTTGCTCACTCAATCATATTGGAGGAACACATGCTTACTTAGGGAGGATTACTTTACCCAGTGGCTTCACCTGTGTTGCCGCATCGGGCAAAAAAATCTCTTGGACTAAGGTCCTGTAATCGGGATGGGGATCACCTTTTGAATGTTATGCCTCATCATGTCATGAGATTATGTGGCCTTGAGATAGATAAGAAAGCCCAATAGTTTTAAAATCTTTTCAAACACAAAGATTAATCTTGTTGGAATAGTCGCGAATGTACCTATTGATGTTGAAGGTATAGTTGTTGCAGCCTAACTATGTTGTGGTTGCATTTGAAGGAATAGAAGATAAGCTTCATTACTTTATGATTTGCTTTAGAAAGAAAAATGGCTCTCTACAAATGGATGCTAGGCCCGCTTTGGTCAAAAAGGGAATGCACCGCTTCCAATGGCAAGAAAATGTAACATTATACAACAAGTGCAGGTGAATTTGAGGCCCTAAATTTCATTGAAGAATAAATCCCGCTTGTCAAACCCACGTGCGGAGAATTTGAATTCAAATGCAAGCAATCAAATATCCAACTTGGAGCTCCTCATCCAAATGAAGCAGCATTTCCTAAACAAGATAATTTTTGCTTTACTTATGGTTTACGGTGGTGTTTCAAGAGACCGAGTGTGGCCTCATCTCACTGTTATTCTCAAAGATTCCTTCTAATAGATTGCTTGCAAAAAGTAGGCAGAATTTCATCCTAATACAACCTCAAATATGGCGTAATATAAGGCTTTATTAGCAAGTCCCAAGAGGCAAAGAATTTGAATATTAATGAAATTGTTATCTTTGGAGATTCTCAACTCTGTTTGCGTGCAAATATTGGGAGAATATCAAGCTAAGAATGAAGATGCTTGATCTTACTTAGGCTATGTGAAAGCTAAAGAATTTCAAAAGCGAGGTCCGGCTTTCATGTGCCAAGGGAGCGTAATGGTGAGGCCGGATGCACCGCAGTGCGCGTTCTTCTCTCGCAGCACTTAGCCTAAGGAGCAATTCAGAGGAAGAATCGAGAACAAAAGACCCTCAAGTAAATAACTCTATCCTATCGTAATCAATGCAAAGTGAAGCAGAAAAACAGTAAAGGAAATCAAAACTTGAATAAGAAAGGTTTAGATAGAGTTCTGGCACTGCATATCAAATCAAAAGCAGTTGCCCTTATCGAAGCTACAAATTTTACCGCCAGTATAAGCTGACCCAAATTCCACTCGGGTTAGGAATGTGTTTTAGAGGATTTGCACCGATCAATCGCCCGACCTCATCCCCAACATCCTTCTCGTGGTCTTGAGTGGCTTTAGCAAAAAAATCACAAGCATTCTCCAGCTAGCATTTGCATCTATTCTTGCAAGTGACTTTTTCTCTTGGAAAGTGCTAAGAATTACTATCCTGACCTTCCTCGATTTTTTCATACATGAAAGTGGTTGCCTTAAGCAACGTGGAGGTTCTAAACCACTCCAGGTTGAAGGTTTGCCAGAACACCTTCAACAGGGTAGATAGGAATTTTTTTGAACTTTGGTATAATTCCCAAGAACTCAAAATGAAGGTCAAAAACAAGGTCTTTTTTGAAAAATTTATTTTTTCATTACGCGGAATCGAGGGCACTGGTCACTTCCTGGCCCCTCGCCCCTTGTAGGAAGCAGCAAATGCTGTGATTGGGGAATTTTTGATGCTCTATGACATGGAAAGAAAACTTTTTTGCAAAGGAACGCTTGGCTTTTAACCCAAAAATGGGGCAAAATATGATGAAGTGGCAAGTTGGTATGTGAGTTGGCAAATGGAAGGTAACATGGCAATATGAGATGATGTGATGTCGAAAGCAAATTGGCAAAATGCCTCTTTTCCGTCAAAACTTTTGCAGGGTGGAAATGATGTGTGTGACACCGTAGATGATGTGGGAGGCATTTTGGCATGATGGAATAATGAATGAGACATGTCCACCTATGTCAAATGACTTTACTTAGGTCAAAAATCTCATGAAAGGTGATACATGTATGTGATGACATGGCATGCTTTGTGGTGATGTGGATGGTGTGACGCCCTCTACCGCATAGCGTCTCGCGACCGTATACAAACAGAGTTCTTCCTCATACCACCGCACACCGGATACGCAGGCCCTCCACATATCACCGCATCCGCGGACGCAGTCCCAAAGGAAGAGTGAAGGTGTCATTCCCCTACCCCTCGCCCCTCGTGGCCTACCTAGTCGCTGAAGCGCAAATATTGCTACGTCGTAAGATTCAACATATCCTCCAACCACCCGTAAGGGTGGTGCATCATCATCTCTGCGATACACAATGATCGAATATCACATAGGAAATCCCTACCCAAGGCTCGACTTCAAGGGAATGGATCGACGGCTTGGTTCCGCAGTTCCTGCGCATGCAGTTCATGGCAATGGATTTGGCCGGCATGAGAACATGGCACGGTTGTTCCACTGACCTCTCCTCAGGTGCACACTTTGCGTATAGGCCGAAAAGTGTTCGACCGGGATCAGAGTTCGCCACGGGATGCATAGCCAAAGGGGCTATTCCCCGGTCTCATCCTCCCGCCCCATGGGGCAGAAGGGATCACTCCCTCCAGAGATCTCTGCATGTAATTCAGGTGACTAGAGGGCCAATGGCCTTTATCTGACCGAACCTTAATCGGAAAGTGTACACCTGGTGTCGGTGGTCCATGCTTTTAATTCAAGACTCACAAGCAGTAAGCCATTAGACCTAGTCACTTATGATCCCCTCGTGTAGGCCTTTTATTAATAACCGTAGGGATTATTTCAAGAGTCGACATGAACCTCTTCTTAGCCGCCTGCCCCCCTTCACCCACAACCGTGGCCTTGCACACAAAGCGACCCACAGCAGGTGCTAGAGAGGCTATTCTAGGAGCATCAATCTCACACCGGCCAGTGGCCCCTTAACACCCCCTCCCACACAATACAAGGAGTTCGCCAGAGAAACATCGGCCCATATACACGCCGTATTAAATCCAAAGAACTAGATCTAATCTATAACATAGAGTTAGGTTCTTTTTAGTTAGTGTCCGAGATCTAGGATATAGTCATATGGGCAATTCAATAGTCTAAACTTTTACCGGTTCTATGACTAGAAGACGTTGAAGCCATTAAACTGACCTCAAATACCGATCCCCCGGTGGCTCCTCCCGACCGAGTTCAACTCATTTCACCGAGCTAATCAACTTCAGAAAACTCGATGGTGCTTATCTTCGCTTGGGCAGCTGCTCGAGGCTGTTTGGCTCCGGGCACGCAAAAATGTGAGCCTAAAACCCTATGGATCTTTAAAAACTAGCAAGTTAGGGTTTCCCTACCCCAAATAGACATGGGGTTAGGTTAGGGTCCACCATCCCTCCCTTGGCATGTGGATAATTGAAAAGGGCCCACTTGCTTTTAATGGCTAGGTGGCAAAAAAAATATGCCTACATGGGAAAGTCTACATTAATGCATATGCACATTAATAACATGTGGACATATTTCCAGCAAGTTGCCCCTAGGGCTACTTATCCGGCTCGTATTATGGCCGCATACCGCCGGAGTGGCATGTACGGGCGTGATATAGTGATAAAGATAATGCTTCCGGGACCGTGAGATATCGGTGGCCGAACGCCGCTGCATGGTGACTTGACAATGGGTGACATGGATCAATTTATACTAGCAATACATAAAGCTTGCGTGCAACTTTGTGTAACAACTTGATTGTGTGACAAAAGTTCCGCCGAAGCTGATCCTCCCCGGCAACCTCGTAATTCTGTCAATACTTTTTAAGGCTAGATCTATGTTGATATGAAAAACTTTAATCAACTATATTGAAGAAGAATTTAATCTTCCAATTGCCGTATAACTTAGGCCAATGTAACCTAGAAGTCCTAATTCTCAAGGATCCAAATACATAAAAAAACATCAAGCATTGTGACATAATAGCTATGACAACAACATGTAATGTTCCTTAAGATATTTCCCTAGACAAGTGTCTAAACCATACCCCGCCAAGGTTGCCCATACAACCTACCCATATTGGGATAGTAATTTCAAAGATCTAAATCTTTAATAAAGAACCCACTTGTTTTAGATGCAAATAAGGTCTCAATTAATCAAGTACAAAAATCATGCGTAACTAACTTCCCAAATATTATTACTTTAAGACCCTTAGCTATGGTTTTATAGTTTTAATATTAAAATTCCATAGCTAATCAAATTATTTCCACATGCAAAGTGGAACCTCCAATACATCTTTCCAAATTTTAAAATTGTGAAGGTCTTCAACTGCGAATCGTCAGACACCTTTCAATCGCTTAGGCTAGCCCCCATCTCAAGGAGCAAGCCCATATAATTATCCTGACATTCAAATTATTAATAATAAGTAATTCAAACAATAAGTTTCAACATATTTTCTTACTTTGTATTTCCCCAATCTCCCCGCAGAATCGCGACTGACTTACCTTTGTGAATGCTCTCCGGCCAATATCTTATTATATTCAGATTTTTCATTAGTGACATTTCTTTAATATGCAACCAACAAAAATATTAACATTCACAAATTAATTAACAAATACAAAAACAGAAAACTAACGAACCTATTTCTGATCCGGAATCCCACCCTAGTTCAATTAAATCTATCTTGATTCTTTCATTTCGCCCCATTAGTATGCCAAATTGGCATGTTCCAGGCCATATTAGATGCCCAAAAGTTCTAGCTCCTTCCGGGACTCTATTGCGTGGAAAAACCGCTTGTTGCAGCCCATGCTTAGCAAAATGATTCATCATGGTTACTTTTTACTTACTCTAGATCTTAAAGTAATCTCATAGCAACACTTATCCACACACAAATTTAACAATAGCACAACAAAGATGTGCAATATCCCCTGCTCCAAAAATCTTGGAATCCAAATCTTTTCAATTTAAGAAAAAAGATCCGATGCAGGTGAAAAGCTCCAAGCTCTTTACACCGATGGAATTCTCCTTCAAGTATTCCGCCCAAAAGCTTCCAAACCCCCTCCTCGCCACCTGGCCCCTCACCAGACCTGGGCTGGGCTCGCTTCCATGTGTCTCATACGCATGTGTCTATCTTGCATGCATCACGTTTTATCTCTGCACGCATGTCAAACTTGTATATACTATTACGAGTACACATACACGACCCATCAACCGGCCGGATCAAGCACATTGCCTGACTCTTCCTCTTAGGGAACTTGGTGCACTCTTCCTCGACATCAGGGAGAGAATGACCTTGGTGAATCATGACAAACCGGAGTGAAATTTTGCTCTTCAAGATGATGGATATACAATGATGAATGGTACTGAGAGATATGTTTTGACTAGAGAAAAGTGTTGAAGGTGTTCCCTGCAAAACCTTCAACCGTGGTTTTAGGAACCCTCCTGTGTTGCTTGAGGCAATCACTGAAAGTGAAAACCAAAAAAAATGCTCTAACAATGATTAAGAATAACTTTCCCTAAAGAGAAAAGTCTGCTGCAAGTGCATGCATGCCAAATGCAAACTAAAGGATTTTACTCATGATTCTTGATTCTCGAGGTATAGGACCTTGAAGGATGTTGGAAAAAAAAGTCCGAGAAGATTTCGGATAAAGAGCAAGTTTGTCAAATAAGCATTGTGACTAAGTCAATTTTTGGTCCATATCCATGGCAGAGAGTTAAATTATAAACTTGATAAAGGTGGCTTCTTTTTGAGATCTGATGTCAATCCTCTCTAAAATATACGCACATTGGCAATATTCCAGTTGAATTTTGATTTTTAGTTTTGCAATCACGAGAATATGAACAGCGATAAATTTGGGTATTGCTAGATGTTTGGATGCACTTTTTTTTTTTCTATGCCATTCAATGCCTACAATGACTATGCAAATGAACTGTTGAGCTACTTGAGCAGAATATAAGTATGGAGTTGCAATTCTGGATCAATGACCCCGTGGAGCGTGCTTAAACTTCCACCAATGAAATCAAAGCAAACATTTTTGATTACAGTGAACTTATACTATAGATGCTTATAGGCAATGCTTCTGCTTTTTTCTTTCTCCGTGAGATGCCGCAAAGGTAATGCATAGGAATTGTCCATCACAAAATCAATAGGAAGCACTCATAAATTTGTCAAGAAGGTTCGATTTTATTCAACCTCCAGGATCCACCCACGCAAACAATACTAATCCCAAAGCTCCTAAGTCTTGGGCCGCGTGATGAAAAAAAAGGTATACAATCAAGTAAACAACACAAATTTGTCAATCATTCGCCACTAAATATCATGTTTGGAAGGCGCAATCAGCTCAGATGTATGAACCAGTCCTTCTTCAAAGGTAATTGATTCATGCCTCTCTCACCTCCTCGAAAATCTTCTCCTCGAAACAAAACCCCTTCAAAATTCCCCTGCTTTGCCCGTTCTTGGCCAATCCGACTAATGTTTTGTTTTTAGCCGCATGTGATGAATTCTTGGTGTCATATGTGATAATCCCGACCTGCCCGGTCATGAACTGGGTGGTTGCTCAAGCCAATTTGCCTGATCGCATTTCCAGAGATTATGGTTCTGGCAAATTTTTCTCAAATATCCCACAGTGCCAAATTCATATGGGAAGACCAGTGGTATATAACAACAAAACAAAATCATTATTATTAATAAATTCATGCGGTTATATCCGCGGTATCCTTATTCCACGCCTATATCAATATACCACGTGGAAGGGGTGATTGGCAGAGGAATCTAGGCTTTTTGGGGTGATAGAAACATTTTTTGCAAATATAAGGTCAGGCACACCCCAAAGAAATCATATTTGAAGGCCCAAAAAACGATGATTTTTCAAATTTCTTTTTTAAAAAGGATCTTTTTATGCTCTCTATGATGGTAGAATCTTTTTTGCAAAAAGGTTTTTCAATTTTTTGCTTTGAAAAGGGGTATAAGAATGGTGATGTGGCATGTAGGCATGATGAGTTGGCAATGCAAGGATGACATGGCAAGTAGGAGTGATAGGGTGTCAAACAAGTTGGCTACAAGAATATTTTTCTAGTCAAAACATGAGAAGATGTGGAGATGATGTGTATGACATGTGGATGATGATGGGAGGTGTAGGTGATGATGTGGTAGTAGTGAATATGTCACCCTTGTGAACTTATACACTTTAAATTGAAGAATTTTTTGCAAAGGATGGAATTTCAAAGGGGTGACACGTGTATGATGTGACATGGCAAATGAAGGTGACATGTATGGTGACTTGGCCTTTTGAAAGATGCCATAGGTTAAATTTAAGTACTAATGCATATATTTGCATTTTCTAGGCAAATTTGACTTTTAATTGTTTCTTTAGGAATTTTGCAATCTCTCTCACCATTTGACTTCTAGAGAGAGTTTTGACCTCCGCCATGTGTATGACCAAGTCAAGTGGGAGATTTGTGCTTCAATAAGATGGTGATGGTATGATAAGTGTGGGATGTGAATGACATATAAAGGAGAAGTTTTGACTAGAAAAATCTTCTAGGCCAATTTGCCTTAGGAGATGAAATGTAGGCATTGAGCTTGAAAGCATGAGAATATGAAAATGTGTGTTGCTTTCCATGCCGCTAGCATGGCAAAGATTTATGCAAACTAAAAGAAATGGCCGTCCCTTCACCCTCTTGTTTGTTGCTTGATAATGAGGACAGAACTCAACTAACCGCAAATGTGAAGGTATGTTTGGAAATTCAAATGAATCTCAATGGATTGAAGACAAAATGGTGGTGATGATTTCAAGATGATGGGAATGTGAACATGGAAGTGATTTGCAAATGAACCTTCATGATAAGTGTGATCATTAGTGAAGCATGTGAGCTGGATGGACATGTGACAATTAAATAATGGATTTGGTGGAAAGAGAATGAGGAGCTGAAGTTTTATGGATCATAGGCAACTCTTGTGCATGAATGGAAATGGAATATGTCTCTCCTGTTGCGGGACCAAAGATTTGTTAGTACAAATGAGCTGTCCTTGTTGTAGGAAATGGCAAAGAGCTATAGATATGAGGATGAATGAGGAGAAGTGAATGAGTATTGGATGAATGATCGCAGAATCCGTATGTCCCTCGCTAGGAATTAAAGCTTGAGCGATATTAGAAATTGATTTGAATCCTAAATGAATGACACCGCACAAATCTTCTATTCTTGCATCGTAGTATCTCGAATTCAAAAGACTAATTTATGCAAATAGTAAAATTTGAAAACAAATACTTCAAATCTAATACTCCCGGTAATTGTTTTTTGTAATTTCTCTTTCTTTCTTTTCTTTTGTTTTTTTTTTTTTGCTTTTGCAATATCACCAAAACAAAGCAAACTAAACTAACCTACCTAAAATTTCAAATAATCTTTTTAACTAAACAAGCTTAACGCAAATATGTTGTTGCCAATACCTTTCAAATGTAGAATATTGATTGATTAGATTAATTCTCTTGCCATCAAACACATCTTTTTAGTCAATAAGAATCTTTTCTTGTTGTGCCAACAACTTCAAAGGCCCTTCCCAAAGATTTTCAAATTTAGCCGCTATGTCTTCCTTTTGCTTTATTCCATTTCAAAACAAGCTCACCCGGGATTTGAGAGTACCACAGTTTGTGAGCAGCCTTGAATGCTGCAATATCCTTAGCCTTTTTTAATCATGACAACATTTTTACTGCCTCATACGTGCCCTTCAAGCTGCAGCAATCCCTCACACGCCTTTCCTTTTAAAGCATCATCCATTTCTAAGTTTATCTAGTATGCTAGTCCGAGTGATGGAAGTTCTAATTCAATTGTCACTACTGGTTCTATACCATAGACCAGACTGAAAAGGTGTGTGTTTGGGTGGAAGCCTTGATAACAAGAGTTCTATAAGCCCATAGTGCATCATGGAGTTTTAAGGTGCCAATCTTTTTTTGGAAATGCTGATGGTCTTCTTCAGAATTGACTCAAGAACTTTGTTGGTTGACTCTGCTTGGCCATTGCCCCGAGGGTATAGGCTGAACTTTTAGTGTGTTTAACCTTGAGTGTAGCAATAATGTAATGGTTTGACTCATAAACTAGCTTCCCCTATCGAGGATGATTTTGAAGGAATCCCAAATTTGGCACATATATTTTCATGGAGGGAATCTAGCATGATATAGGCATTTGCCTCCCCTAAGGGAATTGCTTCAGCCTATTTTGGTAAAAGTAATCGTGGCTACAAGTATGAACCGTCTTTGAAATGAGGAAGGTGGATCTATTGAACCTATAAAATCTAGACCCCGGTCCGGAATGGTCTGGAGAGTTATAGTGATGAGGAGGGGCTGGTTGCAATGTTCTCCTACCAAAAATTTGGCATTTATGACAACATTTATAACATCATAGCAATCTTTGAAAAAGGTGGGTCAAAATAACCTGACCTCAAGATTTTTTCGCGGTTATTGTCGTGACAAAATGTCCATCACATATACCCTCATGACACGCCTCAATGATCATTTTGGCCTCCTCATAATCAACACACCTCAACAATAATCCTCCTTGTCAACCTTGCATAACACATCCCCAACCAACTGAATTTTTTACATTTTCTCTTTAAACCTCCTTTCTTGGATTCTTGCTCAAGTTCTTTGGCACCTCATTGTTATCAATGTAATTCCCCGATATCACATTGCCCGGTCAAATCTTTTGCATAAAAAGCAACCAAGTTAGTAACACTATCAACATCATTTAGTCCTTCTTAGTCCTCGTGTTCAAATAGAGCATAAGGTAGATATGAACCGGGATTTTCAACTAAGTTCACCACTTTGACAAGAATGTTATAAGCTGAACTTTGCAAAGCCCATCTACACAACTTTGCTTTTGGTTGTTTCTTTGCAAAAGAGGAGAGATAGAGGGTTTTGCCTCATATAAACTTGAGTTTGGTTATTTTGTAGCAAATGTCCCGCCTTTCTATCAAAAAAAAAAAAAATCAAAGCAATTGCACTTTTTCCAATCTAGGATATCTTAGCTCGATGTCGGACCACATTTTGCTGGCAAAAGTAATAACATGGTCTTCTTGTAGCAATGAAAACACCAATTGCCCTTTTAGTGACACTAATATATAGGCTTTAAAATGCTTCTTTAAGTCCTGGGGGCTTTAGCAGAATAGAATGATAGATGGCATTGATGATTTTATCAAATGATTCTTGACACTCTTTCATTTCAATCAATCAGAATATGTTTTTCACTCTTGAAAATTTTCCAACCTTTGTGAGGTTAGAAATTGGATTCATAGTGTGTGAAAAGTGAGGGACATACATTCTTAGAAAACTAGTCATTCCCATGAAGCTTTTTACTGTTTGGAGTGTTTTTGGAGAGCCAGTTTCTTCAAAGCCTCAACTTTAGCATAGCATCCCAATACCTTTTATAGACACTACATGTCCAAGCAATTCTTCTCTTGAGCATAAAAGACACTTTTTTGGGTTTAAGCTGACACCTCCTTTCCTGCACAAGGTAAATAATTTAGTCCCTAGAAAATCAAAATGATCCGTGAGGGAAGTCCTAAAGCAAAGATCATCCAAGGAGACCGCGAAATGCAATTTGAGGGCATATCCTTGAAAATAGTGTCCATGGCCCTTTGGAAAGTTGTAGATGCATTCCCATTAATCCAAAGGGCATCCTCTTCATGGCAAATGTTCCCCAAGGTTAGTAATGAATGAGGTCTTTGGGCGATCTTTCTCCTTTATGCTTATTTGGTTGAAACCTAAAGGCCATCTAAGAAGAATATATTTCCTTGCCTGCAAATGTAAGATGTAAAACTTCTTCCAAAAAAAGGCAAAGGGTAGCAATCTTTAATGGTAGCTTTATTCAAGTCCCTATAGTCAATGCAAATCCCTTTATAGTTTTAGTTTTCTTTTCTCTTGGCACAATGCAAGATAGCCACTCAGGATTTACAATCTTTGCAATCACACCTGCATCCTTCATTTTATACAATTCCTCTTTGATTAGGCCTAATAAGGATGCATTAATTCTTCTGAGCTTTTGAACCACGGGTTTCATACCTTCCTTGATTTTTATCTCAAACTCACATATCCTTTTTGTCGGCCACCAACTAACTCATCATAGTCCCAAAGTGAAAATATCCTTCCAATCATCAAAAAATTGGTAACAAAGGTGTTATCCTCTTCATTGAATAAGTCTCCAACATATAGACTCTATCTAGACCCTTTTGTTCAATTTAACTTGGCTTGTTTTGTTTCTCCTCAATCGCATTGATTACCGAATAGGATAGAGTTGTTGCGGTGCATTTTTCTCTAGTTCCTCTTCTTGAATTGCTCCCTCATTAAGTGCTCAAGAAGAACACTTTTTAAAGTGCATCAGCTTCACCATTGTTCCCTTGGCACATGACAAAGCCTCAAGTCTTGAACAAGCTGAGAATCTCAAAGATAACAACTTCATTAATATTCAAATTCTTAGCTTCTTGGAGGCCCGCTATCGAGCCTTATATTACGCCATATTTGAGGTTGTGTTAGGAAAATTCTCTTCTACTTTTTGCAAGTAGTCTATTAGAAAAATCTTTGAGGATAGCAGCAGAGGAAGCAACACTCAATCTTTTTAGAAACACCACCATCAAAACCATAAGTAAGCAAAAAATTTGTTACGCAAAGCTAGGCGCATGGGGAGTTTCAAGTTGGATATTGGATCAGTTGTATTTAATTCAAACTCCACATGGGTACAACATCATCTCTTCTTCTATGAAATTTAAGGCTTCAAATTCACCTACTTTGTTGTATAGTGTTACCTTTTTCTTACCATTGGAAATAGTGCATTCCCTTTTGACCAAACAGGGCCCTGCATCAACTGTAGAAATCCACTTCCTTCCCAATAGCAAATCATAAATATCTAATTTCTCCTCTATCCTTCAAAAGCAACCATAGTAAAGGTAGCTGCAACAATAATACCTTCAACATATTTGAATGTCTCTATTATCCACATAACTAGATTTCTTTGGGAAGTTTTGGAAATGACTAATTTTGAGCAATATTCAATTGGCCAATTTGATGTTCAAGGCGTGGAAAATAAATAGGGTCACCTTACTGCGCAGCGATGGAGAAGTGTATATCAATACCACCACAAGACGACAATTGGAGGAAAACTATCACTAGCTGCTGCTAGGTTGCTTAGGCTTAATCTTGGAAACTTGGTCATCAATTAATCTCTTAGAGCTACACCGATGTTTAATGGGTCTTTTCCTTGTCTCAGGACTCAAGGATTTTTTCAACCGTCGACAAGTGGATGAAGCCGCTACTTCTTGTGGTTTGTCATCTAACTTTTTGGTTACGAACTTCGAATTATCCTTCTCGGAAGTTGGACCATTCTCATCATTAATTGTCCATACACGTTCGATTCTTTGCATCAATACTTTCGGATATGATCTTTGGAACCTTATAAACCCTTGACATCCACAAAATTTTGGACACTAGATTCCGCAGATAAAATGTTATCACTAGACATGTCATTATCTAATATGCCTCTTCCTACTTTAAAAAGACATGTTCTTGTAAGAAATGCATTCGCAGAAAGAGAAGGCTCAAAAGAAAATAACGTAACAATAACCCCCCCCTTCTCCTTTATCACAATTGATCAAGTACAATGTACATGTGCAAACTGTCAGACATCTATGAAAGCCATTACCTGATTGAACTTGGACAGTTGGTCCACTGCATCATTTCCCACCAGAGCTTCTCCAACAAGCCACTACTGTATCTGGTCTGTTCACATTTATCAGCTTGGATAAACCTTGCATCAAGGGTTCATTGTCCTACACAAATAAAAGCTTTTAAAGTATGTCTCCGGCTAAAAAAACGGCTGTCAAAGGTTTGCAGACATTTGCTTGGCTCCTGACACAGATCTTATCAAATCAAATAAAAGATGAGACTAATTTAAATGTTAAAGTGGTTTCACCAAATTGAATGGATGCTTTGCTTCCCTCGGTAGCCAGGGTAAGTCGGCACATGCATGGCACAACATGGAACATGACAAATAATGCTAAACATGAAGCCCGATAGATCCATTGTTGACTATCCCCTCAGGGGTTGATTTTTTGTTTTTGAAGGATTTTAAAACCATAATTTCCTCCCCGTTCTTCAATCTCCGCACAAAATCTAGATGGAAGCATTTTGCTCATTAGCTTTAGATTTTTCTTGCCTAGCAAAATACTCCTTTACACTACACCTATCCTCATAATGTTCCACAACTTTGCAAAATACACACACATGGCATTCCTTATCAAAATGCCCTCTTTTACCACATTTTGTACAAGGCCTATACCAGCAATGTCGAGAAGAATGAGTGTTTCTTGAATGGTGAGCACTGGGGTGAATAAATTTTCTTTTCATATTTGGAGTTCTCCATGAAGTTGCTTGGTCACCTCGACTAAAGCCTGCGATACTTTGGTTATCTCAGCTCTCATCTGTTACAAGACCCTCGGTATCCTCCATTTTTTGTTTTTTTTTTTTTTTTTGAAGATACACCTGCTGTATGTGTCCCGGTCCCATGTATTCCTGCTCATAATCTGGAAAAAGGGATCATGAGGTGAGTGCATATCATCTCGGTAAAGTAAAAAACATATCTGCAATTTCAGTGGCTTTAGTGAAAGCCTTATGTATCGTCCAAAAGCCTTCTTGTATTTGGATCTTAAGCATCTTCCCAGTATTGCCGGACCTCTAATAAAAAGATGCTACAAGGTGTAAAAGTATGGTTAGGAACTTAGTTAATCTAACACTTGACAAGATAAAGATTAAACCTTTCCACATATTTGTGAACACTCTCACCATGCTTTATATAAAAGGTTTGCAGTTCAAAAATCAAATCCGAGGATCAAAAGCTTACCAAACCTTGCCAGAATTTCTTGACCAATTCATCCCAAAGAGTTAGCTCCTAAACTCATAACATACTCAAGCCAAGCTCTAACCTCATCATTCTTGAAACACTTTTTTAACTTAGAGAATTTGAAACCTTTCTTGTGTCCATATTCACGTAGCACTCCTAAAAGTTTTTAGAAAATTGTTAGCATTCATGCTTGGATCAAAGTAGGAGACGAGAATTGGCATATTCAGTTCAAAATAATGACAAGGCATACCCTGTTTTTGCTTTGTATACTCACAAGGTCTTGCAGCAGAGGCTTCATGATTCTCCCCGTAGCCCAAGATGCTCGATACTTCATTAGTTCTCCTAGGTGATGCCGGACTCCCCAATCCACATGCATTCGGCCTTGAAAGTCAAGATTGAGATCAACTAGGTGCTGCTGCCTAGGATTAAGAACAGAAAAAAAATGCACAACTAGCAAAAGGCACACCAGAAGGCTTTAGCAAGGTCAAGTTGGTTAAGGCTTGGTAGTTGGTTTAGGCTGCACACGTAAACAAGATAAAAATATGTTTTCAAGCATTGAGTTTTAGCAATTATGAGTATAATATGCGATGAATTTTATATTTCATATATATGAAAATATGGTCATTTATGGAGGAAATTAATCTTTTATAATATTCAAATAAAATGATTGTGATTAGTTGACTTAGTGAGACATCATACCTAACCGTCGTTATTATAATTAACATATACGATATTTTTTTTTAGATTATTAATGATGATTATTGTTTCTATTCTTTTTCTATGCATTCTTTCTGTATATGAAAGAATATATTCTACATTTGAAAATATCTTGAGTATAAAGTTATTTTCGTGGCAAAGTGTTTGTTGTATATGCAATTTATTGTACTTGAAGATCAACTTCATGTTTGGTATTTTTTCCTTTGTATTTTTTATTTATTGGTTTTCCTTTGTATTTGATCTATGGATGGCGTTGGAGCAAAGGATATTTATTGGTTTTCCTTGGGTCTTTGGCGTCAGATGGGCCTTTTTACGTACTTCATTCCTTGGCACCGGTACATATTGTTTGTCAAAAATTTGTTGCTTGTGCAACGGAAAACAGCGGTTTTTCCCAGTGTGGTTTTTAATCCGACATGATGGTTGTGTTCTACATATGTGCTTTGGTTTAGGGCCCATGTTCTTGTTTGGACTTGAGACTGTCCCTTATTGCGATTGAATGTTTGTCAAAATTTGTCTTTTTTTTCTGTCTATTCATGGAATGTGTATCAAATGTCATTTTATATTGCCATTTTGTAGCCCATGTGGAATACCAATTGAGCATAATCTGTAGCTTCTATACAAATTGGCATTAGTTAGATTGCATAACATGCCTTTGTTAAAGGCAAAAACAGTTGGTCCTTCATGGACAAAGGTATTTTTATGCTACGTCTGAATGTAGAGGTCAAAACACTTGACGTTTTAAAGAGCAATGTTGATTTTAGAACATAGGGTCTTGCAGCCCAAAGGTTTGGGCATTCCGTATTAACATATCCGAGGACACAATCATATCATTTCCAAATATAACTAATGTTTATTTGCTTAATTGAATGTAGCCTTGGTAGCAAAGGATTAAATCTGAACTTTAGATGATCAATATCGGCAAATGGATTGACTTGACAAATCAATCCCCTTGGAAAAAAAAATCATGGTTGAAGTTGTAGGAAAGAGGAAAATGGTGTATAGACCTACAAAAAATTGACAACAAACAAAGGACACCACATGCTTTATTTGCTTAATTCCATAATCCATCCGTCCTATGCAGAACCACTATGGCTTAAATGAATTAAAGGGACAAACAATAAGACTTAGACAAATAGAAGAGAAAGTTATAGAAAATTCAGGCAAGGCTAAAGATCATCCTAGAACTTGATCATTTTCTATTTGAGAAGAAAAAGCCCTAAACTAGCAAAGAAAAAAAGGCTTGGCCTAACTAGCAGTACGACATGCTTGAGATTGGGTTGTAGTGGTTTGAGGGTAATAGTTTGAGTTTTACCAGATCCTGGTTTCGCATTGGGCCAGACAAGATGGCTATCCAATTTTGCATTGGGCCAAATGTGATCGAGATGAAGGGATCCGCTAGGTTTGGAAGTGAGGTACGTACAAAAGCATTGCCATTGACATCACTTATAAACAATACCTGTAAATGATTATGTAACAACCTTTCATCACTTGCACTCAAGAAGTTAAAATGGATCCCATAGATGTTTGTTATTTCTCAGATCACTGCCATAAGCCTTCACAATAAAATGTGTGAGGAAATGCAAACAGATTATGATGTACAACTTCCTTTGATGATGCCGTATGCAACCCTCCTTTTCTTATATTGAATTGTGTGATGTCTTAATCAAAGTTCATATATGACCATGTGAAAGGTATCATATGATTGAGGTGGTGTACGCCACTCAAAGTGATTTTGAACCTGCAAGCAAAACAAGTTGGGATTTAAAACAGGTCATCATCTGAAATCATTTGTGCTTATTTCCTAGAATTGGAAATTTTTTCTTAATAGCTGCATAAATGCATGCATGCAACTTGTTGCCTTTACGGAAATTAGTGTGAAGGCGCAAAGAAGAAAACTTACTTGTAGCAAATCTTTATGTAATGCATGGTACTGCTCATCTGTGATAGGCTGCAAAATAGACTTCAAATCATAAACATCTTTTTCCCTCAGCAAAGTGCAAAATTCTGCCAATTTAAGACATCATTGAAGGGCAAGTCATAATAATCATATAGAATTACTGCACGAAAATGTTTATAAAGTTATGGACAACAAATCTTAACAAACTACAAATATATATAAGATTCCTAGAATGTTTCAAGGGTTAGAAGTTCATCTGAGTTGTTCATGTGATGTACCCGGAATGCAACCACCTGCCCAAAAGCCAAGAACTGTCATGAGGAATAAAATGAAGCAATTAAGTAAGAAAACCAAGTTCTATTATTCTATTTTATCTAAGGATCTACTAAAAAAGTTTGAAGTTAACACGCTAATGTCCTTATGAAAAGGAGATAATGAAAATTCCAGTTGGCTCATGCTGATAAATATCAAATCTTACATCTCAAACACTTATCAGGTCTGTACCTATTTGAAGTGTCATTACCACCATGTGGCAATGCAAAGGGCTGTAAAAAATGTGACAAAAAATGGCTGCTTCTAAGGTATGGTTCCAGTCTGGATATTTCCTTTTAAAAATCCCCACGATTCTTCCACAATTTGGGTTATCTTCTCATAACTGGTTCCCTATTTCAAAAAACAAGTATAACTTCATACCTAAATTACATATGGAGCTCTTTCTATGTTGTACACTTCACAAAGTTTTGGCTCACTTTTCCTCTCATTTTATGGCATGGGAAGCATTCATTATGTAAAACTTGCTCTCTAGAAGATTCTACAAAAAATAGCCTTATTTGACATATTTGCCCCTGTCGGTTTTCCTATCTAACATTGCCATTGGCGCATACCCTTATTGTTATGTACACAAAAGCTGGAAGTCCTGGAGGAGGCACTTAAAAGTATTTTTTGATTTAGCCAAGCAGGATGTAGTATATGTTCAACATGGGAAAAGCAAGCTTGCAGTAGTTGCTACACGGCAACATCGCGTGAGAATATAAAACATGCATGTGGTGAAATATGTGCCATAAGTCAAGGCCAACATATCCATGAGCAAATAGTTGAAGATGGTATTTGAAGATGGTATCCATTCTGAGATTGTTATTGGAAGTGCACTTGTTGATATGTATTCCAAGTCTGCGAAGCTTGTTAGAAGCATTCAAAGTCTTTGACGAATTGCCAAATAAAACGTGGGTGGTTTGGAGTGCCATGATCACGGATGTGCCGAGATTGGTGAAGCCGATTGGCTGCAGAGTGTTTTAAGAGTATGAAAAATCATGGAATTCAACCAAATGATGTTGCATTCCTTGGCATACTCACAACACTCAATCGTGTGGGTTTGGCGATGAAGGCTTATGGTATGCCAGGTCCATGAGTGAATTCGATTGCTTAAACTTCAACCTACTCCACATCACATGCATGGTGGAACTTTTAAGCCATGCAGGATGTTTTAAAGAGGCAGAAGATTCCATTACTGTGGAAAACCCGATATTTGTCCTGCAGGGTGTCTCTGCCACTACATGCAAAATGCACTACTAGGAAGAAAATGCTTTGAAGCAATTACGTATGTAAATTCCTTTCATTCTAGAGCATATGTCCTGATGGCCAACATGTAATATAATGCCCAATGGGAAGGACATGCTTATGAGAGACAGTTCCACGAATATGAATAACAGGCTAATGTATCAAGATGTTCTATCGCAATTGGATGACAAGGATCAAATTGCTTATAGGAATGATCACTAAGGGAGCTTGAGTAGGTTTAAAATTTATTCTCCAGGAAATGGACCAATCATTTGGAACCTGTATGCTCGTCATAATCTACTTCTTTGCTGCTTGGATATGTGAAACAAGATTTGAGTCAGGTGAAACGAAAGAAATCTTCTCCCAAGAAAGATCCATCAGGAAAATCTCCTAAGCTACTGGCTCCTCTGTTTTTTACTATCAAACTAGTCATTCAGGTTTTTCTCTGATTTCATCACAGGATCTCTAAACTTATGGCCATTATCACCCAATTCATGATCGACTTCGTCATTACAATTTGAGTTAAATTATTGACAACATCCTCCTCACGCTTACTAAGAACTGCGTTTTGCCTGTCCCGTGTTTTTAAATCCTCATCGTTGAAAGGCTTACTTAGTGAAGCTTGTGCATTGCTAGGACCACCATCGCCATCAAAAAGACAGAGGAAACGAAATGACGTAATAGCATAGGATTAAGAGTGAAACCATGGGCATGAGCACTCTGAGAATGGATGTCTTCTACCATTCAACATACAGCTAAGCAGATCCTTTGTAAAGGAAATGCTCGATTCTGCTCTCAACTTGTGACATTTTGACTTCGATTTGCCTGCAAAACCATTCAACATTATGCTTCAGATAGAGGCTCATGTACCAAATATTACATATGCTTGTTGTATTAAACTCCCTAGCTAACGAGCCCTAAATAAAACTACAAATGGCGGGGGTTTGTACCAACGGAGGGCGTAAAACTAAAGTCATGGCGATTTTTGACATGGTTGCCATCATCTTGATGCTGCATAGCCCATAAATCAAGAAGAAAATCACTTTCTTTCTGCATGAATTCTAGGGTTTGAGGGAAACACAGGCTTGTGACAACCCAGAATGTCAAGATGAATCTGCTGCCTTTTGGGGCTCGATCCAACCACGGTAACTGCTGCAGCAGCAATGGCAGCCATCAATGGCAGCCATGAAATGCTAAAAGCTTACTTTTCTGCCCTCGCCTTTGCATGCCGACACCGCCGATAAATGCCAACACCGCCGATAAAGAGAGATAAATAAAAAGAGAAACAATGACGGCAATGAAACAAGCTGGTGGGCGTGAAAATGGAAAGAAGAAGGAAACGGAGGCAGGGAAGAAATGGAAAGGAGGAGGAGAAAGCAATTAGGGAATTGGGAGAGCCCCTTTCCATCTCCGTAGCTATTTTTTTGCCCATTTTCTAATTTCCCCTGGCCTTAGATTTATGAAAAGTAGAGATCTGACGTGCAAAATAAGGCACATCATTTTGATGATATGGAAATTACCGGGATAGGCCGAATTTGAGGAAAGGTCAGAGGCCCAGGTAGGGGTGGTGTGCTAAAAAATGAAAAATGGACAAAAATTTGGTAACACAAAAAGGAGAATATAGAGAATGGAAATTAAAAAAAAGAAACAATGGAAAAAAAGTATGGAAAATAAGGAGGGTGCACCACTTTATTCAAGAAAATAATATAAAACAATGCTTCAAGATATCTTGCATGGGGGAGAGGTCTCTAACACCATCTTCCCCTGTGGCTGCCAACGCCTTTGCTCCATGTGAGATTCCGTGAGCCAAGACGAGGAGAACAAATCCCCCAAGATATTTATAACTTTTTTGATAAATCTTGGCCATCCACTTGGCATGATCTTGGCAACCCTTTTTACACCTCATCAATCCTTTGTTTTTGTCTTCTTGGTAGGCCTCACAAACGATGGAGGAGAATCGCTGCGCTAAAAGAAGCGTGCATCGTAATTGCGAGGGCTCCCCCCCCCAATACATCACACGCATTGAGGCAATACATGCCCCGGAATCTTCTTGCAAGAGACATGGGAATATAGTGATCATCCGCCAATCGACATCCCGTGGTACCATTATTTCTCATCGCCAATGAGCCCATGGCAAGCGAGGGTATGGAGGGGTCGCGTGCTACTTCAAAGATGCTATAGCATCCACAGGTCCTCGCCCGGTGATAGACTCAACCGCTACACGCGGATACGAGTGCCGCAGCCTCACCATCGCCTAATTGCTTATCGCAGGATGTTATATACCCCATGAAACTTCTAAGTTCTACAGGTTCATCAAAGCAAATATAAATGTGCATATGCCCTATAGGGAACCGTATGATGACATAGAGCAAGACGCCCGGAGGGTCATGTGTTTTTATTGGGAGATTTCAATGCACGCATTTGTTACTGGCGGTTGGTCACTTTTCGTGGAAATACCGACTCAACCCACTTTGGCTAGAAACGGAGGCATCCCAAAGATGCAAGACGCTCCCGTGATACCCTCGTGGCCTTTGGAAGAGACTTGGTCCAGCTCTGTCGATGATCTTTGACATGGTGATCTGCAATGGTATGCTCAAATGGCCGCGATCGAGGGGCTTCACTTGCGTGTTTAAGCGGGCGATGGTGGAGCCAACGTGGTGGATTATCTCTCCTAGCTCCAGTGCGAACTTGATATCATTAGAGATTTCGCCGGCATGCACGAACAAGGGATGAAGAGACTTTGTCGCACCACTATCCACTTTATGTCACTTTGGATTGAGGCACTCAGCGGCGTGGCCCACGACGACAGCGCCTCGGGGTTTGGGATACACCCCAAACTATCCGGCAAGGTGATATGAGGTGGCGCTGGACGGAGCTACAGGGGATTGATGCCCTCTATACATTGCATGATAAGTGTGAATGGTTGGTGAAGGCCTCACTGGCAGCCCCGCTGAATGCTTTGCATCAAGAAAGCCCCCTGAAGGACACCGAAAGCAATTCCCTCAAAACCCCGGTTTGACGGGCCAATGTGTAAGGCTCTAAAGAGTCACCACGCACCATCTTAGATCCACAGCTCCGACAATGTGCCATTAGGGACTATAAGGCATTCTTGAAATCCAAAAAGCATCGCTACATTGCGTAAAAATCAGCAACATGTTTGATCTATCGATGACGAGCCAAAAGCCTTTTGGCGTGAGAGTGTTGATAAGAGGCATCAACCACCGCAATGTTATCTCGCACCGGTGGAGACAACGGTTGAAGGAGTTGTATGACCCCCAGAGCAATTGGCGACGCACTGCATCAGCTAGGAGAAACACTACAGCTTTCGTGAGGAGGACATTCACCGGGTCTTAGGCATCTTGCTAATGGTAAAAGCAAAGGACTTGCGGGGACTCGTGCCGAAATGTTGAAATGGGGTGGGCCAGCTTTGCTCGGCCTTTGACAGGATAATCAATCGTGCCATCGAGAGGGGCCTCCCGCAGAATGGATGGTTAGCAAGGTCACCCCTATTCATAAGATCTTTTAAGCGTGGATGACTCCACCAACTACCATATGATCATGGTGAGCCCGCACTTTGCAAAACTTTTAGCAGGTGTGTGCTGGAGAAGAAGTTAACGCAATGGGCGGAGGAAACCGGAGTACATGCGCTGGCAGGCGGTTTTTCCTGCCCCCCACCCACTTAATCCTTATGGAAGCTAGCCGCAATGCACGACGCGACTTGTATTGTTTGTTTTCGTGGATTTTAAGACGGCATATGATACGATCCCTGACTGTTGTGGCAACGCTTTGCAGGAGCTACATGTCACACAGGATTTGCGAATGCCATCTACCGCTCTATGACGGAAATATGTGCCACTTTGCTGCGTCCGGACCAATCGGGTGAACAAAGACCATAGGTGTTAAAATGGGGGATGCCCGTTATCTCCAACGCTTTTTGGACTCTATATTGACAAGTTGGAGACCGGATGCAAGAACATGGAGGTGGTGGCCCGCACTTGCGAAAGCATATCAAGATAACAGCTTGCTCTCTATGCACGATCTAGGCTTATTGTCCCATACAAATAGGAGTATGCAGAAACATTTGATGCTCTCGACCAGATTACGCGGACATAGCGAATGAATGACCAACCAGCCAGAAAACCAAGCTGTTGCCAATCCTCGGTCATGCTGCAAAGATGATATCCCAGACTTCTATTACAGAGGACAAAGGATGGAAGTTGTAAGGACCTTTAAGTATCTGGGAATCGATTTCTCTACTAACATGCTATGGGATGACCGCGGTAGAAAGAAGGGTCAACGCTAGGTGGAAAGCCCCCGTATGCAATGCGCATAGCTGTTACATAATAGATCTCTGCGATTGGGCACACGCAAAGCACACCCTGCTCGAAGCACTCGTGGAACCAAAGATTGTTGTATGGGGTAGAGGTATGGGGGCAAATAGGGCAAGCAAGGGTACTTGGGATAAGCTAGAGAGGGTACGTAAGGCTTTCCTAACATACGACCTAGGGCCAAGGACACCTGGTGCCTTATCCGATTTTGCAAGATGAGATCGCTTTTGGTCCCGCAAAGATTTCGCTATGCGCAGAACCTTGGCGTATTTCCATAAGGTTGACGTAATGGATGCACAACGCCTTCCTCCCCGCTCATATATTAGCACAAGGGCCACAATGTCATGCGAGAGTGTGGCGAGCATTGTAGGGGATGGTTCGCAAGATGGTCCATAGACTATCAACACATTATGGATATGTCGAATATCGCGCAGCGGAGAGCGCATTTGAATGAGCGCTTTGTCGCCTCTCGTGGGATGCGCCCACTCTTGCAAAGCCCAAAACAGAGCACTACCACACGCAGGTTAATTCGTCGCTTCATATCTCTACCAAGAAACGGAGAGCTATAGCTACAATAAGGGCGGTGGTCCCACCATCTCGAATTGAGACAGTACCGGGTAATGATGGAGGGCGTGGAATCCCCAAGATGAGAGATTATGCCGCCGTTGCCATGCGCATAGTAGAAGATGAATACCATGCTCTACAGGAATGCCCAGCATATGCACACATCTGAGCAGCTCATGCCGATCTCAGATACTCTGAGATAGCAATTCATCAACTGTTGGCTTCGCCAATGTTTGCACGTCTCGCATCCTACATTCTGCAAGTCTCCACCGTCAGGGAGGCACAGAGAATTTGAGCGCCCAGATAGGGCCTCTCAACGCCTACTACTACAAGGGTTTTTCCTCCCACATGGGGGGTTTTTTCATCCCAGTGGTAGAGACACATTGTACAGGGTTTTTGTGGTTTTCTTTTGTGTTTGGAAACTTTTCGCTATATTGTATCACCGTCTCATAGGCCAGTTGGCCTCCGTGGACGTTAAAATATACTTCCTTCCTTCCTTCCTTCCTTCTCTCCATAACCAAATTTGTCTTTTTGTTTAACAACTAACACAACTTAATATGGGCCCTTGGATTCTAACAACAAGCACAAATGAATCTGGACCCTTGATCTTCACCCCCCCAAGACCTTGATAGTGTTCTTCTATGCTGACCCCGATTTTGCCAAAAATCGGGTCAACACTAGGAGCCATGAGTTCAAATTCCAGAAAAATATCTCGGTAGAACCTCCAAAATGTTGAATGTGTTCCCCGACAAAACCTTCAACCTCGTTGAAACTAAAACGGAAGGAAAGTGAAGTGTATTAGATCCGATAGGGGAGGTGAGTACTTGTCTCGAGTTTAAAGATTTCTGTGCAAAAAAAGGGCATTAGGAGACAATTGACATGTAGATTCTCTCCTCAAAGAAAACGGGGGTGGCTGAGTGTTGCCCAACTATAGCAGTAAATATATACAAGGCTCTTGAGCAATATCACAGGCAAGGATTTGAAGACCAAGAATACCGAGACCAAAAACTTAAAGACCAAAGATGCCGATGAAGAACCCAAAATGATGACTTTAAGTCAAGACACAAATTCACAACTCAAACTCCAAGGATTGAATGCATTCTCTAGCTCAAGGCACTTGTGAGGTTTGGAGGACCCCTGAAGATGGCAAGCTATGACATGGTATTTATCTTTCTCATGTTGTGATGATTCTCTATTTGCCCTTTGTTCCATCATACCATCATCCCTTATCCTATTTTTCCTATTTACCCTTTGTTCCATCATACCATCATCCCTTTATCCTATTTTTCCACCCTCATTGCCTTTTCACATCCTATACCATCATGTATTTCATATGTAACCATTTGTCTCATAGTTGACCTACCATTACCTAGGGCACATTTTCCAAGGAAGTTGTCAAACCTAAAAGTTGCCTAGCATCAAGCTCTATATCATCATTTTCATCTCATGCCTTGCCATTCCATTATCACACACTTCATACCAAGTAGCTAAAGCAAAAACATATGTGCTAAGCACAAAAAACACAAAAACACAAAAATGCCCACCACCATCTCCAAGTGACATGGCATGATGACTAGATATACATGTCATCACCTCCATAGCTACTTTGGTCCACTCACCTATTGCCACCTTCATGTCTCATTCATCATGTTGCCACCTAAGCACCAAATTTCCACATCATCACATCACTCCACATCATCAAATGATGACTAGGCAAGTTTTGACCAAACTCAAAATTGGTCAACCTAATGATCAAATTACCTTGGGAAGTGGACCTACTAGCCTTGTTCACCCTAGTTGACCTATTTTTCCACCTCTCCACTACATTTTCACCTATTGCCACCTCATCATCAAAATATCAAGGGGCACTTGAAATCTTGAAATTCCATCCAGGCAAAATGCCTTGTTTGACCAACACACATCACCATTGACTTTTCAAATATTATTTTTCCAAAATTTGGCCTTGCCATCTTGAAGCTCCCATGAAAATATGCCACCCGCACAAAAATCTCAAAAAACCCCCTATATAGACCTTCAAATTTCATTTCTTGGGAACCGTGTCCCCATGCCAAAAAAATACAAAAATTTTCCTATTCTACCCCCCCATCTATCTACCCTCTCATCCTCTCGCCAAGTGGCGCCCCCCGGCATGCCAAGTCAAAACACGAGCCGAGCTTGGCGGGAGAGACCACGTAATCAAGAGAGAGAAAAATAGCTCTCTATTTATACCTTGGCCCATTTCTTGATCTCGCCGTGGGATATATCATATTGAACCCTAAAATTTGAATTTGCCAAGAAACCTTCATTCTGTTGAGCCAAACGGAGTAATCATTGCATCTGTTGGCCGATTTTGTCCTACTTCACCGAAAGAACAGCTCAATTAAACCAAAACCGTGGCATTGATTGCGAATTTGCCAAGATCCGGCCGGAGACAGGGGACTTTAAAGAGAGGTTTGTTCTACTGAAATTTTTCGAGGGCCATAAGCGGATTTGAAGATCGAACGCGGAAGTCGCGGACGCTCGTCACGAGCTTGCGTAAGATCCTCCCCGCTTCGAAATCAAAATCGAGGCATATGTGATGAAATATCCTTGAATCTTTTGAAACTTGAAGTTTATTTTGATTGAGTTGTTCTTGGATGATCCAGTCGGACATTCTTGAATACCCTGTGTTGTGAATTTGCTGTTTTGACTTAATGAAAATCGGAATTTGGGAAAGAGTGTGTGAAAGTATGATTGAACTCATTTTGCTATGCATTGTCATTTACACTTGAGCATAAAGGAATTGAGCAAAATACAACTAGTGCTTGTTTAAGTCATTGTTAGAAAAAGAAAAAAAATTGAAACGTCCCGGCAGATCATATGTTCTTTGAGAAAGATTAAAATAGATCTTTTCTTTGAATCATCTGCTAGTTTGTTGGCATCTCTAGTATCCAAGCAACCATCGAGGCATCAGTAGTGAACATTGAGAGCAGAGAAAACAAAAAGAAAGGGAATTGACAATTAGAGTGCAAAGATCAGCATGTGCCCCCCGCCATTGAAACTCCGGCAATGCATGTTACAAAGAAGAATTTAGGCTTTGTTTGAACCCGCTGAGCATATGCACGTGACCTACGTGAGCATACCTAGGTGTGGGAATTTGTTTCTACCACGTAAGATCATTGCTTAGCATTTGGCAAAATCGAGCTCACCGTCCCGTGCCATTGACCAAAAAATTGACCCACCAGAAGTTGATTTGTGAGAAGTCTCAGAAACACTTTGCTTGTAGACTTTGCACAACAGCTTCCGAGTTGGCTAGCATACTTTGGTAAAAGATTTCAAGTGCTTTTGAAATAGATGCATGGTTTGGTGAATGTTTAAGTGCTGCTAGTTTCTTTTGCTTTAGGGACTCTAGTGGATTTGGTATTTCCTTGCAAAAGTCGAGATGTTTTGCGCTGGTGATTGATCACCTCAAGTGATCCGAGGTCCCCACCCATCAAAACACCTTTGTAAGGCCCCAGTTGGAGACCACCCAAGATAATCTCCAACATTTTGGAGGTCCTACCGAGATTATCCCTCCTGGTAACCAAGAACTCACCTGGAAATAGAGAAAAAACATGCCTCCAAGTAGGAGAATTGAGCAGACCAAGCTCCAAACCCATCGATCCCATTGGAATGCCCAGTTCAAGCAATATGCCTCCTAATTTGACTATGCCTCCTATTTTTGAACTGAACCTCGCCAATTACTCCTCCTATTTTTGAGCCCAAAGATGAATGCCAATCAATTCTTGAAGACATTTGAAGACTACTACAAAGATTATGGTAATAAAAAAGGTTGTAAGTTCTCTGAATTTGTGAAATGTATGAAATCTAGTGAACCTGAAGCATGGTGTGAACATGTTACTACTGTTATGGGTACTAACACTTATGAGAGTCTTGTGGAACAGTTCTTGAGCAGGTTTGGAAAGTCACAAGACCACAAGAGCTTGCCAATGAGCTTCAAACTTTCTCAGATTCTGGCGGGAGGCGAGCATCAACCAATATGTTGAAAGATTCAGTGCCTACCTTAGAAAGTGCCAAAAGAGTCATATCCCTACTCCATCTCTCTTCTTTGTAGCTGCTTTTATCAAAGGTCTAGTTCCTAGGCCAAGAATTCACAAGAAAATGCTTAGGATCCAAAACCAAGAAGGTTTTGATTCTATACACAAAGCCTTTGCCAAAGCTACTTCTATATCTGCAGAACTATCTTTCCTACCTGACACTTGCCACACACATGTCTCAGATCCTTTCTATCCTGATTATGAACAAGAGCCTGTGTATGCTGTGAAGGAAAAAAGAAAAGCCAAGGTTGAGGAAGAAGCTCAACCCAATGAATCAAAAGCTGAGATGGTCAAGATGGCTGAAACCATAGCAGAGTTGACTAAGCAACTCATGGAGATGAAAAATAGCATAAAAACTTATCCACCCTGCATTCATTGTACCAAGAATACTCACCCTAGTGACATTTGTTATTACAGGGCTTGCTTGAAGTGTGGAAAGAAAGGTCATTATGGAAAGGTTTGCCCAGTGTGCAAGTTCTGCAAAGAGATTGGCCATTATGAGGATAGATGCTTGGTGAAGGAGTATTTGGAGAAACAAGAACAAGGGAAAAAAGCTGAAACTAGTGCATCTGTAAGATTCTTGGAAGAAGAAGCATTCCAGGAAGCAGTCATGGCAGTACAAACTAGAGCTATGGCTGAGAACAAGAAGGATGCAAACTCAGGTCAGTGCCAAGAGAAAGAAATTCAAAAAGAAGATCAAGCTTATCAGGTAATAGCTCCTGCTCCTGCTGAAAGATTCCAGAGAAAAGATAAAGATTTGGATGACTTTGAACATATTCTTAAGAATTCTAAGGTGACTTTGGATTTATTAACTCTGTTGAGGATTGCTCCTAGCTATAGGCAGAAAGTAATCAACTCTAGTAATGTAGAAACAGTTTCTTTTGCTTCTGAAATTGTACTAACTCAGGAAGAGGAAGACCCTAATGCCTTTACATGTTCAGCAAAAATTGGTGCTCATCAACTTCCTAGAGTTTTGTTAGATGGTGGTTCTTCTTTGAATGTGATGCCTCAGCATATAATGCAAAAATGTGGTTTGAAGATCACAAAACCTTCACCAATGGTGTTAAGATCATTTTCTAATGCTAAAATCATGCCTTTAGGTGTTGTTACGTGTGTGCCGCTGGAAACCGGCGGGATTGTGGTTCAAGCCGCTTTTTTGTGGTTGCTTTTCGAAGTTTGGCAATAGCACTACCGACATCTATGACTTGTTACTTGGCGTAAGATGGATGTCTACAGCTGATGCCGACTGTGATGGTCAAAAGGAGAGTGTACCATATCCGATGGAGTTAAAAAGACAACTCTCTACAACAAGTCGTGGAGTACTAATATCCGTAGTTTTTGAAGAAGAAATGCTCGAACAAAGCACCATGGGATTCTATAAACTACCTTTAGCTATGGATCTTCTAGATGAACCGGGTACCCTCTTACTCTTCTAACTCAATAGATCACAAGAATTCCGTGTCATCCGGTTTGATGGTGGAATATCTCTTAAGCTAGGAGTGGCATCTTCTTCTCGCTATAATCAAAGATTGTGCTAACAGATTGCTTTCAAAAGTTGGCGATACATGTTGGCATAACCTCCAACATGGCTGAGTCTGACAGAGCCCTTTGGCTGGCTTGCAAGAGGCTATTTCATTAGGACTAAATGTAAACCATTTATGGTGACTCCCAATTGATATGCGCAGGTCAATGGTGAGTATCAAGCCAAGAACCAAGAAATGCAGATTCTTTGAAAAGAAGAAGCCTTGAGCTGGTTGAACAAATTTAACAAATGGAGTTTAAATTACATACAAAGGGATGAAAATTGTGAAGCGATGCCCTATGCGTAAGTGTGTTGCTGGATTACCTTGTTGAAGGAGCTATCAAAGAAGAAGAGTTGGGACATGAAGAGATTGCACAACTACATCCCATTCGGTAATAGATGCTCAAACAAGTGAAAGAGGTAAAGGAACCGACTATTACCAAGAATGATGAGATTAGAACTCGCTTCTAGGAGACATGTTTAAAACTCGTAAAGAAGCATCATTACAAGAATTTTTGAAGAATGGAAAGATGTATTTGCATGGGATTACACAGAGTTGGTATGTGTAAAAACCGAGATATGTGAATTTGAAATAAAGATGAAAGAAGGAACTAAACCTCATCATGCAAAAAACGAGAAAGATAAATAGATCCTTGCTAACTTTGATCGAGAAGAATTATTAAAGATGAAAGAAGCTGAAGTTATCAATGAGATAACAAACCCCGAATGGTCATCATGCATAGTACCCGTTGAAAAAAGAACAAAACCATACGCGATATGCATAGATTATAGAGACCTTAATAAGGCTACTATAAAAAGATCAAGTATCCACTTCCCTTTCTAGAAGAGGTGCTTCATGCAACTCACCGGTAAAGAGATTTATTCATTTCTAGATGGATTTTCGTGTTTTAATCGATTAAAATCAAGGAAGCGCACCAAGCTAAGACCTCCTTCATAACCCCTTGGGGAACCTTTGCCATGCAAAAAAATGCCCTTTGGATTGATGAATGCATCTGCTACATTCCAAAGGGCTATGGATAAAATCTTTCAAAGCATGCCTCTTGATAAATTTAGGGTGTTTCTTGATGACCTTTGCCTAGGAACACCGATAGAGCAACACATGAAACTTCCGACCGTGGATTATGAGTCCGTGCGGCAGGAAAGTGGTGTATGTTTAAATCCAAAGAAGTGTATTTTTCTATGTTCAAAAGGTGAACTATTAGGACATGAAGTATCTGCTCAAGGAATCAAAGTCTCGGAGGGTAAGATGGAAGCACTCAAGAAAGTAGTGCCACCTAAGACTCGAGGCAAGTGAAGAGCTTTATGGAACTTACTAGTTTTTAAGAATCTATGTGCCTAATTTCTCACATATTATGGGTCCTATAGCAAATCGACAAGAGTAGGCAAGTACAAACAAACATGAGAGCAAACATATGGAAGTAAATTGACACCGTGAGTGCCAGTCGCTTTTGAGTTGCTCATCACTCGAATTTCTCAATCCGAGAAGCTTTAAAACCACCTGATCATAATCTTCCTTTTAAAGTTTATATAAGTATCACTAACAAGGTCATGCATTACTCTACTACAGGATCATGGCATAATAGCCTTTACAAGCAAGATATGGTCGCATTACGTAAAATGAGATATGCTAGATTGGAAAAAAAGTGTCAAGCAGAATAATGTGGTTCCTACAAAGACTTGGACATATTGTCCAACACAATGAGGTAAAGGTGCTCATGCACCAAAATCCCCTTCCATTATTATTTTAGAAAAGTCAAAGCAAAGCCAAGTTGTGCAGGTGGGCCTGCAAAATTCACGATTATAATCTTAGTGTCAAAACAGTCAAAACCATTAAGAGCCCTAGTGATTATCTTACAGAGAGAGCTTTTGAATTTGAGGATTTTGAAGGATTGCAGGATATGGAAATACCTCAGGAGACTGGAGACTCTACCAACCTTGTTTTGTCTAGCAAGATGAATGAGGATTGGCAATTTGACCTTATTGAATTTCTGCAGAATGGAGAGCTGCCTAAAAACATGGATACTAAGCAAACCAGAAGATTTAGAGCTAAAGCTAAAACATTCAAGATGGTAGGAGATGTGTTGTGCAAGATTGATCATAATGGGGTGCTTTTAAGATGTGTCAACAGATCTGAAGCTGAGCTGATTGTGGAGGCATGTCATGAAGGCATTTGTGGTGGGCATTTTGCAGCTGAAACCACTGCAAAGAAGATCATCAGATCAGGCTACTTCTGGCCAAGTTTGTTCAAAGATTGTTATGAGACAATCAAAAGATGCCATAAATGTCAAATTCATGGTAGAAGAATCCTTCAACCTGCTGCTCTCACTGGTATTGTATCTCCTGGTCCTTTTCAAATTTGGGGATTGGATTTTATAGGGCCTATATTTCCTGAATCTCAAGGTCGGCATGAATACATCCTAGTTGCTACAGATTATTTTACTAAATGGGTGGAAGCAACTCCTCTTAGACAGGCAAATGCTCTGACAACTGCTAGATTTTTACATAAGCACATATGCACTAGGTTTGGCATTCCTTTCAAAATTGTATCTGATAGGGGAACACAGTTCATAAATGATGTCATTAGTAATTTACTGAAAGCATTAAAGGTTAAACATGTGAAGAGTTCTGCCTATTATCCTCAAGGCAATGGGCAAGCTGAGTCAACAAATAAAGTATTGAAGAGCATTCTAAAAAAAACAGTTGAAGTTCATAAAAAAGATTGGCATATTAAACTGCATGATGCATTGTGGGCATATAGGACCACCGTGAAAAAATGCTACTAACCATACACCTTTTAGCCTTGTCTATGGTGTTGAAGCCGCGTGGTACCAGTTGAGCTAGAGTTGCCATCACTTTCGGTTGGCAATGAAGATCCGTGATGCAACTAGAGGATGCTTACAAAGACAGTGTATGAGAAGTTGCTTTGATGCTTGAAGAAGAGAGGCTGGAAGTCGAAATGTGAACCCGAGGAAAAAAAAGCTAAGGATGTAGCAAAGATTCAAAGTTGCACACAAGTTACAAGGAAGTTTCAAAGTAGATGAATTGGTGCTCAAATGGAATAAAGCAAAGGAAGATTCAAAGGGTAAATTTGATGGCCTATGGGAAGGTCCTTTCAAGATCCATGCAATTGCGGTACAAGTTCTTATCTTTTGCAAGAAATTGGTACAGGAGATTGCTAGCTAATCCTATAAAACACATTGCATTTGAAAAGGTATTGGGAGCAAAGATATCCGCTTTGATCTTATTTGAGTGAACATGTTGTAGTGCTTTTAGTTAGGAAGTATATGATAATTCTGAGCAATAGTTGTCAGAGTCTTTGTTAGTATTTCAAGTTGAAAATGATAAAAGACATAAAAAGGAAAAAGAAAGAAAATCAAACAAAACATAGAGTTCTAAGTAAAGTAGGTTTTATTATTAAGCAGTTTACACTTTCAGAGAGAAGGTGGTTGCTGATTGAAGGCCAGATTTCAAATAAAATGCTTTTCAGCCGAAAGCAAGAGTTTATCTTGTTGATGCTAACATTTTGCACCACTTGCCAGATCCATCAGACTGATCAAACTCATCAGGATATGACTTAGCCTGCATATACATGAGACTTGTGTTCTTTTTCAAATGCAGATTCCCATCAAACAGCTATGCATCCATGGAGAAAAGCTGTTGCAGAAGATACTAACAGTCTTTTAAGTGTCATTCCAGGTTCATTTGATTTCCTTCCACGTCCATCTGATCACTATAGCCTGGAACATATGACCATTGCTTCCAAATCTTGTCAAGCTGCTACCAAAAGTTGCCTCCCATAGTCACTCACCTAAAGGCAACTCAGAAACACAAGTGCAAACAGAACAAGAAGAACATTGCTGCTGATCATGTCAATTATTCCAACAGTTTCTGAAGACCACCTGTCAGTCTGTATATTCATATTCATACTCAAGTTTTCTAACTGAATATCACAGGCTGAGGGGACCAGCCACATCCTTTCCTTTGTTTAGCATCATGTTGCCTGGCTATAGCAGGCAACATATACAAGGCTCTTGAGCAATATCACAGGCAAGGATTTGAAGACCAAGAATACTGAGACCAAAAAACTTGAAGACCAAAGATGCTGATGAAGAACCCAAAAGATGACTTTAAGTCAAGACACAAATTCACAACTCAAACTCCAAGGATTGAATGCATTCTCTAGCTCTGAAGGCACTTGTGAGGTTTGGAGGACCCCTGTGAAGATGGCAAGCTATGACATGGTATTTATCTTTCTCATGTTGTGATGATTCTCTATTTGCCCTTTGTTCCATCATACCATCATCCCTTATCCTATTTTTCCTATTTACCCTTTGTTCCATCATACCATCATCCCTTATCCTATTTTTCCACCCTCATTGCCTTTTCACATCCTATACCATCATGTATTTCATATGTAACCATTTGTCTCATAGTTGACCTACCATTACCTAGGGCACATTTTCCAAGGAAGTTGTCAAACCTAAAAGTTGCCTAGCATCAAGCTCTATATCATCATTTTCATCTCATGCCTTGCCATTCCATTATCACACACTTCATACCAAGTAGCTAAAGCAAAAAAACATATGTGCTAAGCACAAAAAAACACAAAAAACACAAAAAATGCCCAGTCACCATCTCCAAGTGACATGGCATGATGACTAGATATACATGTCATCACCTCCATAGCTACTTTGGTCCACTCACCTATTGCCACCTTCATGTCTCATTCATCATGTTGCCACCTAAGCACCAAATTTCCACATCATCACATCACTCCACATCATCAAATGATGACTAGGCAAGTTTTGACCAAACTCAAAATTGGTCAACCTAATGATCAAATTACCTTGGGAAGTGGACCTACTAGCCTTGTTCACCCTAGTTGACCTATTTTTCCACCTCTCCACTACATTTTCACCTATTGCCACCTCATCATCAAAATATCAAGGGGCACTTGAAATCTTGAAATTCCATCCAGGCAAAATGCCTTGTTTGACCAACACACATCACCATTGACTTTTCAAATATTATTTTTCCAAAATTTGGCCTTGCCATCTTGAAGCTCCCATGAAAATATGCCACCCACACAAAAATCTCAAAAAAAGACCCTATATAGACCTTCAAATTTCATTTCTTGGGAACCGGTGCCCCATGCCAAAAATACAAAAAATTTTCCTATTCTACCCCCGCCTATCTACCCTCTCATCCTCTGCCAAGTGGCGTCCCCGGCATGCCAAGTCGAAACACGAGCCGAAGCTTGGCGGGGAGGAGACCACGTAATCAAGAGAGAAAAATAGCTCTCTATTTATACCTTGGCCCATTTCTTGATCTCGGCACGTGGGATATATCATATTGAACCCTAAAATTTGAATTTGCCAAGAAACCTTCATTCCGTTGAGCCAAACGGAGTAATCATTGCATCTGTTGGCGATTTTGTCCTACTTCACCGAAAGAATGTAAAGCTCAATTAAACCAAAACCGTGGCATTGATTGGCGATTTGCCAAGATCCCACGAGATGGGGACTTTAAAGAGAGGTTTGTTCTATGAAATTTTTCGAGGGCCATAAAGCGGATTTGAAGATCGAACGTGAAGTCGTGGCGTTCCTACAGAGCTTGCGTAAGATCCTCCCCGCTTCGAAATCAAAATCTGAGGCATATGTGATGAAATATCCTTGAATCTTTTGAAACTTGAAGTTTATTTTGATTGAGTTGTTCTTGGATGATCCAAATGGACATTCTTGAATACCCCGTGTTGTGAATTTTCTTTGTTTTGACTTAATGAAAATCGAATTTGGGAAAAGAGTGTGTGAAAGTATGATTGAACTCATTTTGCTATGCATTGTCATTTACACTTGAGCATAAAGGAATTGAGCAAAATACAACTAGTGCTTGTTTAAGTCATTGTTAGAAAAAGAAAAAAAACGAAACGTCCTGCAGATCATATGTTCTTTGAGAAAGATTAAAAATAGATCTTTTCTTTGAATCATCTGTTAGTTTGTTGGCATCTCTAGTATCCAAGCAACCATCAGAGGCATCAGTAGTGAACATTGAGAGCAGAGAAAACAAAAGAAAGGGAATTGACAATTAGAGTGCAAAGATTACAGGCCCTGCCACTGAAACTCGGGCAATGCATGTTACAGCAAGAATTTAGGCTTTGTTTGAACCCAGTGAGCATATGCACGTGACCTACAGGAGCATACCTAGGTGTGGGAATTTGTTTCTACCACAGAAGATCATTGCTTAGCATTTGGCAAAATCGAGCTCACTGTCCAGGCCATTGACCAAAAATTGACCCAGTCAGGAAGTTGATTTGTGAGAAGTCTCTAAACACTGTGCTTGTAGACTTTGCACAACAGTTTCCTGGAGTTGGCTAGCATACTTTGGTAAAGATTTCAAGTGCTTTTGAAATAGATGCATGGTTTGGTGAATGTTTAAGTGTCGCTAGTTTCTTTTGCTTTAGGGACTCTAGTGGATTTGGTATTTCCTTGCAAAGTCGAGATGTTTTTTAAAGTCAGCGATTGATCACCTCAAGTGATCTGGAGGTCCTGACCATCAAAACACCTTTGTAAGGCCCCAGTTGGAGACCACCCAAGATAATCTCCAACATTTTGGAGGTCCTACCGAGATTATCCCTCCTGGTAACCAAGAACTCACCTGGAAATAGAGAAAAAACATGCCTCCAAGTAGGAGAATTGAGCGGATCAAGCTCCAACCCTCGATCCCATTGGAATGCCCAGTTCAAGCAATATGCCTCCTAATTTGACTATGCCTCCTATTTTTGAACTGAACCTGCCAATTACTCCTCCTATTTTTGAGCCCAAAGATGAATGCCAATCAATTCTTGAAGACATTTGAAGACTACTACAAAGATTATGGTAATAAAAAAGGTTGTAAGTTCTCCTCAAATTTGTGAAATGTATGAAATCTAGTGAACCTGAAGCATGGTGTGAACATGTTACTACTGTTATGGGTACTAACACTTATGAGAGTCTTGTGGAACAGTTCTTGAGCAGGTTTGGAAAGCTGTCAGCACCACAAGAGCTTGCCAATGAGCTTCAAACTTTCTGCATTCGGTGGCGAGAGCATCAACCAATATGTTGAAAGATTCAATGCCTACCTTAGAAAGTGCCAAAAGAGTCATATCCCTACTCCATCTCTCTTCTTTGTAGTCGCTTTTATCAAAGGTCTAGTTCCTAGGCCAAGAATTCACAAGAAAAAAATGCTTAGGATCCAAAACCAAGAAGGTTTTGATTCTATACACAAAGCCTTTGCCAAAGCTACTTCTATATCTGCCGTAACTATCTTTCCTACGACACTTGCCACACACATGTCTCCGGATCCTTTCTATCCCGATTATGAACAAGAGCCCGTGGTATATCGTTGTGAAGGAAAAAAAGAAAAGCCAAGGTTGAGGAAGAAGCTCAACCCAATGAATCAAAAGTCGAGATGGTCAAGATGGCTGAAACTATAGCAGAGTTGACTAAGCAACTCATGGAGATGAAAAATAGCATAAAAACTTATCCACCCTGCATTCATTGTACCAAGAATACTCACCCTAGTGACATTTGTTATTACAGGGCTTGCTTGAAGTGTGGAAAGAAAGGTCATTATGGAAAGGTTTGCCCAGTGTGCAAGTTCTGCAAAGAGATTGGCCATTATGAGGATAGATGCTTGGTGAAGGAGTATTTGGAGAAACAAGAACAAGGGAAAAAAGCTGAAACTAGTGCATCTGTAAGATTCTTGGAAGAAGAAGCATTCCAGGAAGCAGTCATGGCAGTACAAACTAGAGCTATGGCTGAGAACAAGAAGGATGCAAACTCAGGTCAGTGCCAAGAGAAAGAAATTCAAAAAGAAGATCAAGCTTATCAGGTAATAGCTCCCCTCCTGGCTGAAAAGATTCCAGAGAAAAGTTAAAGATTTGGATGACTTTGAACATATTCTTAAGAATTCTAAGGTGACTTTGGATTTATTAACTCTGTTGAGGATTGCTCCTAGCTATAGGCAGAAAGTAATCAACTCTAGTAATGTAGAAACAGTTTCTTTTGCTTCTGAAATTGTACTAACTCAGGAAGAGGAAGACCCTGGTGCCTTTACATGTTCAGCAAAAATTGGTGCTCATCAACTTCCTAGAGTTTTGTTAGATGGTGGTTCTTCTTTGAATGTGATGCCTCAGCATATAATGCAAAAATGTGGTTTGAAGATCACAAAACCTTCACCAATGGTGTTAAGATCATTTTCTAATGCTAAAATCATGCCTTTAGGTGTTGTTACAAAAGCCGGTGGAAACCGGGGATTGTGGTTCAAGCCAGTTTTTTTGTGGTTGCTTTCGAGTTTGGCAACAGCACTACTGACATCTATGACTTGTTACTTGGCAGAAGATGGATGTCTACAGTTGATGCCAGACCTGTATGGTCAAAAGGAGAGTGTACCATATCTGATGGAGTTAAAAAGACAACTCTCTACAACAAGTCAGGGAGTACTAATATCTGTAGTTTTTTGGAAGAAGAAATGCTCGAACAAAGCACCATGGGATTCTATAAACTACCTTTAGCTATGGATCTTCTAGATAAACTGGTACCCTCTTACTCTTCTAACTCAGTAGATCACAAGAATTCTGGTGTCATCTGGTTTGATGGTGGAATATCTGTTAAGCTAGGAGTGGCATCTTCTTCTGCTATAATCAAAGATTGTGCTAACAGATTGCTTTCAAAAGTTGGCAGGATACATGTTGGCATAACCTCCAACATGGCTGAGTACAGAGCCCTTTTGGCTGGCTTGCAAGAGGCTATTTCATTAGGACTAACAGAAGTAACCATTTATGGTGACTCCCAATTGATATGCAGGCAGGTCAATGGTGAGTATCAAGCCAAGAACCAAGAAATGCAGTTGCTGAAAGAAGAAGCCTTGAGCTGGTTGAACAAATTTAACAAATGGAGTTTAAATTACATACAAAGGGATGAAAATTGTGAAGCAGATGCCCTATGCAGAAGTGTGTTGCTGGATTACCTTGCTGAAGGAGCTATCAAAGAAGAAGAGTTGGGACATGAAGAGATTGCACAACTACATCCCATTCTGGTAATAGATGCTCAGCAAGTGAAAGAGGTAAAGGAACTGACTATTACCAAGAATGATGAGATTAGAACTCTGTTTCTAGGAGACATGTTTAAAACTCAGAAAGAAGCATCATTACACGAATTTTTTGAAGAATGGAAAGATGTATTTGCATGGGATTACACAGAGTTGGTATGTGTAAAAACTGAGATATGTGAATTTGAAATAAAGATGAAAGAAGGAACTAAACCTGTCATGCAAAAACTGAGAAAGATAAATAGATCCTTGCTAACTTTGATCAGAGAAGAATTATTAAATGATGAAAGAAGAAGTTATCAATCGAGATAACAAACCCTGAATGGCTGTCATGCATAGTACCTGTTGAAAAAAAGAACAAAACCATACGCATATGCATAGATTATAGAGACCTTAATAAGGCTACTATAAAAGACTGTTATCCACTTCCCTTTCTAGAAGAGGTGCTTCATGCAACTGCTGGTAAAGAGATTTATTCATTTCTAGATGGATTTTCAGGTTTTAATCAGATTAAAATCAAGGAAGCAGACCAAGCTAAGACCTCCTTCATAACCCCTTGGGGAACCTTTGCCATGCAAAAAATGCCCTTTGGATTGATGAATGCATCTGCTACATTCCAAAGGGCTATGGATAAAATCTTTCAAAGCATGCCTCTTGATAAATTTAGGGTGTTTCTTGATGACCTTTGCCTAGGAACACTGATAGAGCAACACATGAAACTTCTGACTGTGATTATGAGTCTGTGCAGGGAAAGTGGTGTATGTTTAAATCCAAAGAAGTGTATTTTTCTATGTTCAAAAGGTGAACTATTAGGACATGAAGTATCTGCTCAAGGAATCAAAGTCTCAGAGGGTAAGATGGAAGCACTCAAGAAAGTAGTGCCACCTAAGACTCTGAGGCAAGTGAAGAGCTTTATGGGACTTACTAGTTTTTAAGAATCTATGTGCCTAATTTCTCACATATTATGGGTCCTATAGCAAATCCGACAAGAGTAGGCAAGTACAAAAAACATGAGAGCAAACATATGGAAGTAAATTGGACACCGTGAGTGCCAGTCGCTTTTTGAGTTGCTCATCACTTTCGAATTTCTCAATCGAGAAGCTTTAAAACCACCTGATCATAATCTTCCTTTTAAAGTTTATATAAGTATCACTAACAAGGCTGTTGGCATTACTCTACTACTAGGATCATGGCATAATAGCCTTTACAAGCAAGATATGGTCGGAACCACGACGAAATGAGATATGCTAGATTGGAAAAAAAAGTCTGCAGGAATAATGTGGTTCCTACAAAGACTTGGACATATTGTCCAACACAATGAGGTAAAGGTGCTCATGCACCAAAAATCCCCTTCCATTATTATTTCAGAAAAGTCAAAGCAAAGCCAAGTTGTGCGGTGGGCCCAAAAATTCACGATTATAATCTTAGTGTCAAAACAAATAAAACCATTAAGAGCCCTAGTGATTATCTTACAGAGAGAGCTTTTGAATTTGAGGATTTTGAAGGATTGCAGGATATGGAAATACCTCAGGAGACTGGAGACTCTACCAACCTTGTTTTGTCTAGCAAGATGAATGAGGATTGGCAATTTGACCTTATTGAATTTCTCTTGCAGAATGGAGAGTCAGCCTAAAAACATGGATACTAAGCAAACCCGTAAGATTTAGAGCTAAAGCTAAAACATTCAAGATGGTAGGAGATGTGTTGTGCAAGATTGATCATAATGGGGTGCTTTTAAGATGTGTCAACAGATCTGAAGCTGAGCTGATTGTGGAGGCATGTCATGAAGGCATTTGTGGTGGGCATTTTGCACCAAACCACCGCAAAGAAGATCATCAGATCAGGCTACTTCTGGCCAAGTTTGTTCAAAGATTGTTATGAGACAATCAAAAGATGCCATAAATGTCAAATTCATGGTAGAAGAATCCTTCAACCTGCTGCTCTCACTGGTATTGTATCTCCTGGTCCTTTTCAAATTTGGGGATTGGATTTTATAGGGCCTATATTTCCTGAATCTCAAGGTCGGCATGAATACATCCTAGTTGCTACAGATTATTTTACTAAATGGGTGGAAGCAACTCCACTTAGACAGGCAAATGCTCTGACAACTGCTAGATTTTTACATGAGCACATATGCACTAGGTTTGGCATTCCTTTCAAAATTGTATCTGATAGGGGAACACAGTTCATAAATGATGTCATTAGTAATTTACTGAAAGCATTAAAGGTCAAACATGTGAAAAGTTCTGCCTATTATCCTCAAGGCAATGGGCAAGCTGAGTCAACAAATAAAGTATTGAAGAGCATTCTAAAAAAAACAGTTGAAGTTCATAAAAAAGATTGGCATATTAAACTGCATGATGCATTGTGGGCATATAGGACCACTGTGAAAAATGCTACTAACCATACACCTTTTAGCCTTGTCTATGGTGTTGAAGCTGTGGTACCAGTTGAGCTAGAGTTGCCATCACTCAGGTTGGCAATGAAGATCCAGATGCAGCTAGAGGATGCTTACAAAGACAGGTATGAGAAGTTGCTGATGCTTGAAGAAGAGAGGCTGGAAGCTGAGAATGTGAACCTGAGGAAAAAAGCTAAGGATGTAGCAGCATTCAAAGCTGCACACAAGTTACAAGGAAGTTTCAAAGTAGATGAATTGGTGCTCAAATGGAATAAAGCAAAGGAAGATTCAGCAGGTAAATTTGATGGCCTATGGGAAGGTCCTTTCAAGATCCATGCAATTGCAGGTACAAGTTCTTATCTTTTGCAAGAAATTGGTACAGGGAGATTGCTAGCTAATCCTATAAACACATTGCATTTGAAAAGGTATTGGGAGCAACATATCTGCCTGATCTTATTTGAGTGAACATGTTGTAGTGCTTTTAGTTAGGAAGTATATGATAATTCTGAGCAATAGTTGTCAGAGTCTTTGTCAGTATTTCAAGTTGAAAATGATAAAAGACATAAAAAGGAAAAAGAAAGAAAATCAAACAAAACATAGAGTTCTAAGTAAAGTAGGTTTTATTATTAAGCAGTTTACACTTTCAGAGAGAAGGTGGTTGCTGATTGAAGGCCAGATTTCAAATAAAATGCTGCTTCAGGCTGAGCAAGAGTTTATCTTGTTGATGCTAACATTTTGCACCACTTGCCAGATCCATCAGACTGATCAAACTCATCAGGATATGACTTAGCCTGCATATACATGAGACTTGTGTTCTTTTTCAAATGCAGATTCCCATCAAACAGCTATGCATCCATGGAGAAAAGCTGTTGCAGAAGATACTAACAGTCTTTTAAGTGTCATTCCAGGTTCATTTGATTTCCTTCCACGTCCATCTGATCACTATAGCCTGGAACATATGACCATTGCTTCCAAATCTTGTCAAGCTGCTACCAAAAGTTGCCTCCCATAGTCACTCACCTAAAGGAAACTCAGAAACACAAGTGCAAAATGTAACAAGAAGAACATTGTCTGCTGATCATGTCAATTATTCCAACAGGTTTAGAAGACCACCAACCCAGATATTCATATTCATACTCAAGTTTTCTAACTGAATATCACAGGCTGAGGGGACCAGCCACATCCTTTCCTTTGTTTAGCATCATGTTGCCTGGCTATAGCAGGCAACATATACAAGGCTCTTGAGCAATATCACAGGCAAGGATTTGAAGACCAAGAATACTGAGACCAAAAAACTTGAAGACCAAAGATGCTGATGAAGAACCCAAAAGATGACTTTAAGTCAAGACACAAATTCACAACTCAAACTCCAAGGATTGAATGCATTCTCTAGCTCAAGGCACTTGTGAGGTTTGGAGGACCCCCGTGAAGATGGCAAGCTATGACATGGTATTTATCTTTCTCATGTTGTGATGATTCTCTATTTGCCCTTTGTTCCATCATACCATCATCCCTTATCCTATTTTTCCTATTTACCCTTTGTTCCATCATACCATCATCCCTTATCCTATTTTTCCACCCTCATTGCCTTTTCACATCCTATACCATCATGTATTTCATATGTAACCATTTGTCTCATAGTTGACCTACCATTACCTAGGGCACATTTTCCAAGGAAGTTGTCAAACCTAAAAGTTGCCTAGCATCAAGCTCTATATCATCATTTTCATCTCATGCCTTGCCATTCCATTATCACACACACTTCATACCAAGTAGCTAAAGCAAAAAACATATGTGCTAAGCACAAAAAAACACAAAAAAACACAAAAATGCCCAAATACCATCTCCAAGTGACATGGCATGATGACTAGATATACATGTCATCACCTCCATAGCTACTTTGGTCCACTCACCTATTGCCACCTTCATGTCTCATTCATCATGTTGCCACCTAAGCACCAAATTTCCACATCATCACATCACTCCACATCATCAAATGATGACTAGGCAAGTTTTGACCAAACTCAAAATTGGTCAACCTAATGATCAAATTACCTTGGGAAGTGGACCTACTAGCCTTGTTCACCCTAGTTGACCTATTTTTCCACCTCTCCACTACATTTTCACCTATTGCCACCTCATCATCAAAATATCAAGGGGCACTTGAAATCTTGAAATTCCATCCAGGCAAAATGCCTTGTTTGACCAACACACATCACCATTGACTTTTCAAATATTATTTTTCCAAAATTTGGCCTTGCCATCTTGAAGCTCCCATGAAAATATGCCACCGGCACAAAAAAATCTCAAAAAGACCCTATATAGACCTTCAAATTTCATTTCTTGGGAACCGTGGCCCCATGCCAAAAAATACAAAAATTTTCCTATTCTACCCCCGCCTATCTACCCTCTCATCCTCTGCCAAGTGGCGTCCCCCCTGGCATGCCAAGTCGAAACACGAGCCGAGCTTGGCGTGGGAGGAGACCACGTAATCAAGAGAGAGAAAAATAGCTCTCTATTTATACCTTGGCCCATTTCTTGATCTCGGCCTGTGGGATATATCATATTGAACCCTAAAATTTGAATTTGCCAAGAAACCTTCATTCTGTTGAGCCAAACGGAGTAATCATTGCATCCATACGGTTTTGTCCTACTTCACCGAAAGAACAGCTCAATTAAACCAAAACCGTGGCATTGATGGCGAATTTGCCAAGATCTGGCCGGAGACAGGGGACTTTAAAGAGAGGTTTGTTCTACTGAAATTTTTCGAGGGCCATAAGCGGATTTGAAGATCGTGAACGGAAGTCGTGGCGCCTACGAGCTTCGCGAAGATCCTCCCCGCTTCGAAATCAAAATCTGAGGCATATGTGATGAAATATCCTTGAATCTTTTGAAACTTGAAGTTTATTTTGATTGAGTTGTTCTTGGATGATCCAGTCGGACATTCTTGAATACCCTGTGTTGTGAATTTGCTGTTTTGACTTAATGAAAATCGGAATTTGGGAAAGAGTGTGTGAAAGTATGATTGAACTCATTTTGCTATGCATTGTCATTTACACTTGAGCATAAAGGAATTGAGCAAAATACAACTAGTGCTTGTTTAAGTCATTGTTAGAAAAAGAAAAAAAACGAAACGTCCTGCAGATCATATGTTCTTTGAGAAAGATTAAAAATAGATCTTTTCTTTGAATCATCTGTTAGTTTGTTGGCATCTCTACTATCCAAGCAACCATCAGAGGCATCAGTAGTGAACATTGAGAGCAGAGAAAACAAAAGAAAGGGGATCACTGTAAAACAGATGGATGTTACTAAAATTAAAAAAAATAAATAAAAAAATCCTAAAAATATAACATTTGCCAGATATGCTACAATTTACTGAAAGTTGACTATTGAGTAATATGTACGGACTGATCACTATTCTAAAAAAGCTTCACCTTAAAAATAACAAGGTTGCAAGAATAACAAGGTTGCAAGAAAAATGCTTCTTGGCGCTGTTGCCTCCGTCTGCGGCTAGGGCGGCAAGGGGAGAGGATGCCGCCCTCCTCTTCCCTGATTCCGGCACTGCCTCAGTACTCCTTGCAGGTCAGAGATTGAACTGGATACTAGCGGGGTTTTGCCATCAGTTTCAGATGGATCTTTCTTTTCTTTAAAGAATGTTCCGGAGTGCTTGCCTGACACTCCTTCAAGGCGGTTCTAATGTTTTTGCCTGATGCCACTAACGTGGCCCGATTTGCTAATGGATGAGCAAGATCATGTAAGTTTTCTGGAATTTACAATTTTCTTGTTTATCAAGATCCGAAAAGGCATACAGCCTATAAGGTAGCAGATTTTAGCGTAAACGCGAAGAGAGCGCCATGTAAATATATTCCGGGCGCCTAATCTATGGTGGATCTTCCGAATCTTTGGCTTTTTCCCCTTTCCTCTTGCTCTTTCTTTCTAGTGGAAAGATCTAAGAATGTTGTTCAGGAAGGAGTCAGGGTAAATTCTTGATTTCGATTTCACAGTTTAGGAACAGAATGCTTAATTTTTCTGAGATTGCCGAGCTAGGGAGATAACTGTGTCCAGGAAGACGCTTCCATATCGATTCAGATATCATGAACCAAAATTTAGGGATGTTTTGGTGCTGGGCTGTGTGTCTAGCTTTACGTGTAGGTGACCGGCACATCCCGACAATGCAAAGATCTCCTTTTAATTTCGCGTTTCAGAGAAAAATTGCTGAATCGATCATAGTTTGAAGCAATTGGGCTTCTCTCGAAAGCGATCTTGGGAGAATTGGTCGATTACTCTTCACTCTTTTCTCTTCATTTTCAGTTTTGCAAGAGGTTTTTTGGAGCATTCACGACTTTATCTGCAGTTTCTGGAAAGCTTGTGCTAAGCTCCTGTAGTATATTATCTAAACAGGAAGATTGGTTTTAATCATGTAGTACTGTTTAAATAGAAGAAGATGTTGAGAAAGGCAGATTAGTACAGAAATTATGGATATGAAATCTGATCTACATGAGATCTTTGTGCTTAAATTCTTTCTGGTCTATGTGAGACCTATGATGTAATTCTTCCTATCTTTTAATAAAAATTTTCTTACCTTCAAAAAAAAAAAAAAAAAAAAAACTAGCTCGCCAAGTTTCTTCTAGACTTTGCACAATAGGAATGGTGCAGTTCTAACATAGAAAACCCTTTCACCTACCACTCTTTATAAATTCTAGAGGAATCTAAGGAAATCCTTATAAAAGCCTAAAAAACCTAGAGGAATCTTCGTAAATCTAATGGAGTCTCATGAAATATGAGGAAATCTCATAGCATCTAAGTGAACTTAAGGGAATCTCATAAAATCTAAGGGAATGTGGAAGAATCTAGAGGAATAAACCTTAAAAAACCTAGGGCAATCTTCATAGAATGTAATGGAATCCTAACATTAAAAACCTTGCTATTCACCTTCTCCCCTTTACACCACCCCAATAGTGCACCCTTTGCACCATAATAACATGCTAAAATTGGAACATGCATCGTACTCCTTTGTGTCTTCCCTAACGGTGCGTAACTTGTATATATATATAGTGATCGTGATATTCTCTTTCTAAATGTAAATCATATTTTTAGTTTCTTATTAGTCTTTATGATGGTGGAATTAACTCCATTCTTTGCATGGACATATTATGGAGCATTCAACAAGGTAAGTCAAAGAATCAATAAGGACATGCTAAAACACGTTAAGGATTCATCGGCAAGGGGGGGCCATATCTTGAAGATGTTAATTGAAAGTGAAATTAGCACTTTGATCCAAGAGAGAGGAGAGAGCAAATGAGGAAAAGTTTCCAAGATGGAAAGCTAGGGTACATACAACCCCTTGTCTAAAACATACTATAAAAGCACACAAGTTGAATAAAAGATGATTGGTTTTTATAGGTTCATAGTATCACCATTAAAAGGCTAATACATGGACCCAGTAGCAATGGCGTGTCCTAACCTTCTTCATCCATCTCCTGATATCTTTAAGGTGTGCTATGTGATGTCGATCTTTTGCAAGGTCAATCAATTCAACAATCTCTAGTTTAGAATGACATATTTTAATCTGCAAGGTGGACACTATTTTCAATTCTATTAATCTTGATTATTTTGTCTCAATCATAATGGAGGGACCACTCTTCTCATTAATTGAGGGACCACTCTTCTTTGGAGGTCCGTCATATGTCCTCATGGACGCTGCCAATGTGGCATGACGTAAAAATACTATCTATCTATCTCATTAAAGAATCTAGCAGTACTGTGAAGTTATGAAAAAAAAGTAAAAACGCCGTAGAGGTGCAAAGATTTTGGACGTACAAATATATCTTTATCAAATGTGAACTTTTGTTGGTATAAAATGTATTTGACAACATTGTTGAAGTTTGCAGTTTGATATAAAAGATTTTTTTCTTAAATGCTTGGGCAGTTGAGCATCTTTAACAGGAAAAGAGCTTTATGGTTCGCGCTTGAGGGAGTGGCATAAATATGGTAATAGCTATGAAAAGTATATAGACAAAAGCAAATCATAATCAAGAGGCCGGTGCTTGATCATATTCTCCATGTGCAAGCTATGAAGCAGTATAAGGCTTTTCTAAAAGGAAAGAAGGCTCAATATATGGCACAACATCAACATGACATGCTCTTCCTTCTCGTGTACAACCCCAAGGCATTCTAGGGAAGGGTCTTATTTAAGCCATGTAAGCTTCTAGCACTATCTTTATAGATCAATGGATGCAATACTCGACACATCTCTATGATCCTCATATGATGCCACTTAATGTACCAAAGCAAACATGACCCACCTTGACTGTCACAACGAAAGGTATTGTTCAAGGCTTGAGCCATCTCGCTAATGCAAAGCCATGGATTTGTAGGGGCTACAAGCAAAGTTGCTGAAATGGGCTGGACCACAAGTTGTTCCAAGCCTTGTAAGCTCAATTGCTTCTAGTTAGACTCCTCTTAACTTCTAATTAGTTTGGCTATAAGTGGCATGCTACGGCTTTATGTTGGCTTGGGGGAGCGTCTCAAGCTCAACAAGTATTTATCCATTATATCACTTGCATAGGATGATCATCTATATGGGTTATAAAGCGAGAAACATTTATAATAACTAAGCAAAGCTATGAATTGATTTCCCTTTAAACAATTAAGTGGCTGATCACGAGTCACTTGTATTTCTACTTCTTTTATTGTTGATTAAAAAGCAGAGTTATTTGAGATTTGTATCATGGCGCTTGGCTGTGCATGCTATATTGTGATTGGGTTAAACAAAGGGCCACAGAAACTTATGACTGGGACCTTGATGTGTTTGTCTAATGGGGACTTATAGTGAACTAGGCCTAATAGTCTACCAATGCAACAAGGGAGCATATGGATCCAACGCCCCTGGATGGTGGTGCTCTATCCCAGTGGGTGTCACAAGACTATGAGCAGGATACAAGATCAATGCAAGAGAAATCCAAATAGACTAGAAACACATGATATCATCAAAGGAATAAGTACAAAAGCCTAAAATGATATAACCATTATGAAATAATTATGAAGAATATTTACAAGATCCTAAGGGACAAATCAAGAACAAAGGTGTACGAACAAGAAGGATCGAGATTGTTGACAAAATGACAAGCATGTCATCATACTGGGGTTAAGTTGGACAATGCGTCATGGTCCTCTAGTCAGAGTTTCCCTGTGCTACATTCATGACGCATATACTTGTTCTTGCCTCATCGGGGAGGAGGGGGTGGCAACCTCGGAGTGTTCCCTGGGGTCCATAGCTCTGAGGAAGGCTACAATAATGATCCAACATGTTTTAGCCTATCTGCAAAATGTATGCACAGGAGGGGCAGATGGATTGGACAATCTATGCAAGCCCATAACATTGTTATGATTCCACCTATTGATACCGGAAGGACGTGACTGTCAGTCAAATTCCACTGGAGTCTAAGCTAGGGTAGAAATGTCAATCTGTGATGCATTATGTATGATCCATGATGATATTGATGATGATGGATCACAAGGCCCCCAAAAAGTAACTCGCATTCATAATCATGATGGAAACCAGTATAATGGTGGTTTTTAATACATGCAACTCGTAATGTCAATGAAAACTAGATGACTTTTATGGTTTTGTAATATCACTACTAGTTTGATCATAGTTTTTATACTAATTCTATGTCTTACACTAGTTTCTTAAAATTATTGCTAGTTTAGGAGGTGATTTTTGAGCCTACATTGTCAATATTATAATCTACGATGATTTTACATACTGGTTAGCATGATCAGATACATGGTTTTAACCTAGTTTCAATCCTCCCAAGCTTTTCTTATTAGTTCAAGAACCATGTTTAATTTTGGAAGTGTGTTATATGTTTTTGGCACATGCTTATTTACTATGCATGTTAGCAGGCTATTATGTTGGTTTATGATGTCGTTTTTTTTATACAGTTTTTTCAATCCTTAAAATCACTACGGAATTTGAGCATAATTTCTTATATTAATTAGTAATTTCAACGATTATATCTATTTTTGCACTCCTTTTAGAGCATGATCCTTATTCGTAAAACTTATGTTATGTACATTGACTTGTCTACTGGTTGCATGGTGTGGTCTATGTTTTCTACCATTATATGTAGCATAGTTTTATGTTGGGCCAAGTGTATATTTGTACTTATAGTTGCCAATGTATTCTTTGTGGTATAGTATTTAGTATCCATAGAGTGCACATTTTGTATGAAAAAGGATTTTGGATTATTTTAAGTGCTTCTCATGCATGATTTAGAGGTCCCTTGCATAATTGGAGTGAGCTCTAGAGGTATGGTGTAGATAATAACCCTTTTGCTACCAACAATGTATCTTTCTAGTGAAAGTTGAGGTCATAACTGACTTGTGACAGGGATATCTAGTGTCCTAATGCAAAACTCTATATAACGTTAATTTTTGAAGGACAACCCTATATAACGTTATGTTCATAAGCCGTTTCTTCCTTATAATTAGCAATGTTCAATTGTAGATGAATGGCCAGAAAAACAATGTGGTGAATCGATGATACATTTCTCCATCCTCATTTCTAATTAACCTTATTTTAGAAGTGCGTATATCACTTAGCCAAACCGAACTTACTAAATGTCAAGAAAGTACATAAGATCTTTTTTTTAAACTCAAACAATATTCATACCCATTGTACCATCTAGCAAAAGGAAATAGATGTTCAGATATTGAACTTCACCTAGGCAAAGAACTTAGAATAAAACATGCTTCACTTTCATGCAATAAAGAGTTATGAGAAATGAAAAAGCAATCTTGAATTCAAAGCATGATCCTAATTGCATATATTCACATTATATTAACTTCTAGGGGAATGGAACCGGGCTTGTCTTTGGTCAATGTATATGCCTAGTTGGCAGTTCTTATTTATCCTCTCAGATCTGATCGAATCGCCAAGAAATCATATGAGCTCTATGAATAACAATTTTCCTTGGCATTGTTTCATTCGATCGGTTGATAAGGACCTATATTTAGCTATAAGTATCAATGGTCATATGAGCACCAACGATTTTCTCATGAAATTGCTAGGTCAAATATGCATGAGCATTCATTCATTGAAGAAATTCGCTAGATCAAAGACTCATAATGACACGATCGTTGACCTTCAAGTCTAGAATCGCATCACGAATATATGACTTTGATATTTTTTCAAGCCAGGATACAAGCCATTCAATATAGTGGCGACAACTCACATGTTTTTTTTTTTTTAAGCCATTATAAATATAAGCCATTTAACATTTTGGCGACACAACCGACACTCAAGAATATTACCTTCCCTCAAGGGGTTTTATTGTTCTCCCTTCCTTCGAAGCCTCGAGGAAACCCTGCACGCAAGCTCTCAGCCACTTCAAAGGCAGGGAGGGCTGCCAAAATGCAAACCCTACAGATTTTGTAGGATTTAAGTATCCGGGTACCAAAGATGCTCCATCTGCTAATCCCACCGTTCAAATGGTAGCTCATGTCCTAAGAAAGGTCTTCGAAAAGAAAAAATGGCCACCCCCACACGGATGTGACAAGCCCCAAATTTTCCCCTTTCCGACGTAGGCGTGCGACCAACCAGTTTCGTATCATTCAGTTTACTCTTAGACCAACCAGTGGGACCAACAGAGCCAAACTCGACTCGCCATAGGCAACTAGTAGTTACATTTATGATAATATAAGCTTTAAACCAATAACCATATGAACATGTAAATCCTATTTAACGAATATGACATCCTTATGAATAGGGGCGAGGTTATAGAAGTAACCTTCTCCATATTCTATTCTATTCTCCATATTTTTTGGCACGGATGTCTACATTCTAGTGTGTTGCTGGAGAATGCTCCTCTAAATAATATGCAAACCTTTTGAGTTATGATGGTCTTATTGTGCATCAGGTCTTGTGCTTTAGACGTAAGCGGTGTTTGAAGGACAAAAATTATCATGACAACCAGTTTATATCTTTGCTGACAGATGATACACCAATGGAAGTGGGGAAAATCTATCGTGTCGATCCAGAAGGCCTTATCCATGGTGTATTGACAATGTCTCTTTAAATGTGCAAGTTGTGGATGAGGATTGTGGTGAGGTGGCGCTGCCATATCCACCATGTGCTGGAGTAAACACATTTGGAGACTTGGGAAGTGACATGAGGGCATGGTTCATACGTTGGCCAATCAATTGCCTCTCTCCTCTCACAGAATCTGAAGCCTACAAGATTATTCATGACTCTAAGATGCAGTAAAATGCTTTGTACTTTAACTTTAGTTGTTTGAGATTGTTGGGCGAATTACCCATATCCACCCAGCATAAGGGGGGTGTGGCAACAAAACTTTGAAGCAAAACTTTGAAGCATACCAAGGAAAACTACAAGAAAATTTTTGACAAAAAGAGAACCCATAATTTGGTGCACCAAAATAAGTTTTCTGATAAAAAAAAAGATGGAGTACAAAGCTTGAGGCAGATTTGGATATGGAAGAGGCTCTCACCCTCCTCCTTGAGCTTTTGCCACTAAGCCCATAAGAGATACATTCTGCCACGAGCCAGAGAGAGGAGGAATTTTTTATTTTCCATAATATTTATACAACACAAGGTTTAATCTAAGCCATTTAATAGCACCTCATAATCTCAACCTTCTATTGCACCACTTCATCTTGGCCTTTCATCCCAATCATATAATTTTAACCATTGCCCAAACAGTTAACCATTGCCCAAACAATTAAGTATATGATCTCACAACATTTTTACTACCACAAAATCTAGACCATTACATCATTGCCCAAATATTAAAAATAATGGGTCCCTAATATTGGCCAAATGTAACATTTGAACATGAATGCCCAAACAAACATGGCCGGTCCCTTTGGCCAAAAACTTCAACTCCATAATACATTTTAGGCGTAGGACTTGGCAAGGGAAAAAAAATTGAGGCATGAACATAGAGATTTAATATGAAATTGAAAGGCTTAAGATAAAATAGGTGGATCACAGGGGAAGTTATCAGCCATATGACAGAATAGGGCAAATAAGGCAACGGGAGGAAGCAGATATGGCGGAAGAGTGCAGGTGGATCTCGGATAAGGATACAACAGAGCAAAAGGATATGGAAGAACCAAGGTTCGCAGGCAAAGTAGAGCAAAGAGCAAAAAGCTTGTGCTGGATTCATAGATATGACATAACTTTCTTGCAAATCCGGCCTTTGTTGTGCAGATAAGCATAGAAAAGCAGAGCAAATACATGGCTATGGCGATTTCCTGGCAAATCCGGCATTTTTTGTACAGGTAAGCATAAAAAAGCAGAGCAAATACATGGCTATGGCGATTTCCTGGCAAATCCGGCATGAAATAAGGATGTGGGAGAGTAATGTGCTTTGGAATGCCAAAGAGAAGCAGACTGACCATATTATTTTCTTGCAGATCTATCAGACCAGACGAACAGGACAGAGCATGGATTGGATGCTTGAATTCGTTTTGCACAGAAACCATCATGTTATTTCTTGATGGAGTTTGCAGATGCAGGGATGAAACGAGGTATCTTCTGTGCACATCTTTTGGCCATTTGAATTGTTTCTCTTGCAGGTAAAATCCACCAAAAATTTGCTTCAGAATATATATTCGGCTTTCTCAGACTATGACTGCATCATTATTGATAACACTGAATAAGTATGGATCTTTTAGAAAATATCTCTTGCTGCACCTGCTCTTGCTCTTCAAACAAATCAAGAACCAGGATTCATATGGGGAAGAAGACCCTGCTCAAATGAACAGTGTCCCAGCAACGGAACCAACTATTCTTGAATTTTGTATTGTGCAGGTTATCAAATGCCAAGCTTTAAAGGATTTTGCCTCACTAGGATCTGCAATACATAAAAGTATGTGTTTAGTTGCTATATAATCTAGAACGTAATCCTTTGTTTTCTGTCTTTTGAATACATTCTCAATAGCAGATTAGCAGGAACTTGAGCCAGATTCATGGACTGCGAGAATTAGTTGAAGCTGGAGAAGCTCTGGATGGGCAAGGAAATTGTATAACCAGAAATAATGCTTATGGCCTTTCTGCAGCTTGTGAGAACATAAACGATCTCAATTCTACCAGGTGAGTTTGATTTTTTATGACTCTTACAGAATTCTGTTTGATTGCTGTATTGGCTGATCATCTCATTAGTTGTTGCAATATCATGGGCATTGCAATCATTCATGTTCTTTCCTGTTCTGTGCATTAGTTGGATCTGCGCTGCATTACTTGGATCTGCGCATGGTTGCATTGCTTTTAGAACTTGCTATTATAGTTCAATTTATGGCCACGCCCTTGCTTGATCTGCCAGGTCGCAAGAAAGGACTTTGCATCTGTTATATAACAAATTGGTCTGCATTGTAATCTCTAAACATCACCTACATCCTCTGCAGCTAATGCATAGAACCTGTTCGCAATGACTTTTCGGATGCCATTTATGATTTATAGCATGAGAAACTGTACCATGATTGTCATAATACAGTTAGTACGTCCCTAGCCCCTAAATCTTCATATAAATGAGCTAGCCAAAGCATTTCTTAGACTGCTATGCTCAAAGCTTTAAGTTCGGCTTCAGTAGTGCTTAGACTATAGTGCTTAGACTGCAAGTTGTTTGTTTCTTGGACACATGCACACGGGCATTTTGATCATTTAATAAAATACAGTGATATTTTTGACAATACAGATTTTCCTTCTTTTTATTGCAGGATTTTTCCATAATTCAAACATAGGTCATACAACAGGAATATATAATGGAAGACATGGCTAGGATGGAAAAGCACAAGCAATCTCCCTTATTGGAAGAGACTATCACAAAGGACAGGAAATCTGTTCCACTTTGCTTTGTTTGATTCGGGCATTATAGTCTGATGTGTATTTTTTGGACAACATAGGGCATGTTTGTGAATTCATGTTTCACGGGCTCGACGAAGGATGCTTCTTCATTTCCAAGATCCACCAAAGCTTAGGACTAAATATGCCAGCATCTACTTTCCAGGTAAATGATATGCAATCTGCTTAAGCTTTACAGGTTAAGCCCTTAAGCTTGACAGGTTATTATTCAAGAGATTCTGGAACATTAGACCAGTTTAAGGACCTCACTACTAGGCGAAAGACAATTGAAGAATTTATCAATAAAATTAGCAATATTGCACCTGCATTTGCAAGAGAAATGGCTGGGGGAATATCTCTCTACTATTTCAGGTATATACTATTTCAGGTATATATGTGTAAATGTTTATCTCAATTCGAAGGCATTTTCCTTTATGGTATCTTAATTGCCTGTTCATCAGAGAGATATGTTCCACTCCTTGAAAAACTTATTAGAAGGATATATGCGGAATAGCAGAATGCACAGATGGGGAATAATTATCCAAACGATGTTTTATTCTGCTCTTATATTTTAGGTGCTCGTTGTAGCTGCCATGTGACAGAGCCGATGAAGGAGAATGATAATGTGTTTACTCCAAGCAAGAGGGTATTGTTGTGGAATAAATCTATACATAATGTTCATCCATACAACTCAAGTATACTATTTCCAAATTATGGAAAGAGGTGTATGCCTGATATTATTGTACTTTTATATCAAAATTCAATGGAAAAAAAAATTGAGCATCTTGGTCTTCTGTAGTCTTTGTTTTTGTAATCAAAATACCGAAAATATCGATAATAAGCTCAAATGAACCATGTGCTGAAATAATACTAATTAATTAGGAGACATCACAATTTAGAATCACGTAAAAAAAATCATGAACCCTCAAATTTTATTACGCTAATACATGAAGGTTGAATACTATGGTCTCTTATCGTATTACCAAACGTGCCACATGAAGCACAGTAAGGTTGATATCATGAAAAAAAAAACGCACTAGTTTTTGACATTATCATGGAAGGAAAATCATACTGGTATATCTAAACCAAGCATAGTTTTATTATTGATAATTACACTAAAATAACAAAGATGATTAATCGCTGTAAAATATCATACTAAATATGCACGTAAAATTACAATGTCAATAAACCAAGGATAATAGATGTGATCAAATATCACTCCGATAAACGTGATAAATTAAGCAGTAGCACATATCATATATTCAAGTTGTCATAAAAACTAGCTATAAATTATCATCTTTCAATACCATGTGAAGAAATACTATTCGTATGTCATGTTACTAAACTGCATTGATGAACTATATGGTATAACTAGACATGATTTGTAAACTTTTTGGCCCACATACCGGTATTGATTTTAGGAGTTGGTTTTTACTACGAAAGCATTAGAAAAAGATCATACTAATTCAATTTTGGGGGTCTTGTGGATGGTCCATCCTTCCAGGTGGTATATTATAGTTATGTGTGTTGTTTCCATGTGCCACTTGTAGATATGCTTCTGCAGTATAGGTTATCCCAGAGAAGGAATGGAAAAATGACACCTTCGTGTCCTTTACTCGAACACTTGTCCATTACAAGTGGTTTGAGTTAGACGAAAGGACATCCTCGACAATGGTGCATTGTTTGAGAGGAAAATTTCCCGTATCTATATGATCTAGACATCGTATAGGTTGAGAGTCTCCCATTTGATGGTCCTATAAGATACTATTATTAGCCACACAAACATATTTTCATAATTGTAGCTTATCACTTTTGCATCTTTGTCCTTCTGCATAAGGACCTAGCTACTCTACAACCCACTTTGACAAGGAACCAAGCACGACTACCAGGCACCAAAGTTTCCACTATGGTAAATCTATAGCTAACTACTTAATGGAGTCTCTTTGGCTATGTGTTTGGGATAAATGCTAGCTAAGATATATTGTTCACCTTGCATGCATTTGAAAATACTCCTCTAAAGTAATTATACCCATCGAAAGAGTAGCAGATATGCATTAGTAATATGCTCCTAATATTGGCGTTGAACTTTTTTGGCTTCCAAGTCAAGCCAGCATCTAGTCTCGGCATCACTTTTTGAGCATTGGTGAGGAGCTAAAGTATTCTATTGACAAAATTTATCCCTACGCCACAACTGAGGGTTGGAGACTGGATGTGGAAGGCCTAGGCTTTGTTAAGCAGCCTTCCACTTCCCCAGTGGATTGTGACCGAGTGGAAGTATAGGATGGATGATTTCATAATATGCTCCTGGGACTCCTAGATCCATACTGAGCTGGAACTTGCCAATGCCGGCAAGTTCCCTGGACTGTGGGGTAACATTACTGGACATGCTGTGAGCAACGTAGCCTCCAACCCCAGAAGTCCCACATCATGTGTAATATGCTTGGCCCCAATCCTCAGTGGACTTGGAAGAGAGACAAATGGAAGTGGAACCCTAGCCTTATTGCATCTAATTTGCCAACCTTGGCAATAAAATCTCTCTTTTAAAAAGTCCCATATCCTCAGTCCCACCAGCCTATCTTTGGAAGCACTAACATGTAAGAAGAGGATTCACATTTACTACATTTGTTGATCAAAATAAGACTTTTCTACCCTCTCTACTTATATGTGCTACTTGGTGGATTGCATGTTCCAGGTGCACCCCGTCTTTTCCAAGTAGAGAGATACCTTATCTGGCATATTTGTGTACAAGTAAGTATTTAAGCGTGTTTCAATTGGTTTCACCGTACACTTACTCAATGCCGTGGTCAACATGGAATGTTTTATGCTGTACATTATTATTATAGAGGAAAGTTTCTACTTGTAGATTTGTGTCAAGTGGGTTCCTTAACCGGTCCTCGGCAAAAATTCAATCTCAACCGTTGGATCTAGAAGAGTTATTAGCCGTAATGTTCTGCTAGCGATTCAATAAACAGGCAGCACAATTTGATAAACAGGCTGTAGGCATATGCTAGCCCATTTCCATGGGTTTTGGGTCGGATTTGGATGGCGACAAAGGCTCGGCGGATGGGCGATCAAGAAAAAGGGCGGCAGGCCCTTAAGAAGAGGATGGTCTGTCATATTTTGCTCCAATCTACTATGTTTTTGCTTGAATCTACCGAAAAAGGATTGAAGGCTTGAATCGCCAAAAAATAGGTCAAGATAAACCTGCCTTCAATCTGCAAGAGATTCTCCTTCCAATCTGTCCTGCGTGTGCAAGCTTTTGCGTGAAGCTTTTGTGTATGCGGCTTGTGGAAGAACTCTGTTTTGTAGATTGATTGTCATCTTCACCCAGCTCTTCATCTTCATCGAGCTCGGCCCTGCAAGAATGAGAGGATTGAATCGAATCAGAGGATTGAATCAGAGGATTGAATCGAATTTGCCTCGGACCTCCCGGTTAAAGGGGTCAAACCCCCAGGCTCGCCCATTACGCCAAATAAATGGGCTCGCCCTAACGGGCTCGCCCATATTATTAGGCGTAATGGGCACTCCTGGGGTTTAACCCCTTCTTATCAACTCATATGTAATTGTGTTCAAATTTTTCTTTAGCAGGGTTGCCTAACCCCCCCTGCCCACTTTCCTGCGTTCTGGGCTATGCCACGTGTCGTGCCACACCAGCTGTTTTGTTTTTTAGCCGTCCGATTCGTTATTTTCTGATCGTAGGGTCAGGAAAATTAGAAAAGGAAGTATTTGCCTGCCGGAGTATTCGACCTCTCCGTTATTTCGATCTCGGATTTCACTGCCGTTCTAATCTCCACCTTCTCTGTTCTCTTCTATTTCGCCATGGCCAAGCCAAGACAAGCTTTCTTTCTGGCTCTGCCTTGTGCCGAGGATGCTCGACGCACTCCTTGCCCCTTTGGATTTGCAAATATAATGTCTGGACATGTTAGATTATGGCAGAAGCAGGGAGGTAGAAACAAAATGCAATGATTTCAACGACAAATCTTCTACAGGTATGCTTCATGAACCTGGCATACAAAATGAGCTTTCCTTTACAAATGGGGACTGGACGCAGGACTTAGGTTTTTGCAGATGTCAACGTTGACAGAACTAGAGACATCCTTCTGTGTCCAACCCGATGTCGACCGGCTCTTCTTCTTTCTAGAATTGCAGGCTTGCCGATGAGTTTTATAGAAATCACTGGAGTCAAAATGAATCCGTTGGAACCAGTGGAAGATGTTTGAAGATCACCGGAAAATCGGTGAAAACCGGATGTAAAAATCGATGGCGAGCCGTGGAAAGACAATGAGTTTTATTTTTTTATGTAGAGTACACCATATGGTGTAGCATTCTGATGTCTTTTCAAATTTAGAACTGTGGTTTCAGGCAGGTTTAGGGAAACCGTGGCGTGGCTTTTGGCATACATATGAGCAGAAAGTAATTTACCCGGATGGCGATAGAGATAGATCGATCTTATATGAAAATAGTGGAAATCGGAAAGATCATCGGCAATGACGAAGAGCTTTGATCGAATTCGTTCAGCATCCGCAGTCATTGATGCGGTGTGATATGGGGCAAATGATGAGAACTATTTTAGGCTGAACATCGTCCAAATTTGCTACGTAATTAATTGGGTTTAGCCCGTAGTGTGATTTCAGCCCCAAATTCCCTTAAAGCGATGCCATAGCTCATCCTGCTGCAAAACCAAAGGGCTCTCTGCTCCAATTTGTTTTCCAAGCTTTCTAACATCTCTGCTTCGTCTCCGAATCAAATGCGACTCTGGCTTCTTTGAATAAAATCAAAGACATTTTGTGGTCAAGAATCGGAAGCAAGTTTCTTTCCGAGGGCTTATGATCTCGGTAAGCATTGGAATACTAGAGACCCGTTGTCTCCATGACACTAAACAATGGCATGATATATGACTTTGGTGGTTTTCCTTCTCATTTCTACAAGGTTAGGCCTAGTTTCTTTGGATTTTGCTATTTCTTGCAACTAGGTTTAAAAATCCGGTTAAATATAATGCTCTGGTGAGCACGCCATTGCCAAAAGAACTAAGTACATTGGGCACAACAAAATTTAAATTTGTAGCAGATGATCATTGCCACAAACATCACCAAAAGTGAAATCATTTTACCTTTTTAAAGGTTTATGGCTATGCGGTCTTAGATATCCCAAAGTTGTGCAAGGCTTATATGATGCAAAGAAGAACTTTATGTGCATTAGGTGCATAAATCCAGTGTGCTTTCTTCTATCTCTTTGCATCATCCCTCCATTCTTTGGATGAACTATATCATTGCTTTCTTTGCGATGCGTTTGTTGCTTTCGGGAGGAGGGCTGTCGAAAGATTTGATTTTTAGTGTAGGCATGCATCTTCTAGTATTCTCTTGGTGTATGGCCTAGCTAAAGACAACCATTTTTCTTGGGTGCTTGGTCTTTAGGTATTTGCTATGCATATTGAAAGTCTGTTTCATAATTCATAAAAGGTTCTTGTGCCTTCTCTCTCCATATATGACAAGATCATCAAGAAACGGGTACATCTAGCGAGACAATGCATTTTATGTGAATAATAATTGAGAAAAACAATGATAGTCCCGGATTATTGCGTAAAATCTAGCTCATCTCTGACAGTAGACAAGCTATTCTGAGCTTCTTTCAGAAGGTACTACTCAATACTAGTATTAGCTATGGCAATTGGATAAGTGTGTCTTACATTATTCCATATCCTATTGCTAAAAAGAAAAGAAATGGCCTTCGGGAAGGAAAAAATCCACTAGTTGCAGGGTCTTAATACTTAAGTCAAATGTCTTAATCATCATAATTGGATATCGATAACATGGTTTTAGTGCTGCCAAACTTCCTGGCATGTGATCTAAATGTCGATATATATATGAAGATGCTAGAACACATGTAACTATTAAACTTCCCCCGTTTTCTTAAATTGTTTTTACCATTAGATTGGAAAATGTAGCTTATCAATTATTGTTTTAAATTATCCATAACCAATCTTGGATTGCTGCCTTTGCAAGTTCATGATGTATCGTATTGCTTCTTTTAGAGGGTATTGTATGGTATTGCAGAGGCCTAATACATAATGAAACTTGATCTATGTTCTTTTTTTTCAGCAATTTGGGCTTATTCCATTATCTATCTCGTATTATATTGACTGGAAAATTGTTGTAGTCTGAATCAATCTACAAGAAATTGACTACCTTATTTGGACAATTGCTTTGGACGAATCCTTTGTTCAAACAAAGTCACAAAGAACTTCTGATCATCACGACAAAGTCAAGCTAATCATGCAGTTATAGAAGACATTGAATTGGATCAGATATTCACATTTGAGTAAATTTGAGTTTTATGGTTTCTTTATTTCAAACCCTTATGCTTGTTCTTCCCTATGGTTTATTCTGACTAATGCTATGCTTGCAGTGGTTATTTTTGTTATGTTGAGCCATCCTATGGATCTAAATTCTAACTTCATAACTAACAGGTGACATCAAAGGTTTCTAGATCAAACAAGCAAATACATCAAGAAGGAAACAAATGCTTTATTGATGTTAAATAATTCTCTTGCAAAAACATTGTAATCCATCGTTGTCGGTATTTTACTACACATATATGTACTCTTTACACAATAAGAAACTATATGGAATCTTGGTATTGTTAGTTAGCCATGTCATAAATGTTTCTCAAGACAAATTTGAGTTACTAGATGTACTTGAAAATTACGATCATGCTTACTTAGCATGTGTCTGATAGCAAATTAATAATAGGATAATCTATCCTAATTGTATATTGTAATTGGCTTTATAGAGGTAAGGTTTCAAATATGTGAACATTTTCATCATGTGCTTACAACGTTTAACTAACTACACATTAACATTCAAGAAAAAAAGCCAATAAAATCAACCTCATGTACTTATGCACTTTTGTTGAAGATGCTTATTCTACTAAACTAAACATTCTTTCAAACTTGAGTGAAACTACTAATTGCAAAATTAAAATGATTTTGCAAACTCTAAAAACAATGTTTACGTCATGTTCAGTCTATTTCATCACTTTAGACATACGGCATCTAAAATCTTATATCGTAATTACCCATTTCGCCTCAAATACCTGACTTCTTAGAACTTGAAGGATTACTACGCAAATTGTTATAGTCATTCTTAACAGTATTATGCTCCTGGATGAACTGCTTTTCTAACATGTTTACTCATGACGATTGGTAGCATGCCCTACTATCTCAAACTCGAACATGTTTAAACTACCTTCATACTTCTCAACATCTTCAGCCTTTTCTTTTTTTAGTCGGCCTCCTTATATGTTGTAAAAATTATTTTAAAATTTTGTAAAACAAAAATTACATTCCCTCCCCTATTTCTTCCTTCAAACTTTTCCAATCCCACCCTATCATTTCCCCAACCCTGCGTTTCTGCTAGTTTTTTTTTTTTTTTTTTTCTCCGCCGCAATCTAAATGCAGCGGAGTGTGCCATGTGTAGTTATCCCGGAATCATCAATCATCAAGGGAAGTTCGAGGTCCGGAGCTAGATAGATTGCACCGCCATTGCCGGATTTGGGAACAGTGCTCGAATTTGACGGCCCGCCCTTAATTTTCTAGGGACGGGCAAAACAATTTTTCCCCTTTCGCGTGACAGGTAGTTCCTAAATTCAAGCCTTTCAAATGCAATAAAAAAATTTAAGATGACAGAAACCAAATACGTTGACCAGGGGTATTCCATAAATTTTTGAAAAGTTAGGGTATGTCGGAAAATATGTCAAAACATAAGGGTATTCTGTAGTTTTTTCCTATTTTAAATTCGTTTAGAAAATGGGATAATAATCTATTTCAATATAAATTATAGAATTTATATATAGATATATAGCAAGAAAAATGGCCGGCATTTCTTCTCGTTTCCTAGCCTTTCAAATGACGAGTATGTCTTGTAGTTGTCCTTCCCTATGACGGGCAATTGCCCAAGTGCTACCCTTCATTTGCCATACAAAAAAAATTTCCACCTGTTTTGACGGGCAAAAATCCAAAAAACAGGCGTGAAAGCCGTCAAATTCGAGCCCTGGGGAAGCGACCCTAACTGCTGCACCCAAAGGCTCTGTCACGATTTTTCCCTAAGATTCATTTTTAAATTCATTAATGTCGCTCTCTCGGGGCCTATTCGAATCAACTTGCTTCAAGTTTTTCTCGTGGGTCCGGTTCTAGGGTGTAGAGTTGTCAGCAGTGAAGCAGATCGAACATGTAGAAACCCATTTTCTAAGTTCCCACTGGTTTGAATCGGAGTAAAATCTGAATGTTGGGGCACTTTTTGGAATTTCTGTAACCGGATTGCCAAGGCCAGAATATGTTGCGGATGTTTTGAAGGGCATGGGATATCACAAGTTCGCCTTTATGATATAAACTCTGCCGTTTTAACTGCCTTTGCAGGATCAGGGATTCACGTTTTAGTTGGAGTGCCTAACAACGCAGTTTGAAGTGATCGATTTACGCCTATCAATGTCTCGGAGGCATAATAGTGGGCAAAGAAGTCCTCACAGATTATCTCTATGTTGCCACAGTTTTAGTACAGATTATGTACCGCTTTATTGTCAGCTTGAGTCACATGGTTGATTTTTGGCCTTTTGCAGCAGGAATCTGGTTACGTCCTTTGCAGTAGAGCTGATTAAGAATAGCTCATTTCAACAATTTTTTTTGATTTATTGTTCTCCTAATCGTCCCGTTTCTGGTTAAATTCCTCCTGTTTACCTTCTTGCCTGTTTTTTGTTGTGGCGTTTGTCTTCAAGGTTTGTTGATGGATCTTTCACAAAACAGTCTTCAAGCACATGTTTAACTCCATACTTATCTACACGGTCAGAACAAGATTTCTCCCCGTAAAATTCCTTTTCCGGCTCTGCTATCTGGTTTGAAGTCTTGGACCATGTTCTTCCTCGACAAATGGGTTGTTCCTCAATTTATATGAGGGAATTTGCTTCAGCTTTGTGTTTTGTATTCACAGAAAGGAACGGAGAAGCAATATTTGATATTTTTGCCATAAGTAAGATTTTTGTGCATACCCGTTCCGTGCTCCTTGCTTGCAGACAAGTTCCATGTTGTTTTGGAGCGAGCACTTTTTGGTATCTCGATCATGTTGGGCGTGAGCACATTCCGGGGCCTAGTTTACGTGTTTGGCACTCATGGGCTTCAATTTTCTCCTTGTGTGGGATCTTGAATATATGGCACCATGGATGTTGGAATCAAGCAACTACCAATGATTCTCTCTCCACCATACCAATGTTTTACAAGATTTTGTTCTTTTGTGCAAATCGAGGCGCGAGAAGATCCGACCGAGATCCGACCGGTATCGATTTGAACCTTTCTACCAGTGTATCAAGGCCATTCCAAATAGGCACTCTTCTTCTTCTACTAACATTGTTTAAATTTCTTTGCCATTTTATTGCAATTGTAGTAGCTTTTAACTTTTTTCTCTGGAAACTTATATCAAGGCTTGAACTTGAGTCTTATTTGATTCTGGTATGTGTCTAGTGGCTTTGAATGGTGCGAAAAGCTCTAAGGATGATCATGTTGGGCAATGGCTTAGATTAAACCAAGTCATTTTAGTTCTCCTCACACTGGTATCTACATTGCCTTGATAATCTGTGTGGATCAATCTTGATCCTTATTATTGTTTTCCTCTTTGCCCAATTTTTTGGCCTGTTATCTTGGTTTTTCTCCTTTGTGTTCCCTCTTGAATGAACATTTTATCTTAGTATTCTTCCATATAAAAGATCGTTTTGTGATGGATTTGTGAACTTCTGCATAGAGCACTTTGTTGTGGGCATATAATAGACTAATTTATGCCCTTCGTCATTCTATAGGGGGCCAATGAAGCCCACTTCGAAAATGAAGTTAAAAAGTTGCACTATAACTATCAAGAGTTGCATTTAATGTTTGAGCTTTAGGCAAGTTAGAAAATATGAAGGGCTTTTTTCATGATAAAATACTTTAAGGGCATACCATGTTTTGAACTCATATTGTTTCTAGATATTCAAAGTCTGATATTGAAACATGGGGCATCATGTCTCCAAAGATTGTTGTCACTGCTTAGATAAAGGGTGTAACTCTGTTACCTTGAAATGTTCTCCAACGATGTTTAAGTTGTCATTTATACATAGATGATACAGAGATAAACTAGACCCTTGCAAGCTAGAAATGAGATAACAAGCAATTATTTGTAGAGATGGCTACCACTTCTTTTTTGCAAGTAAAAAAGTTCTGTTAATGAATGCTATCGATCCATGATGGGTTGTTTAAGCCCCATTTTGCAAGCCCATAGCTGAGATCCTTTTTGACTTGATACAAAAATCTACTTTGCCACGAGTTGGGTAAGAGAAATGTTCGCGGCGGCCTTGGCCGCCGCGATAAATTTCTTGTAGATACTAAGGATAAGAAGTACAATGATGGTGACGACATGGTATTGTGTTTTAGAAGGCCGTTATGCATTTACATGGATTTGTTCATGACAGTTGTAGATAGAGCATCTGCTTATGCACAATTTTCAACATGACATTGAAGAGAAGGGAAGTGATAGCTTGTGAGGTGCAATTGTTGTGTGTGTCGAGACTTGAAGTGGGAGATGGAGGATGGAAGAGGCATGAATCTTTAAAATGCAAGTAATTCACAGAATGTAACAAATAGAAGAAGATGCAATTTGGATGCAGAGAGGAAATTTGTGTGAACTTTTTTGTAAGTTAAACATTAAGCTGAGTAAAGGGAGAAAAAAATGAAACTAAAATAATACAATTACACAAATTCTTTTTGAATGGTTTGTGTGGCTGGACTTGCTACTATGGCCACAAGAAATGCTGGGCCCTCTAACCATGGTACAAAAGTTATTAACGTGTCATACACAACTTTCACAACCAGAGGAGGAAAAGAGCGACGGGATGCAGTATTAGGCTATGGCTAAATCCGTCGTTTGTTTGGGCAGATGCCCTCTTTCCTTTCCGATGGCGCCGGAGACGCGCTCGTCCCCTCATCCCGCTTTTAACAGACCCAGCCGACTGAGTGGAGCATTAAGATCGCACCGTGCAATCTTTTCTTCCATGGATATTCCTGACTATCTTCCTTTGTCCTGGTAACACGCAATTTTCTAAAGATTCTAGCTTGCTAATCTGCGCTTCATAGTTTAGAATAAGCAATTTGTTCTTCAAATCAATCTGCGTCAAAGCTTGTATGTTGCCGACATCATTATTCATAAGATATTAAAATATTTCTTCATTGAGCTTATCAGTTTCCTTATGGCAGGGCTAAAAACCGAGGGAACAAGCCCGCTGGACCTTCCTTGGCTGTATGTTTGAAACTTACATGTTGATGTCCAGATCCTTTAAAGCTTAGAAAATTAGTTTGACGGCCCTTGGTGAACTTGGATAGGTAGTTGACGGCACATGGTGCGGTGTTAATGCAATTAGAGGCTCTTCAACAAAATGATCAACCATACGCAGATCATGGAATAGAAGTGATGTATAGGGTAATAATACTCTGCACCCATTCATTTACATTTTTTTTTTTCTAGATATTAGAGAACTGAATAGCATGCTTTATTTGGATGTTCAGTTTGCTGGTTTCGATCCATTTGAGAGATCAACATATTTTGGAAGGCGCTTTGATCTTGGACAGGTTGTCCTTTAGATGTGTCCATATTTTGTTCTCTGACTTTCTTCCCTATTTTTCCTGAAAAGTATCTATGTGATTCTCTCTTCCAGTTTGAACGTTTTCGAAGAATTTTTCACCATTCCACATATAGGGTTCTGCTTGTTCACAAGAAATGCGAAACGTTGAGCAGTCTGTTTGTGAATGAGGTTGCTGATTCTTTCTATTATTTTCACATACAATTTATTATTAACCTATTTATGCATGTATTCTTACAGCATTGTTTTAAGCAAAGAGTGTTAATACATGGTGCAAGGCCAGAGGAGGAAGAAATATTTGAATTTACTTTAATACAGGTCCGTAGCCTACCGACATAAAGCACAGGTTTGGAAAACAGCATTTCGACATTCTTATATTTTATATGTTGATTTTGTTTCCAGAGAGTTGGTGGGAATTGGGATGGTTTTTGGCTAACTGAAAGTCTACGGCATGATGGTGAGGGCATAGTCGGAAGCATAGCATATTGATTAATTGGAGGATTTAGATAAAGGAGATATCAAAGAACATTATTTGTAAATATTGGATTTGTAAATATTTTCATGTAAATGCTCTTATTATGTTATTAGTTTTCCAAGCAAAATTATTCCTGGCCTAGTGCTAGATTCAAGTTGTACTTGGAGTATATGCAAGGTGCCTAAAAAAGTTTACTTCATGTGTGAGATCTACATTGAGTCATTTTCATTTCATAATCTTGTTGTATAAGTGCATGTTATTCAAGACGGTTCAAGTTGGCATTGATTGATGCTTTTGTCCTTGCACTTGACTAGAGGCAAGGGTGGTTCTGGGATAAAAGAGTACTTAGTGCTGGCATTAGAAAATCTCCATGCCTTCATAGTTGATGCTATGATATAAGCATTGTGTATGCAAAAGCGTTACTAGTTCTAAATCTATGGAACCTTCTTAAAACTCTATTAAGTGTACTTTACTATGGTCTAATGTCTTGTTTAGGAAAATAACTTTTTTGGACTTCTTGGATTACGAACATGTAGAGGCTCACGTTCGGATGCTCATAGATGACTTGGCAGGAATTTTGCAGTACTCTATGCTAGAGCAACAGACTCTATGCAAGCTGATTGGCGTGCTCACTACAAGAGAAGGGTCAATTTGTGTCATCAAAATGTCACTAGGACATTGGAAAGTATACACTATACATTATTAGTGACATTTACTAGGACATTGGAAAGTATACACTGATATTATTGGTGACATTTATCTATAGTTAATGATATAGGTGCCACAATTTGTATCACCTATAGCCTCACTCTTTGTGGCATCGACAATGTCATTAACTTTGTGATGACGCTATTATTGCTATTAGCATCAATTATTGTATCACGAATCGATATATATAGCATCGTAATTAGTGTCGGTGTCTCCTAGTGACATTATTGGTGTTGTTATTAGCATAAAATAAGATATCATTTTTAGTGGCATAAATTTCGTCAAATATTTGTGTGGTTGTAGTATATGCCACAATGCTATTAGTATCACCAATATTCTAAGATGATGTCCCATTAGTTGTGTCAAGTTTTATGTCAGTTCATATAGTGACGCTATGAGAGTTAATATTAACATTATGGCTAAAGATGCAACATGTTTTGTAGCTCTTTTATCGCTTATTATACCATCCATCCATAGTACACTACGGTTAGGTTGTTGTGGACAATTTATCCCATATTCTTTTGTAGAGAGAAGCTAGTTATATTGAGAAATTTAGCTCGAACCGGTATTAGTTACTATTGGCGTTAAGCAAAGAAAGAGAAACCGTGGTGAGAGATATTAATGTTCCTTGCAAGTTAGTTACTTCCCTATGGTCTTAGATAGTGTAGGAGATTATTTTCTTCGATACAATAACTCAATCTAGGTTTTGCCAACAATTGAGACCATTTCAAATCATATGTTTGCTGAATGGATCCACGATTCATCAAGGAAAATATTTTTGGACTTGAAACTTTTGTGCTATTGGAGAAGCCACTATGGCGCTTAGGGTTTCAGCTCTACTCTTTTGCTCATAACTCGAGATTCCGGTGTCAGATTCAAGTGTTCCTGGGCTCGTTGGAAAGCTTATCGAAAGAGCTTTCCGTCAGTGTATGATTTGTATGGTGTTTCCTCTGTTTTGGTCGACGGAATCCGCCTGACAGTCCCGGCCCTCTTTTGGCGGTGCTAGGGTTTGGCTGCAGTTTTCTTTTGGCCATAACTTCTGCATCTTGTGGCAGTTTTGGGCGTTTTTGGGCTTGTTGGAAAGCTCTTTAAGCACTCCATCCAGTGGCGCTTAATTCCTTCAGAGATTGGCCTGTTGGAAAAGACGGTTCAGATCTGAAATTTCGGCCCTCCTCTCTTGGTGGAGATGACAAGATCCAGTCGCAGCCCACCAAAACGTGCTTCTGGTGCTTCTACCATAGTTCATGGTGGGATTGGCAAAGAATATGCTGCAGATTCTCCCAGGATGAGTGTACGCGATGCACACAAGATGGCTCGTGAGGGTGCTCTTTCGGCTCCTGAGAGTTTAGTCTCTTTGGTGCATCTCAATCCTTTAGTGTTGCCCAATATGTCTTCTAATGGCATGAGTGTGGCCGCTTCAATTGAGACAGGAGCTCCATCTTCTTCCTCGTCTCAGTTACTTGCTCCAGTTTCCGTCCCGACCAGTAGTTGCAAAGAACTCTGATTCAGCTTTCTTGCCCACATGTCTGGCGAGACTGGAAGCCGTGTCGTGCCATTGGAAAACTCTTCCGAGAGTGTCACACATTGGACCAGGTGGTGCGCTCTGGCCAATTAGCGCCTCCAACACTCGTTGGAGGTTCTGGGGTTCAGGCAAGATCCTCTTTATCCGCCGGTTGTTCTTTGGGCCACTAGCTCCTCCGACACCAAGTTGGAAGTCCCTCATATCGTTCGCACCTCATGTGCACCCTAGAGTGCTCCTCCGACAGCCGCACCTAATAGTGTTGCACGGGCGGCACCTCCAACACAGTTGGAAGTTCCTTGGTGCGGACTACTTCTGGTAGTGCTGCCGGGTGGTGGTGCAACCTCCACAACCGGTGTACGCCCAACACACGTTGGAGGTTCCTCGCAGCGGGGAGGAGTTTCCCCCTCTTCCCCACGGCGGCTGGGATGACATCCTCTTCCATCCCCCGAAATGCATCGACCACACCTTGAGATCATCCGATCAGCTTGCTCGAAGTTATAGGTGTCCTGTTCTCTGAGTGGCTTTGCAAGGGCCCGGCTCCCCGCCACCTTGGCTCGTGTCTCGAGGGTCATTGCCACCATGGTGGATAATAACAGGAAGGAAGTTGTGTCCTATCTCCAACAACTGCAGGCCAAGCAAAGACTCTATGGATGTCCAAATCCCATCGACGAAAAATTTTTATGAGGTTCGTGAGTGCGGGGGCAACTTTTGAGCGCTTTGGGGCTCCAAAGTGGGTGCAGATTAGCCATGAGGATCATCGACGACATGTGGAGCAGTTGGTTGCGTGTTCCGTGGTCTGCCACTTCACTGGCCCTTTCCTGGATCTGAAGCGCGTGGGATCTTGGCTGTCTGGGCACCTTCACAAGCTAGGGCTCCCTGCTTATCAATTTATCAAGCTTGTGGCAAAAGATCAACGTTGCTTTCTTTTGATGTTTGAATCTCCCGAACCGCCGCTCAACTCATAGAACGAGGTGTTGATCCTCTCTCCTGAAACACTTCTTGCTCTATCAACAAATATGTTCCTGGATCCTTTCCAAATTTTAAGCCGATGCCTTTACGTGCCCCTTACGGGTTTGCTATCAAGATTTTCCTCCGAGAGTTACAGATTCCAAGTTCATTTCGCCATTGCTAATGAGATTGGACTCCATTTGCAACACTCCATAACCAACGGCATCACCAAGGTTTGCGTGGCAAGGCCCATTCATCGTGATTTGCCTCAAACAATTGTTGTCCAAAGCGGGCCCATGTTCTTTCCATTTAAGCCGCCCTTGTTGAATGGTCCCGAAGCTAGCTCTCATGTTTCCCGAAGCCCCTCTCTTTGCTCAATATCGTAGGGTTCACCAACAGGATTCTCCATTTGCTCCTCCGGCACTCCATGCTCCTAGATCAGCTCCCACCTCAGTGGATATCTCACAAGTCCCTGTGCCTGTGATTGCCCCACCTGCTCTTCCAGTTGCAGCTCCTCCACCTCAGTCTCTGGATCACCAAATGTTGAGACTGGGCTGAAATCCGTAAATCGCAAGAGCAAATTGAAGAGGCTCGTGGGCAGTATATGGACATTGATCGGCGTGGCATCCATCCACCACCTAAACATCCACCGGCTCTTCGTCAACCACGAAAGTCTGCTAAGGGATCTAATTCCTCTGCATCCCAGCCCTCAGTTCCTGCTTCAGGTGGCACTGCCCCTCCCATTGCATCCCATGGTGGTCGCTTTGATCCACTTCAGTGGGCTGATTTGGTTGATGAGGTTGCTTGCCATGCCGTGCCCGTGAAACATCCTCAAGTTCCCTTGAGACACCAGGTGGTCTCATCCGAATTGGCCCCATCACAAGATCAATGCGGTTAGTCTCATGGAATGTTCGGGGTAGCCTCCTCCCCCAAGTGGAGTCGTATTTCTTTTTACTTATCTAGATTGGATGCTCAGTTTGTATGTCTTCAAGAGCATAAGTGTCGTAAGGGAGACGTATCAAAGCTTGCAGATATGATTGGTCGCATGTTCAATGTCCTTATCGCAGCAGCTGATTCTGCCAGTGCAGGGGTCGTGATAGCATGGCTTCCTTCCTTGCCAGTCATCTTTACTCAAGCTGATCGCTTTGGTCGTTGGGCCCTAATTGTATGGCAGGAGCAAGGGGTTAAATATGGTCTAATTAATGTTTATGCCCACAATAGACCTCATCAGAGAGCTTCACTGTGGGCCTCTTTGCGAGGGAAGATACTCAACTTGGGCTGGCACATTTCATGGCTTCTTGTTGGGGATCTCAATATGGTGGAAGTGGAGTCTGATTGGTTGGGGGCGACTTCTACAGTGGTGTCTGCTTTTGAACGCCAGTAGTGGCTTCGTCGACTCCATGACTGCAACCTCTCGGAGATTGATGGTGAAGGTGCCTTCACTTGGTGCAATGGTCAAGTTGGTGGGGGTCGCGCAAGCTCTCGGTTGGATAGAGCTTATTGGAATGCAGATACAGTTTGCAAAGACTTCCGTGTCTCTTTTCGATTACGCCTCGAGAGATAACTCGCCGCACCACCATCCGCAATTCATTTCGTGACGAGCCCCCCCCCGCAGCAGCCCGGCGGCCCGGAAGGACGTGTTTTCGCTTGAACGTGAAGTTCTTAAAGGATGCTGACTTTCAAGAAGGTTGCAAGAATACTTGGACAACTGCCTTCAATCGACGTCGAGGTATGACTGGCATAGTGGATGCAATTGCGGCAGTCAAGGGTTTTGCCAAAGAGTGGGGTCGAGAGTCCGGCAGCAGTGGTGGTCGCGGCTTTACCGACACTTTGTATCGACCTGCTCCAGTCTCGACAGGGGACGCCTTCCGTGTGTTCATGATCGTGATATTTTGGCACGCATCCAAGCATTGGAGGAGGAGCAAATTCAGCAAGCAAAGATGAAGGCAGTCCGCAGCGGGTTTCGCGATGGAGACCGGGTTATGCAGCTTCTTTTTTCGTGCAGCTAAGAGGCATCGCATGACATCAACCATGTCCTCATTGCTTTTGCCGAATGGTTCGATGCTAACAGAGCCGACTGAACTCGGGCAAACATCGCATAACCACTTCCGTGACGCTTTTTTTGAAAAACATCTTCCCTTTCAATCTGAAATGCAAGATGTTTGTTTTATCTAGGATTTCCCCATCATCTCGGTGAGCAGCCATGAGTCAATAGAGGCGGGTATGACAAATTTACGATTTAAAATCGGCGATCTTTGAACCAAAAGAGGCAAATGCCCAGTTTGGATGGTTTGCCAATTGAGTTCTTCCAGAGTATTGGGAATGGCCGGAGCCGATGTGTATGATGCTTTCTCGTGACTTTCGGTTTTGGATGAAGGGTTAAACCCCGGAGAGCCCATTATGCCTAATAATATGGGTGAGCCCGTTAGGGCGAGCCCATTTATTTGGCGTAATGGGCGAGCCCCCGGGGTTTGACCCTTTAACCGGAGGTCCGAGGCAAATTGATTCAATCCTCGATTCAATCCTCGATTCGATTCAATCCTCTCATTCTTGCGGTATGAAGCTCGATGAAGATGAAGAGTCGGTGAAGATGACAATCAATCAAGCAAAACGTAGTTCTTTCACAAGCCGCATACACAAAAGCTTCACGCAAAAGCTTGCACACGCAGGACATTGAAAGGAGAATCTCTTGCAGATTGAAGGCGTGTTTATCTTCACCTATTTTTGGCGATTCAAGCCTTCAATCCTTTTTTCGTAGATTCAAGCAAAAATATAGTAGATTGGAGCAAAATATGACAGCCATCCTCTTCTTAAGGGCCTGCTTAGCCCTTTTCTTGAGTCCTTTTTATCCGCCAGAGCCTTTGTCGCCATCCGAATCCGACCCAAAACCCATGGAAATGGGCTAGCATATGCCTATAGCCTGTTTATCATGATAAACAGGCTGCTGCCTGTTTATCAAATTGTGCTGCCTGTTTATTGAATCGCTAGCAGAACATTACGGCTAATAACTCTTCTAGATCCAACGGTTGAGATTCGAATTTGCCGAGGACCTGCCGGTTAAAGAATTCTAAACACAGGTGCCATCTCACTCATCCCCAAGGTCAAGGATCCTCAGACTATTTCAGATTGGCGGCCCATCACCTTATTGTCATCCATATATAAGATCTTCGCCAAGGCTTTTGCAGAGCGGGTAAAGGACATCTTGGCAGAGTCCATCTCAACAACCCAGTCAGGTTTTCTTCCAAAACGGTGCACTTTGAATAATGTTGCTGCTGCTTACGAGGGAATTTATTGGGCACGTAGGCAAAACCTTCCAGTTGTATACCTTAAGCTTGATTTTGCAAAAGCTTATGACAGTGTCAGCTGTGAATTCATGCGTTGTTGTATGCTAAGACTGGGATTTGGGGAACAATTCACATCAGATATTATGAAGCTGCATATCTCTGCTCGGGCGACTGTCCTGTTCCATGGTGAGCCATCACATGCCTTTTCACTCGGTCGTGATATTCGCCAGGGATGCCCTTTAGCACCATTGCTTTTCACAATTGTTGCAGAGGCTTTGTCACAGTTATTCACCATTGCAACGACAGAGGGACTTCTGCATGGTCTTGCAATGGAGGACGACACACAAGAGGTTTGCAATCAATATGCGCATCGACACGCCCTCTTCCTAGTCGCTAATGATGAGAATCTTGCTGCTGCCAAAATGCTTTTAGACACTTTTTCACTGGCTTCAGGTGTTCTTGTGGGGTGGCAGAAGTGTACAGCTCTGTGGACATTGGATAATCCGGCTCCGGCATGTGTTCACGATTATCCATGGAAATTACTTACATGGACATGCCATCGTTTGTTGGGGATTCCAGTTGGCATCCATGTTACTATGGGAGCTGCATGGGAGGAGATCATTAGGGGTTTGGAGAAGCACTTTGTTCGGTGGTCCACCGCTAAGTTGTCTCTTGCGTGTCGCATTACATGTGGCCAAGTCGGTCCCTTAGTAGTACCCATGTTTATATGGCATCCTTATCTTGCTAGCACCACGGATCAAAGTGCGGAGCTCATTGCAATAGTTCGAACTTTATTTGGGCAGTAATCGAGGAAGGTGCTTTGTGGTTAAGGTGGCTTGGTCGGTGCATCCTTCCAAAATGGGCGGTGGTGGTTCAGGTATGATGGACTTCTTAATTTGCGAGCAAAGTGCTTATTTCAAAGTTCATTTGGAGACTCCCCGAATGGTGAGGATGACTCTCCGGTTCACGCCTTCTTAAACAAGCTCTTGGTCACCGTATCCCTCTAGGCAAGAAGGTCACAAACCAGTCCTACCTTGGGCTTTATTTCGAGACTCGCACCTTTTCCAAAGCGCTTCTCCATTTTTGCGGGCTTGTTGGCGGCATGGGAGGCGGTCCGACATCTTTTCCGCCATGCCCCTCTATCCACACCCTATTGGAGACTCCATGGTGGTGGGCACCATCGCCTCCGGTCTCCTCGGCACCTCCCATTGGCGACCTCGGTTCATCCCCTTACACGAGACGATGGGTTCTTGCAGGTGTTGTCTCTATTCAAGCATGGTTTGAGGAGGGTCGCCTACTGTCTTGGCCTGAATTTCAGGCAAAGTTCATGCTTTCTCGTTGGGATGTATCCCTATGGAAGAAGGTCGCAGAAAATTTGCCTCTCATAGTGCAAGTTGGTGTTGCTGAAAGGGTGCCATGGGACTGTCATGAAAATATTCACAAAGGCAAGCAATTTGTCAGATCAGTATATCGCCTTCTTTTAGCACCACAACCCCTCCAGTTGCCAGATGGGTGGCACCTACATGTTCCACAACCCACTTTGTGTTGCACATGGCGATGGCTTTGGGATAGGTTGCTCCACCCTAAAGTCTCTGTACTGTGGTGGCAGGTTATCCACAGGTGCCTGCGGGTTAATGCCTTTCGACATCGCTATGATCCTCGCATATCTGCAGTATGCCCGCTCTGCCTCTCGGACGTTGAGACTCTTGAGCATTGTCTCTTTGATTGTCCTGAGGTTCAACCAGCGTGGTCCTGGCTACAAGGTTTGTTTAACAGTACATTGGACTGCCGATGCATCCTTTGGCGTCCTTTCCCAACGCATGGCCTCCAGCTAAACAAAGGGCATTTCATCTTGGTTCCGGTTGGCTCCTATGGTCGATATAGGAGCGTCGCAGACACCACATCTTTCAGGGCATTTATTCATCTGCACATAGTATTATTACAGTGGCCCAGAAAAAGATATTGACAGCCTACGAGTGTTCTTCCCTTGATTCAGAACTGGTGGAATGCATCTGGATTCAGTATCTTCGAATTGATTCTTATCATTAGTCTCCTATTCTGGAGTAAGCACATTGTGCTCCAGGCTCGTGCTCCTGTGGCATCTCTGTGTGCTTACATAGTTAGATGAGACATGTTTAAATTTTTTGGCTTTCGTCCTTCAAAAAAAAAAACTTCATTTAAATATATGATAGTTGTGTGTTAAGATCATTATCAAGGAAAATGTTTGTGGACTTGGAATTTTCGTGAACCATTACTAAAGAAGAGACTTTATGTAAATATCTACGCAAAGTTGTTGATGATATTGGTGTATTGCATTGCATTGCATTCAAATTTAGATGCTACAAAAGTAAAAGTGGAATTTTTGTGAACCATTACTCCAAAGCTTTTGTTGAACCAAGAGCAATTTTCATCCTTGCATTCCATAAAAGACTTTGCTTATTGTCTTTCACAAAATGAAACATAGTGTTCCTTCAGGAAATACTCATACAACAAGTAATATTCTCCATTATCACAGTCCAATGTCGGATGTTTTTTGCAAGAAAAATAACTCAAAAAGAGGTCTATATTCTTTCTTCTTCCCCACTTTTTTGAGTCATCTCTATTTAGAGTTCTCTAGGCAACTAGCTCTAGCTTTTCCTCAAATCTTTGCCTCAAAATGCTCATTCATATGGTTTATATTTGCTTTCAAGTATTCGACAACTGCAAAGGGATGTTTGCAGAAGACCAACAATGGCAGAATATTGGGCCAACGTGTTAACTAGGCTCTGGCAGCTAGCCGACTGTAATACATGCCCTTGAGAGCTCTTGAGACAATGTTTTATTTCAATGAGAAAAGCAAGACTTGTAAATGATGCTACATTTGCAAGGTTCTCGAGCCTTCTCGGATTCAATTCAAATGGCTTCATAGATTCACTGGGGTAGCTAGCTAGCTTGCATCTTTGGGAGGGATTCATTAAGTCTAATTTGAATATCCGCTCTTAGGGCTAGAACAAGTTAAGTTTGAACTTTATGGTGCTAGGCTTGGAGATCTCTTCTCTTCTGCTGCAAGTGGTCTAAATAATCATTCAGAGTGAGTGTCCTCAGCAGACTCGCTTGAACCCATTTGTTCAGCGACTTACTCATTTGTTCAGCAACTAAGTTATTGTTCTTCAAATCACAGTTTCTTCTATACTACGATTGCACAAAATCGTGAGAGCTCACGTGCCTAGACCACCTAAAAGACCACATATGCATTCATTATGTATAGCCTGCAAATTAGAATTGGTATTTAATATGCTTACCATGAAGTTAACAGTTGTGTGTATCTATCATTGGTCAGTGCAGTTTTTTGTAATGAATACAGATACAACATTTATTATTCAAAGGTACATATTATTTATCATGACTTCGAGGTTATATATTTATAAAAGATGTCTAGAAAACTATGAAAAAGATATGCAATATACTACGCTTTCTGAATAAGAAGACCTCTCTGCTGAGTCTTTCAGCTTCATAATAAGTAGGCTCCTTTCTGCTTTATTATGTTTCTTTCATGTGTATAATAGTGTATTTTAAATGATTTTCTGTATTGATGAATTGTGCAATTTTTTTTTTGAAATAACACAAAACATTACATACAACACTTTAAAATTAAATTCCCCCTGAAACCCCCTTTGGTTTGGGTGCATATTCACAAGGGGGGTGTCTTCGTGCATCGAGAGCTGTTGGATGGGCATATATGCAAGTTTTTTCTCGATCTAAACCATAGGTAGCGATCCTCGTTTATGGGGTATGCTTGTACAAGTTTTAATATGCTGTATAATGAGGTTTGTCAAATACTATAAGGTTTGAGACAATGTACTAAATGGTGTTGATTTTGTCCATGTATGGACTCATCGCATAGTTCAAAAGCATGCGACTCTCACTTGACAGCACTGGTAGTGCCTATTCTGGCATGAGTCCCCAATCCATTTGCCTATCTCAATTCAGAGACGGTGTGCACTTGTGCGAATTGAAGTGATGAGTCCGCGCTTATTCATAGTCAAATGAGTATGCAGGTAGCATTGCAGGTCCCATCCCATGTAGCGATAGTAATGTGCTATCTTGATCTATTCAAGTCCCAAAGCTTGCAGACAAAGCAAGCATCAAGTTACTGTTTCAAGCTATGGCGATACGCTTCTGTGTGCACCTATGCACCTCTGCTCCTGCACATTCCATCTCGCCAGCCATGTGTTGCTTTTAAATCTTGCATTTTGTATTATGTGTACGTCAATAAAACAATAGTGTCTTTGCAAAGGAACACAAACATCATCATATGAACATATAACATAAGATTTGAATTTGAATCTTTGTTCATCAATTTTCTAGTTATAGTTTTGTAGGACAAATCTTCAAGGTTGTAAGTTCAAACTTCTTGTGGCATCAACTCCCTCCCTGCCTGAAATATATTACTATTAAGAATCATCATATGAATGATACACAACGTACCGTAATTAATAATGGAAGCTTTTTTTATGCTTCATAAATACAACCTTTCCAAGCTCTCAATAGTGGCAAGCTTTGTTTATGCATTATTCATAAATGTCTTGTTAAAGACCCTCAACCAATTTCAAGTTTCCACTTTTGATATAGCAAGGTTGTTAAATTATTAATTTAATACAATCAAATAATTGAATAACATGGCCTCAATAAGCCTATGTCATAAAATCAAAACTTGGTATATAAAATCTGTGAGCCATGCCCATTCTAGTGGTTTACATTGTGGGAAAAAAGGTCACTTTCTTCAAAACATGAAATTGAGTTGCTCCACGCTGCTGCCATGCTATGGCAGCATAGAAGAGCAAGACACATATTGAATATACTTATGCCTGCATGTTGACTTCAGCACAGATATACAAACACCATTGATTTGAAGAGAACACATTCCTAGAGATCATAAGTGCTTGAACACCAAGGTGAAGACATTCATGAAAGATCACACAAGCATGCAAAGAAAGCTGATTCAAGCAGAGCAAGTTTGAAGTTTGGAAGGCTCCACGATTTGACTTGGCATGTGGTTTCACTATTGAGATTCTTGGCATGACTATTTCACATGATCCATCTCTTGAGCTCATCATCTCTTCTCCTATGCAAAAGATCCCATATGCCTCCAAATTCCATGCCTAGCCTTCATATCCTATAGCAAATTGGCAAAGGAAAATTTTCTAGTCAAAACATGTCATTCATATACCATTCACACTTCACACATCCATCATGCCACCACCATCTTGTAAAAAGCAAAAAATTCCACTCGATTTGGCCATCTCCATGATCTAGAGTCAAATTCTCTCTCTAAAAGTCAAAATGGAGAGAGAAAGTGCAAAAATTCCTAAGGAAGTCAAGAAAAGTCAAAGGATCAACTTATTGCCTAAAGTTTGCAATTCTATATGCACTAGTGCCAAATTGACCCTTGTCACCACTCAAAAGTTGCCAAATCATCATACACGTTATAACCATTTCCATATCATCACACACACATGTCACCCTTCATAAAAAGTTTATTTTCTTCAAAATTTCTCCTAAATAAGTTATTTGGACCATTAAAGGGACATGTCATCATGCCACATCATCACTAATGCTTCCGCATCATCACACATGTGTCACACACATCACTTCCATCTCATCAAAAGTTTTGACTAGAAAAAATATACCTTGCCAACTTGTTTGACACCTCATCATCTCTCATTGCCATGTCATTCTCATCTTGCCAACTCACCTTGCCTTCTTGCCACCTCACCATGTTCTTACCCCATATTGAGTCCAAAAGTCAAAGAGTTCATTTTGCAAAAAAGATTCTTCCACGGCATAGTGCATCAAAAAAGATTTTGTTCGCAAAAAGGAATTTTCAAAAAAGGGCTCATTTAGACCTTTATTTTCGATTCCTTGGGAACCGTGCCAAACTCCATGAACTAAAAAAATTTCCTACCTACCCCCAACACCCCAACACCCCCAAAAAAAAAAAAAAAAAAAAAGCCTAGACTCTCCCCCGTCCAATCTCCCCCCGCCACGTGGTACACCCAGGCGTGTGTGGCAGTAACGGACCGAATCCCACGTGGGCATAGCACGTCAGTTTAATAATCTGACTGTGCTATTCCTTTTGTATCCAAGTCTTCTTTCTCATAAAATGCCCGTGGGATATATCGAGAGTTTTCCCAAGAACCCTAAAAACTCTATCATGCCAAGATCCGGCTGTTTACCCAAAATTAACCACTTAATCATTATGAAATGCCTTCGGATCTGCCTGTACCATGCCAAGAACGACATGATTGAACTAAAAGACAAGATTCCTACCCAAATTTTCCAAGAACAGGTCGAAACAGAGAAATTTGGAAAGGGGGAAGACAACATAGAGGTTTTTCGGGGGCTTTGGGCGAAGCATTCGATCAAGTTTTCTCTGGGAAAGACCGGTTTTGAACACTTATGCTTGAATTTCCCTTCCAAGCATTGGATATCTATGGATTACCTGATGTTTCCAACTGATTTCTTGATTTGAAGACCTACTTGATCCTGTACCCAAGACACAGAGCTTGGGATCCTGCTTAATGACTGTGTGATTCTTGAATGAATGAAAATCCGACCCTTGGAGATATATTTGAGTATAATTTTTTCTTTGCATTCTGAGAAAGTAAGATAGTAAGGTTTTTTGTGCTTGCGCATAGGTATAAGACAATTGCAATGAGAAATGCATATAGATAAGAGCATAAAAGATGAAGGATCATTGAAAAAGCATACACATTCCTTTGAGCCGATGGAAATTTCTGCTTGCTTTGCATTCTTAAGCCAAAAATCTGCATATTTTAGTACATGATTGCATCTCTGACAGTTAAGTAGCTGCCCCTTGCTTGCAAGACATAAGTAGCTTTAGGATTTATTCCTAGGATGGGTCCTATGACACAAACAAGTGGCCGAAGTGAAGTGGTGTTCTCATTGAGCTTTTGTAAAATCTTTCTAGGGGATAGAAAATCTGAAACGCTTGAAAAACTGAACATGCTCCGAAACTAGACAATTTATCGAGAGCATGATAAAACCTGAAGAGTGCTAGATAAAAGACGATTGTTCCGCTATGGGTATATGCCAATGTGAGAAAACCAACTATTGCTCCTCATCGAGATGAGAAACCCTGCCCGTTCGGGTTTTCGAGGAAACCCCTAATGAAGAACTGTCGCCAATGCTCTCATTGAATGCCACCAGCATACGTCGGCCAAGAAGTGGGCTGTTGCAAACATGATGGCGCTGACAACCGAGAGAACTGCAAAAAAGATCTGCACTAGAAAATATGAAAACGAGAATGACCCATTAGAAAGTTAGGAGCTTTAAGCCAAGGCCTGTGCCAAACTGGAATTGTATAAAATAGAATATAATAGCACTCTGAGGCTCTAAGGCCACGCCGAGGAAGAAACAACAGCCGACCAACCAGGAAACTGTCCACGGAGTGACCATCGCAGACAAACATCTGATTAGTGCTGCCTCGGAGGCTACATTGTCATGCCGAGAGTAAATGAAAAAGAAGAAAACCTTGGAGGCTACAGTGCCACGCCAAGAAAGAACAAAATAAATATGCTTCGAAGGCTACAGTGCCACGTCGAGAAAGAAAAATAATAATAAGTATGCATCGGAGGCTACAGTGCCATGCCGAGCAAATTGAAGCATCAAAATCTCTACACTTAAAAAAAACATAGAAATGACACATGGAGGATGTCAGAAGCTGCGAGCAACCTCAGAGGTGTAGAAAGATAGACAAAAAATAAAGATGACCAACCGACCAAAAAGAAATGGAGCAACTTCCACAATAAAATGGAATAATGGAAAACGGAAAAATAGACATGGCCTAATGTAGGGAACCATTTAGGGAGGGAGGGTGAGGGAAACTGGTAGGACAAAGAAGGAGGAGAATACTAGCTCAAGAGAACGCCGATGAATGAACATGGAAGAAGAGGCAGAATAAATAGGAGATGTGAGGTGAGGCGTCCCCATCCAAGGAATGTCGGTTATAGAAGAGGAATCTACCCAAACAAGAACAGAGCAAACTAAGCTGACGGGAGTAAAAGAAGATGAAAAAATGAAGGGAAAAAATGGTAAATATGTCGGCTAAACTACAACACATCAATGGAATAGGAGAGATAACAGAGATACCAAAACAAATAATGAGACAACCCCATAGTAAAGCAATGGGACAAACGAGGCAGAACGGGCAAGCAACGAGTCTCAGAGAACCAGAGAAGATGGCTCATCGAGAGCAAATGAGACCCAAGGCAACCAAAGTAAATGGGGGAAGAGGAGACCAAGAAGAATTGGAGCTAAAAAGGAATAAAAAGAGAAGATAGAGACAATGAAGCAAGAAAGAAGTAGAAGGAGCAAGGAAGCCAGAAGCCGAATGATGGGATGTATGAAAATGAAAGACACGATGTAACAATGAAGAGAAAGATGGAAAACAGAACATAAAAATGAAGGACACAACGTAATACTGTAGAGAAGCTGAAAGAGGGAACATAAAAATGATGGACACAAACAATGCAGTTCGAGAAGGGAAAAGGTATTTATGGGATACAGCCTAACGAAATGGAAGAACAAAGAAAATATAAAATGGATAATAAGGGATAAAGCGAACAAACCAAATCTAGGAATAGAGAACAATGGGATAGGAGGGCTAGATAAAAGAGTCGGCGGGCAGAGCACAAAAGGCCAACATGAACAAGGGAGGGAGTAATCAGAAGCCAAAGGGACACCAAGAAGTGGAAAAGATGAAGCTCCTGTAACAGGAAGGATCTGAAGGAACATTAGGAATCGATGGGACATAAAAAGCAATCATATAGGAGAGCTAGATGAGGCAAGCAGATGTGGCACATCACGGACCAAATAGAGGACCTGAAAAAGAGATGAACATGAAAAGTAGAAATCAAAGGAAGAGACGAGACTACAAGGGTCAAACAAAATGTAGTGAAAAGGAGCCATTAGAGAACACGGAGAACGAGGAAAGAGGAGCAAGAAAAGAGGGCTAGAAGACTGGAACAACGAGGAGCATATAGTGATAAATGAGACAATGAAGGCAAAAGAAAAGGAGGTAGAGGGTGCAACCAACGAAAAACATCAAGTGAACAAATGAAAACAATAAAGTGAAAAATGAAAAAATTCAAACAAATCTATGAAAACGACAATCAAACAACAACAATAACAAAGAAACGATTTGAGAGAAAAATGCAATTACGTCACAGTGATACGAGAAACCGAACTAATTTAGCTAGCAAAAAATAGAAAGGAGCAACACGCAATACAAGGGAAGTAAATGGAACATGTCGGAACTATTAAAACAAATTCAATAGTGGATTAAAGCAAACCCAACAAGGGAATCATGAAACGAAGAGGGTGAAAAATGGCAACGACAAGAAAGAACGAATGAAAGAAAGGGCATAAGAAAACCAAGGGAAATAACAAAAAAGGACAATCCATAACAAATAAGATGGGACAAGTAGCACTAGAGGTTGTCAAGACACAAATAAAAAAGACACCAAATGTAGAAACAATATTAAAGAAGCATGCCAAAGTGCGACAATGGAATGAAAAAGGAGACAAAGGAACAAAATAAAGCCATAAAATACCAAAAGAAGTAATGGAAATAATGATGTAACTTGAACTGAAGAAATAGTACCAAATATTACGAGATTCATGAAAAGACTAGATGTACAAGGGGGTGTCATGTCTAGGAGGAATGAGGCAAACAAGATACTTAGAACAAAATGGGTGAATCTAATAACGAGTGCAAACAAGCCAAGGAGCACGAAAAATTACGAGAGGTGCAACAAGAGCAAAACACACATAAATGCCCAATAAGCAATCTCGACAGAGTGCAAATGAGAACATAACCAGCATGAACAAGAAATTACTCCAAATTGGGCCAAAGTGAAAACTATAGAAACGTAGAAAACGGAGTAAGACAGACAAAATCTCAAGAGACAATCATGTAAAAAACAAATAGAAACATAAAAACTGCTTAGAGTGGAACAGGTAGAGCATGGAGGCTCATGAAACTAATGACCAACCAGACGAAATATGGACAAACATGACTAAAGCAGCTGAAAAAGAATGTCAAGTAGAACGAGATCCGTGCAGTAAACAGGACAATACTAGAGACTAATATATTAGCGACGACAACACCAAAGGGAGCACGAACACTGAGCACATCGAACCAGACCCAAAGCAATGCAAAGTAAATGAAACAGCAGGGGAAACAATGCAAAGTAAATGAAACAGTAGGAGAAACAAGGCAAACGAATAACGACAAAGACAAATAGAACGAACAGGACAAAAAGGAACAAAGAACAAAAGAACAGGAATAAACATGACCGTGTGCTGTGAATGACGTATCCAACGACACTTATCCCAGAGGCAAGTAGTTTAAAAAGGATCCAAATGTGTGTACCAAACCAACAAAACAATGTCAAAAAATGACCACAGCTTGCAATGCTCTGGACAGTCTCCAACACATATTTCCCTACATGGAAAAAAGCAACCATGTAATGCACTAGAGGGAGAAGTAAGTATGACGACCAGATGAGACCATGTAGTATATGCCATCCAAACCATGACAAGAAAGACGTGATATTGAGCCCCCAACGAAAACTAGTCTAGAAATAAAATCATGATATGATAACTACCATCGATCTACTAGCCATGGGAAACTGAACTGCCGAGATCAACCAACATACAAACTTTGTAAGTGCTAGCAAAGCAATACAAATGTGAAACTTCAATGTGACTTCAACGAAGGGGTGATAGGTAACTTCAGATGAACATAAAGACATACGAAGGTTGAAACAAGAAAGGCTACGAACGATATACCAAGCGCGGATCCAAAGATCAAATGCAACAAATGAGCTATAAAGAAACCACTACTAAAATGGATTTAATGCTCATTTATATATGGAGAAGCAGAAACCATCTAGGCATATGTAAAAGCTTAAGGCCCAACGGATGAAACCATATACGCACATGTAAAAGCTTAAAGCATGAAGCTCATGCATTAGATGAAGCCATCTCGGCACATGTAAAGGCTTAAGCCACAATAAAAGCTATGCAGTACAAGCATTATACTAAAAGACAGAATATGCATCAAAGATACTGTGTAGAGTGTTGAAAACCACAGAAACTAAATGAAAGAAACTTTGTAAAAATCTCAAGAATTGATGAAATGAGAATATCTACGGTGAATACCACCTACCAAATATACGTAAAACATCACCTGAATAATAAGCACGTTCCGAGTATGTTGTTGACCCATGCCCCAACTAAATGTATGAAGAAAGCCAGAATGCGAAAACACCCTAGGGCACCCTTCGTGAAACTACACCGGAACCATGTACAAGACATACATTGGCATTGTTAGGACGAATTAAATGGAATATGAAGTGCCGCTTCTCTAGTAGAATCTCATGGAAAGAACAAAAAATAACTATCGAACTTCCCTGTGCAAAAATGGCGTTAGTGTTAGGATTTATATCACAAACTCGCAGAGAGATTTATTACAGAAACATCACAGTGGGGATATAAAGTTTGGTGGGTGCACAAAGCTTATAATAACCTACAACAGGTTGTAGTGCACAAAAAACTCACTAATTTACACCGGATACAAACCTTGGTCTCCAAGACAATGGAGAAGCACTCTCACCAAACAATCCAGATTCAACTTTTGGCCTAGTCTTGCTTAACTGTGGAACCCCTCACAACAGCTATCCAACAATTCGTTCAAAAACTGTCGTAGATATCAGTATCGAGACGAACACACTCTCCTTAGTGCAAAGCAGATGATCCAGAGCCCAAAAAATTGATGTCTACTAAGCAAGCTACTAGATGATGTAACCAAAAAACCATTAGAATCAACAAAATAAATAGGGGGAAGTGGGAACTGGTATCCCCCAGCCAGGTAACCCTTCCCTAAAGAACCTGCGATGGCGCAAAGGCGGAACAGAGGCAGAGGCGCTACCAGATACGCAACAAAGGGAAAATTGAGGCCAAGATAGAGACTGAGGATCAGGGACTAACGACGAGATACAGAAGGTGAGGCTATAGGAGCGAAATCCATCCAACAAACCCAAACGATTTGGCTAAAGGAGGTCGATTCGAAACCCAAAACATCAGACTAACACAACCAGGATGATTGCAAGACTAGAAGTTTAAGCAATCAAGCATAACTGAGAAATCATGCAAAAAACGTCACACATGGAAAATGATCGCAAAACTAATTCAGGAAAGCCCAGGAAGGCAAAAAAAGAAAGTTCTAAGTGGAGTCCTACCGCCAATCGATCTAACAGAAGGCAAATCGAAATACTCATCTTGCACAAAACCAGGTTGCAAGATTGGAAGCTTGAGAGATCAACCAGCCAAAACCGTCAAAAGCAAATCCAAAAACAGAAGACGAAAGCAAGGCCTAACTCAAGAGATTTGGCGAGACCATTGCAAGAGCCCCATCAAAGACAGAGGGCAGATCCGATACCAAAAGGGAAAGAAAAAGGAAAGACCAGAAGCAGAAAGGGGCAAGGGCAACAGTCCAGTTCGAGAAACCAGAGAGATCTCTGCTAGCAAACCCAAAAAAGCCTAGAGGGGTAAAAAGCAAGCTATCCAAAAATTTCAGAGCTCTAACACAGCCATACCAAGCACAACAAACAGACCAAAACAGCTCCCGATTTGAAGCTCATGATTGCAGATCCATGGTCTTGCATACAACAGATCGTCGCCCGGAACCGATGCAACCCTTGCATAGATAAGTGTCTTGGCTTAACAGCCGTCCTGCACCAGCTATGTTGCACTACGTGGTCAAGATCCCTCAGGATCATAATCGAGGCGATAAGCTACATCCGACCAAGAAAAAGCTCTTGAACTCTCCCTATTCAAGCTATGCAGAGAGAAACAGCCATGCAACAGTTAAACACTGACGTAAGATCGTGCAAACAAAACAAATGGAATTAGCCTTTCTCAAAACATAACCTAATCGATATGAAGCTAGAAAAGATAGACTAGAATAAAGAAACTGGTAGGACAAAGAAGGAGGAGAATACTAGCTCAAGAGAACGCCGATGAATGAACATGGAAGAAGAGGCAGAATAAATAGGAGATGTGAGGTGAGGCGTCCCCATCCAAGGGATGTCGGTTCTATTGCTAAAGCAATAGAGCCGTGGCATTCCAAAACAAAAAAAAGTGCCCACAAAAGTCGATTTCACAAAATTTTGCTTGCTGTTTTCAGACTGTGACAGTTTGTCAGACTAAATTCCAAGATCTCAGCATATTTAGCACCTGTTTATGCAAAAAAAGTATTTGATCATTATGTGCAGATATATTGAAAGGAGATCCAAGCATCAAAACACAAAAAGAATATAGATTTTTGGATTTGCAGAAAATCACTCTCTGCCAGGGATATTGACCAAGTTTTGACTCAATCAGAAATGCATATTTGAGTGATTTGTGATGTTCATAAGACATCTGACTTTTTGCATAGCATTCCTTAGGATCTTAGGTAGCTTTGGCATTTGAAATCATGGTCAAATCTTTGCTTGCTTGCAAATGGCATCATTCTTTCTAAGGACAATTTTTTTTTTTTGATTTGGGAAAGTGGTTCACAATTTGTGCTTTGCTTTTGGAGATTTCTCACACAAAGTGGTTGCCTTAAGCAACCTGGAGGTTCTAAACCAATGAGGTTGAAGGTTTTGCCAAAAACACCTTCAACATTTTGGAGGTCCTACTGAGATAACTTCCTGGAATTTTGAACTCATGGCTCTCAGAAGAAACAATGAAGCAGCTGAGCATGCTGAAGCATAGAGAATCATGAAACCTCTGCTGCAGTATATGAGTGAGTATACAAGCAAATGCATGTATGCCTTGCCACTACTTTGAATTGAACATGCCAATTCCCGCTCCCACATTTGATCCAAGCATGAATGCCAACAATTTTTTGAAAACTTTTGAGGAGTACTATCAGGAATACGGACACAAGAAAGGATGTAAGTATGTTTCAAAAATGATGGAGAGCTTGGTTGGAATATGTTATGAGTCTGGGAGCTAACTCATGGGATGAAATTGTTAAGAAATTCTTAGCAAGATTTGGTAAGCTGCTTGATCCTCAAGATTTGATTTTTGAATTGCAAACCTTTCACATAAAATATGGTGAAAGTGTGCATCAGTATGTAGAAAGATTCAATATTTATCTTGTTAAATGTCAAATCAATCAAGTTCCTAACCACACTTTACATCTTGTAGCTTCATTTATCAGAGATTTGAGCAGCAAGCCAAGAATACACAGAAAGATGCTCAAGATTCAGAAGCAAGAAGGATTTGACACAATACACAAGGCTTTTATAAAGGCTACTGAGATTGCTGATATGATCTCCTATCTCCCTGATGATGTACATTCACCTCATGATCCTTTCTTTCCAGATTATAAGCAGGAGTACATGGGACCAGGACCTGTACCAATCTATGTTGTTCAAAAGGACAAGAAGAAATAAAAAATGGAAGATGCAGAAGGTCGTGTGGCTGATGTGAGAGCTGAGATAACCAAAGTGTCTGAGGCTCTGAGTGAAGTAACCAAAGAACTTCAAGAAATGAAGAGATCCAGACCCGAGAAGAGAATATACCCTCCATGTGCTCATTGCTCAAGAAACATCCACTCATCATACTATTGTTGGTATAGGCCTTGCACCAAGTGTGGTAAGAGAGGGAATTTTGGTAAGGAATGCCCTGTTTATGCTTTTTGCAAAGCAATAGGTCATTATGAAGATAGGTGCAGTGTCAAAGAATACTTTCTAGACAAGAAAAATCTAAAGCTAATGAGCCAAGTGCTTCTGTCAGATTTGTGCAGGAAATTGAAGAGCAGGAAGAAATCATGGTTGTTCACACAAGAGGAATGAATAATGCAAAAGACAAAGAGCAAGTTCAAGTGAATGAGGAAGCCAATGCACTGAAACACAAGGAAAATGAACAAAATATGGTTGTACCTCCTCCCCCTTATCAGAAGTACTTGAGAAAGGGTAAGGAGAGTGAGGATTTTGAATCTTTGCTTAAAAATTCCAAAATTAGTGCTGATTTGCTAACACTGCTGAAAATTGCTCCTTCCTATAGAAAAAGGTTCTGAATCTGACCAAGGAAGATGAATTTGCTCTCTGGCCGCTTCTGTAGCCCCTTGCCCAGACCCCCATTTGGAGGGAGACATTCCCCAGCCCCAGCCCCAGCCCACCTGGGAGAACCAGGGGGAGGGACCGCCGCAAAAACGACCCCGGTCGGATAACAAGGACAAGGGAGAAAACTCTTCCATGAGGAGGGAGTCCCGGGCGAAGGCCCAATCTATGAGATTGACCCGGGAGATGGATGAAGGCTGCTCAAGCCCGACACAGGCGCAGACGAGGGCCATGAAACAAATGGAGGAACAGATTGAGAGCAACAGAACCCGGATTGCAGGACTGGCAGCAGAGATACAATCTTCAGCGTCCCACGTGCTCAAAAGACAGTTAGCAGCGGAAAGGCAACGGATTGCAGAGATGGGGACCCGCATGTAGCAGTTAGAAGACGGGCTTCGCTTGACACACTTTGAGAGGCAACAGGATAAGCAGGGCCTTGCTGACTTGCGAGCTCAGGTGGATTCCCTCCTCACCACCATAGAGACTATGGCACGGGACAAGCAGGGTGTTGAGCAGGATACAACGGCAACTATCTCCCGCCTCAGGTCAGAAGCTGAGGGGTCTGCCACCATAATACGAAACGTACGAGCTGCCTTCGAAGCCAGCCATGCAGAGCTAAGAACCCTATAGAGTAGGGCTGAGACACAAGCTCAAGAGATACAGGAGCTCCGAGCAACCATTACCCAGCAAGACAGGGGCCTCCATGCCGAGGTCCATGAACAATTACGGCAGTGCACGAATGAGTTGGCCAAGCAGCAGAGATTTCAACAGGAGCTTGTTGCCCATTTTTGGCAACATGGACCAGCATCTATGTATCAAAACCTTTGTTTCATTTATATTTCCTTTAAGGAAAAGTTCCAGGCTATTGTGATCCCATCAGAGTTTGGAAGACATTTGACCAAGATTGGAAGACATTGGGGATCTCCTATTATGGCCTAGTCTTTTCCTTGAGGTAAAACACCTTTCTAGACACATTCCCATTTGTTTAGCATTTTCCTTTGATTTGAAGACCAGGCAAAGGCTATAGCAAGTTTATCAAGGAGGCACAAGACATTTTACCAAAGCTCAACCTTATGAAGCTTGCTTGAGTAGTTTGAAGTCACACACATGAGGATGCTACCCTAGAAGTGAAATTTGCTCTTATTCTAGCCTTGAAGTTTGGAAGACCCTTATAGAAGTTTGGAAGACCTTAGGCTTTGAGCAAACCTATCTTCACTAGGAGGTATGAATTGAGCTCTAGAAACAATTTGAGATAAGATCAAGTGCTACAGAGGTACCCATCTCTTCTTCATTCCATTCATCTTACAGTTCCCTTTCTATATCCCAAGAGCCTTCAAAACTTTTCCTTCACCATTGTTTCCACTTTTGAGACCTTTTCTCACCATTCCACTACTTATTTTTTATTTTTCCCACCTTCACTTGAGAATTGTCCCCTAGTGATCTTGAAAACCTTCAAAGGCAAGAAAACTCCTTTTTCATCCTCATTTCATCTTCCTAAACCCCAGCATAGCCTATTTACACCCTTTTCCCATCTTTTTCCTATGACTTTTTCACCATCCCTATGTTGCAATATTCATTGACCATGGGTCAAAAGGGACCAAAATTCAAATGTTTCAGTTTGACCTAAAAACCCTCTAGATGGAAAGCTTGGAAAAAAAGAGCTAACTTAGTCTTTTAAAATTCAAAAAAAACCCTTGGGAAGACCTTCAAAATTGGATTCTTGGGATGCGTGCCAAAAAATAAAAAAACCTATTCTAGCCTATCTACCCTATCTACTTCTGCATAGTTCCAGGTCACCCCCCCATTTTTCCACGTGGCAGCAGGGCGTGGGGGCCAGACACGGGCTGGTTGTCCCCTCTGCGTGGCACGCAAAGTTAATAGTGGGGTCAACACTATTCCTTATATACAGAAGCCTCCAGACTCGTTTTTGCCTGTGGGATATATCACCCTTAAGAATTTTCGATGAACCCTAAGAAATAGGGGAACCTGCTAAATCCGGCCAATTCGTGCCTAAATCCGATTGAAGCCCGCCAATTTTGCCCGAAATTTGCTCCTAAACCTTTTCCGAAACCATGGGGATCCTTTGTGGCACTTGATTCGGTAGAAATTGCTCAATTTGGGCCTCAAATCACTCAACCGAAGCTAGCTTTTGGGAATAACAAACTTTTAAGCCAAAAAAAAAAGCAGTCGAATCAAGACGCCCCTCGTGAGATAGACCTCTGTGATCTTGGCGACTTGTTATTATCTTGATCTGCTCTACTCGATTTTGCTCGCTTACGCTTTCGAAATTGAATGATATGTCCCTGTGACTTGTTCGACATTGAAGCACTTCAATTACAACTCGAATAATCCTTTCATTTAGCTTCATTGGTAGATCTGAGATTCTCTAAAGGCTCAGACAGACCTGGAAGTTGCCCTCAAGCACTATTATATCCTAAACTTTGGTAATGTCCTGATTAACACTATTAAATTTTTGTGTTACATTATTATATTACGATAATGCATAGTCTTTGCCTGGAAAATTATTGTCATCATTGCACATTCATCTTCTGTAATTCTGCATTGTTCTTTTAAAGCTAAAAACTAAAAAAGCAAAGCCAAAAATATTTATTCCAAGTTATATTCTCTTTAGGTAGTTGCATTCCATCTTCATAAAAACATTAGAAACCTATACATTCAAAGAAAACATATAAAAGAACTTTCCTTCCATGACTTTCAAGTGTTTATGCTTTTCTCGAGGCTTTAGCTACTTACAGAGAAAAAATAAAACATCTTTTGCTATTTAAACCCTATGCACGTGATCTAGGGGCTATTCTGAAGTCGCCTGCACAGATCCCAATTCAAAATTCCTTATCAAGCTCCATCTGCAAAATTTGGCTCTCTGTTTTGGCACTGCCAATTTTTTTGACCCGACTTTGACCTAGATTTTCTCAGCCTTCCCCTATTCAAATCAAGTCAAATCTTCACCATCCGTTTCCTCTGCTAGTTGATCATCTATACCATCAATCACATCTCAAAAATCTCACAAGGTGTGTCTGCAAGACCAATTTTTGCTCTGACAGTTTTTTTTTAGTTTAGGGGACTCTAGTGTGATTTTGAAGAAACCATTGTTTCAAAATGACTTTTCTCGCTTCATATGTTGAGGATTGATCACCCTAAGTGATCTGGAGGTCCTAACCAATTTGTTTGAGCTCCCTTGAGGTTAGACTAAAATTCCAGGTTTTAGGCTAACATTTTGGAGGTCCTACCGAGATTTTTCACCGAAGTTGAACTCCATGGCACCAAGAAAGACTGGCTGAGCTCACCGAGCAACCCGAGGTAACAGTCAACCAGATCTAGTAGGGGTAAGCATGAAAGTGGCTACCGTTCCACAAAGAAATGTTACAAATGTTTTACGCTTTGCCTTTTCCTCCACAAGCTCCTTACCAATTTGAGCTCACTATACATTTCTTTCCCCTTGTTATGATTCTTCCATGAATGCTAACAATTTCTTGAAGAATTTTGAAGAATATTATGAGGAGCATGGGAAGAAGAAAGGTACCAGGTTTGCTGAGTTTATCAAATGCATGAAAGGTGATGAGGCCAGATCCTGGTTGGATTTCGAACTGTCAATAGGTACTAAGTGGGATGAATTGGAACAAAGGTTTCTGTCAAGGTTTGGTAAGACTACTTCACCCCAGGACCTTGTTTTTGAGCTCAATTCCTTTTCTATTAAATCTGGTGAAAGTGTGAAACAGTATGTGGAAAGATTTAACTCTTATTTGCTGGTGTGTAATAGGAACCATGTTTCCCACCCAACTTTGCATCTGGTTGCTTCCTTTATCAGAGGTTTGATGTCCAGGCCTAAGATTTATAGAAAGTTATTAAAACTTCAAAAGTTTGGTGAGCTAGATTCAATCCATAAGACATTTGTAAAGGCTGTAGATTTAGTAGAAATGCTAAGCTATCTGCCTGATGATGAAATCAGAGATCCATTCTACCCTCCTCATCATGATATCGAGCACGAGTTACACTATGCTAATGTGCCCTTGTATGCGATTCGGAAAGGAAAAGAAGAAGCCAAAAGCTGAAGAGCTAGACCCTCAGGTTTCAGAAATGAAATCTGAGATAAGTAAGGTATCTGAAGCTCTCTTAGAAGTTACCAAACAACTCATGGAGTTAAAAAATAGTAATAATGCTCCTTCTTCTAGCTCTGCCATACCTGAATGCACAAACTGTGGTAAACCCTATCATAGGGCTGAAAATTGCTTTGCAAGATCTTGTCCTAAATGCCACAAAAGGGGCCATTTTGGTAGAGAATGTCCTGTTTGTTCTTTTTGCAAAGAGATAGGTCATGAAGAGAAGTTCCGATTTGTCAAGAATTACCTTGCAAAGCAAGAAAAAGGTAAACAGGTGTCCAATATTAGTTTTATTGAGACTTGTGCAGAAGAACAAGAAGAACAAGATGTTATGGTTGTGCAAACACGTGCTAGGCTCCATTCAGGTATATCTGCAAGTTCTGTCCCACCAATTGTAGCTCCTAAGGTAACATTTCAGCCAAATCCTCAGGATATAGTTCCTCCCCCTGTTCAAAGGTATAAACAGAAAGATTTTGAGCTTGATGAATTTGAATTGCTTATGAAAAACTCCAAGGTTACTGTAGACTTACTAACTTTATTAAGGATTGCACCATCATACAGGGAAAAGCTTATCAAGAATACCCAAAATGTTGAAGAAATTGCTGCAGAAACTTGCAACAACATTTCTGTAGCCTTACCTGAGCACACTGAAGATCCGGGTGCTTTTATTTGTAGTGCTACTATAGGTACCTCCCATTTAGATAAGGTTTTGTTGGATGGAGGTTCCTCCCTAAATGTCATGCCTTATCATGTTATGAAAACACTGAATCTCAAAGTAGAAGACAACACTTCTATTGTTCTAAAATCCTTTTCCAATGCTAAGGTAGTACCAAAGGGAGTGGTGAGAAATGTGTCTGTTAATACAGGGGGAATCATTGTCTTAGCTACATTTGTGGTTGTTGATTTTGAGAATGTTAATCATGCTAACATCTATGATTTATTATTGGGAAGAAGGTGGATGAAAACAGTAGATGCTAGGCCTATATGGTCTGAAGGTATTTGCACTATTTCAAATGGAGCAACTTCCATTAAACTGGTAAACCAAACTGACCCTTCTGCTAACATTAGATTCATAGATGTGGATATTTTGCAGGAAGAAGAGATAGGAGTTTACAGTTTAGGTCTAGATATTGATATAAATGCAGAAGTTATCAACTTTGCTCATGCAGAGTTCCCTGATCCAAAAGAAAACAAGGCCTACCTTTGGTTTGATGGAGGTATGTCTAAAAAATTAGGGATTGCTTCTTCTGCTGCTATTCTGAAGGATGCAGATCTTAAGCTGATGACTAAAATAGGGAGAATTCATCCTAATATTTCTTCTAATGCAGCAGAATATAGGGCCCTCATTGCAGGCCTACAGGAAGCAAGGTTCATGAATATTTCCCATATTGTTATCTATGGAGACTCACAACTTGTTTGCAAACAGATTTTGGGAGAATACCAAACAAAACATCAAGATATGGAGGATCTGAACACACAAGCTCGAGAATTGCTAACTTTTTTTGATCATTGGGAAATTTATCATATTCCAAGGTCTAAAAACTTTGAGGCTGATTCTTTGTGCAGGAAAACACTCTTAGAGCATCTCTCTGAGGGAGCTATCAAGGAAGATGTCCTAGATGAAGATGAACTCTCTCAGTTTCATCCTATCTTGACCATCAACCTAGCACAAGAGGAATCACACAAAGAACTTGAAGTGCACAAAGGAGGTATGTCCAGGACTTTGCAAATGGGAGATCTATATGATGAAGATTGCAAAGGTAAAATGATTAAGTACTTTGAAGATTGGGTGGATGTTTTTGCATGGGAATATTCAGAATTGAAAGGGGTTGATAGGAGCATTTGTGAGTTTGAGATAAAAGTTCGTGAAGATACTAAACCTGTCATGCAGAGATTGAGAAGAATTAATTCCTCACTTTTAGATCTTATTAAGCAGGAATTATTCAAAATGCAGGAGTCAGGTTTGATAGTTGACATTGTGAACCCTTCTTGGGTTTCTTGTATTGTTCCAGTTCTAAAAAGAATGGTTCTCTAAGAATATGTGTGGATTATAGAGATCTAAATAAAGCTACTGTCAAAGATTGTTACCCTTTGCCTTTTTTGGAAGAAATACTTTATGCAGTGGCTGGCAAGTCTATGTACTCATTTTTGGATGGTTTCTCTGGTTTTAATCAGATTAGCATCAAAAAGGAAGATCAACCAAAGACATCCTTCATTACTCCATGGGGAACTTATGCAATGAAAAGGATGCCTTTTGGCTTAATGAATGCCCCCTGCTACATTTCGGAGAGCTATGGATCTTGTCTTTGCAAACATGACTCTGAGCAATTCGAGTTTATCTTGATGATTTATGCTTAGGTACTGGTACAAGTGATCATATTTCAGAGCTAACAAGGATATTTACATTGTGCAGACAAACTGGAGTTAATCTAAACCCAAAGAAGTGCATCTTTTTGGCATCCAAAGGCCAGCTCTTAGGCCATGAGGTTTCTGCTAAAGGCCTTCAAGTAGCTGAAGAGAAGATCATAGCTTTAAAAAAGCTTCAAACACCTAGGACAATTAAAGAAGTCAAGGGATTTATGGGAATGACCTGTGCCTAATTTCTCTCACCTTATTAGTCCTATCTCTAAGTTGACTAGAGTAGGCCAAGTTAGTAAAAGAGAAAGTAAATATAGGCCTGTTGTTTGGACTGATGAGTGTGAAAAAGCTTTTTTGCAGATCATAGAGGCTATTTGCCATTCTACACTTTTAAAAACTCCAGACCTTTCATTACCATTTAAAGTTTACATCACTATCACTAAAAAGGCTGCTGGAGTTGCCATTTTGCAGGATAGACACCCTATTGCTTTTGCAAGCAAACAATGGTCTCAAACTGAAGAGAAGTATGCTAAGATAGAAAGGAGTCTTCTTGCTCTCATCTTTTTGATCGAGAGACAGGGTCATCTTTTACAAAAATCCCAAGCCACTATCTACATGCAGCAGAACCCCATGCCCTTTTTGTATGGTAAGAAATTAGAAAAACCTAAGCTTCATAGGTGGGCTTGTAGGCTTCAATCTTATGATTTAAAGGTAAAGGTTATTCATGTATTGAACAACCCGAGTTTATACTTGCCTGCTGCCTACTTTGAACATGAGGAGTTGATACAAGAAGAAGAAATGACTAACCTTGTTGTAAATGAGCAGGACTTGTCAACTATACCAGCTCAAGGTTGGCAACAACCTATTAGGAGGTTCCTTCAGTATCAGGAGATACCTTCTGAATTTTCAAAAAGCCAAGCTTACAAGTTTAAGTTAAAATGTTTGACTTACTCTTTGGTTGGTGACATCTTGTGCAAGGTAAATAGAGATGGTGTACTCTTAAGATGTGTTGATGAAGATGAAGCTGCCCTGGTACTTGCTGAAAATCACAAAGGTGTTTGTGGTGGTCATTTTGCAGCGAACACTAACCGCCAAGAAAATATTGAGGTCACGGTTATTTACGGCCTCATTTATTTAAAGATTGTTATGATATTATAAAGACTTGTCATCAATGCCAGATTTTTGGCAAAAGAATCTTGCATCCTGCTCCTCTTCAGGAATTGTCTCCCCGGTCCATTTCAAGTTTGGGGATTGGACTATGTTGGCCCTATCAATCCCCATCCTCGGCCCGGATGAATACATTGTTGTGGCTACAGATCTGTTCACTAAGTGGTCGAGAAAGCGGCACCTTTAAGGAAAGCAAATGCCCATACTACTTGCTAGATTTTTGCATGAGAATATTTGCTCTAGGTTTGGCATTCCTTTTAAAATTTTTGACTGATAGAGGCTCTACTTTTATTAATGAAGTTATTAATTTCCTTGTTTCAAGCCTCAAGATCAAGCATGTGAAAAGCTCACCTATTATCCTCAAGGAAATGGCCAAGGCGAGTCTACTAACAAAGTGCTTAAGGGTATTTTTTCTGAGAAAGCAGTTTGCCAAAACCAAAGGGATTGGCACTTGAAATTATATGATGCTCTTTGGGCTCATAGAATTACTTCTAAAGCAACTACTAATGCCTCACCCTTGAGTTTAGTATATGGAGTAGAGGCGGTTGTTCCAAATGAGTTAGAGATACCTTCTTTAAGGATGGCACTTAAGCTTGAGTTGGAGTTTTACGAAGCCTTGAAGCACGGTATGAAGTTACTGTTAAAATTAGATGAAGAAAGGTTTGTTGCGGAGAATTACAACTTGCTTTGAAGAAGGCTAAGAGTGCAAAGAGCTTTCAAGGCTGCTCACAAACTACAAGACAAGTTTGCACCTATGGAATTAGTTTTAAAGTGGAATCTTTGCGGTGAAGGAAAGCTTTCAAAGTTTGAAAATCCATGGGAAGGCCCCTATCAGATTTTTAGGAGATCTTTGCTGCTCATCTTATAGGTTGGCGGATCTTGGTACGAGATTAGAGCTGCCAAATCCCATTAATATTCAACACCTTAAAAGATATTGGCCTCAGCATGCCTGCTTGAGCCTCTTCACCTCTATATAAGCATTTGTTCTAGCTTAGAATAGGTTAGTTTATAATTTCAAAGTTGAAGTTTTAATATTTCTTTTGATTAAGCATATTTCCTTTGAGGTTTAATATTGTGTTTTCTGTTTAGCTGCAGGAATGTGGCCACAAGGGATAAAGACTTTGATTATTACCTATTAATGAGTTCTATGTTGTCATGACAGGGCCATTTGTCAAAACATTTCATCTGCCTTTCAAACTGGCTTATTCTTCATAAGACCTTGTTTCTCCATTGGAGTTCTAGAGTGCTATCCATATATAATTTTCCACATCTCGCTTAGCACTCATGCTAACTTTGATTTACTGTCATATGCAGGTTCATTCTTTTCTCTTCCATTTCCATCTGCCTATAAGTTGCCCTACATACCATTTCAGCCTTCCATTCTTTTATTCTTATTCCCTACAATGCTCTGCACCACATTTCCATCATAGCAGAGTTCATCTCATACTCATTACCACTCTCTTTCATCATTCTACATCACTCTGTCACTTGCACCAGCATTTGAAGATCCTCAGTCTAAATTTACATTTGTTAGGCTGAGGGGACCAGCCTATTCTTTCCTTTGAGGAGATGTTGCCCATTTTTGGCAACATGGACCAGCATCTATGTATCAAAACCTTTGTTTCATTTATATTTCCTTTAAGGAAAAGTTCCAGGCTATTGTGATCCCATCAGAGTTTGGAAGACATTTGACCAAGATTGGAAGACATTGGGGATCTCCTATTATGGCCTAGTCTTTTCCTTGAGGTAAAACACCTTTCTAGACACATTCCCATTTGTTTAGCATTTTCCTTTGATTTGAAGACCAGGCAAAGGCTATAGCAAGTTTATCAAGGAGGCACAAGACATTTTACCAAAGCTCAACCTTATGAAGCTTGCTTGAGTAGTTTGAAGTCACACACATGAGGATGCTACCCTAGAAGTGAAATTTGCTCTTATTCTAGCCTTGAAGTTTGGAAGACCCTTATAGAAGTTTGGAAGACCTTAGGCTTTGAGCAAACCTATCTTCACTAGGAGGTATGAATTGAGCTCTAGAAACAATTTGAGATAAGATCAAGTGCTACAGAGGTACCCATCTCTTCTTCATTCCATTCATCTTACAGTTCCCTTTCTATATCCCAAGAGCCTTCAAAACTTTTCCTTCACCATTGTTTCCACTTTTGAGACCTTTTCTCACCATTCCACTACTTATTTTTTATTTTTCCCACCTTCACTTGAGAATTGTCCCCTAGTGATCTTGAAAACCTTCAAAGGCAAGAAAACTCCTTTTTCATCCTCATTTCATCTTCCTAAACCCCAGCATAGCCTATTTACACCCTTTTCCCATCTTTTTCCTATGACTTTTTCACCATCCCTATGTTGCAATATTCATTGACCATGGGTCAAAAGGGACCAAAATTCAAATGTTTCAGTTTGACCTAAAAATCCTCTAGATGGAAAGCTTGGAAAAAAAGAGCTAACTTGGTCTTTTAAAATTCAAAAAAAACCCTTGGGAAGACCTTCAAAATTGGATTCTTGGGATGCGTGCCAAAAAATAAAAAAACCTATTCTAGCCTATCTACCCTATCTACTTCTGCATAGTTCCAGGTCACCCCCCCCCATTTTTCCACGTGGCAGCAGGGCGTGGGGGCCAGACACGGGCTGGTTGTCCCCTCTGCGTGGCACGCAAAGTTAATAGTGGGGTCAACACTATTCCTTATATACAGAAGCCTCCAGACTCGTTTTTGCCTGTGGGATATATCACCCTTAAGAATTTTCGATGAACCCTAAGAAATAGGGGAACATGCTAAATCCGGCCAATTCGTGCCTAAATCCGATTGAAGCCCGCCAATTTTGCCCGAAATTTGCTCCTGAACCTTTTCCGAAACCATGGGGATCCTTTGTGGCACTTGATTCGGTAGAAATTGCTCAATTTGGGCCTCAAATCACTCAACCGAGCTAGCTTTTGGGAATAACAGCTTTTAAGCCAAAAAAACAGATCGAATCAGCACGTCCCCTCAGAGATAGACCTCTGTGATCTTGGCGCACTGTTATTATCTTGATCTGCTCTACTCAGATTTTGCTCTGTTCTGCTCGAAATTGAATGATATGTCCCGGTGTGACTTGTTCGACATTGAAGCACTTCAATTACAACTCGAATAATCCTTTCATTTAGCTTCATTGGTAGATCTGAGATTCTCTAAAGGCTCAGACAGACCTGGAAGTTGCCCTCAAGCACTATTATATCCTAAACTTTGGTAATGTCCTGATTGACACTATTAAATTTTTGTGTTACATTATTATATTATGATAATGCATAGTCTTTGCCTGGAAAATTATTGTCATCATTGCACATTCATCTTCTTAATTGCATTGTTCTTTTAAAGCTAAAAACTAAAAAAGCAAAGCCAAAAATATTTATTCCAAGTTATATTCTCTTTAGGTAGTTTCATTCCATCTTCATAAAAACATTAGAAACCTATACATTCAAAGAAAACATATAAAAGAACTTTCCTTCCATGACTGTTACAGTGTTTATGCTTTTCTCGAGGCTTTAGCTACTTACAGAGAAAAAATAAAACATCTTTTGCTATTTAAACCCTATGCACGTGATCTAGGGGCTATTCTGAAGTCGCCGCATTGCATCCCAATTCAAAATTCCTTATCAAGCTCCATCCGCAAAATTTGGCTCTGTTTTGGCAGCACCGCCAATTTTTGACCCGACTTTGACCTAGATTTTCTCAGCCTTCCCCTATTCAAATCAAGTCAAATCTTCACCATCCGTTTCCTCTGCTAGTTGATCATCTATACCATCAATCACATCTCAAAAATCTCACAAGGTGTGTCTGCAAGACCAATTTTTGCTCTGACAGTTTTTTCAGTTTCAGGGACTCTAGTGATTTTGAAGAAACCATTGTTTCAAAATGACTTTTCTCGCTTCATATGTTGAGGATTGATCACCCTAAGTGATCTGGAGGTCCTAACCAATTTGTTTGAGCTCCCTTGAGGTTAGACTAAAATTCCAGGTTTTAGGCTAACAGAGCTAGGCTCCCGACTCCAGACAGTAGAGGCCGCAACACGGGGCCAGACAAGCACACTTGCCCCACAGCCCACCAGTCACCAAACAGGCAGACAGACACCACCTGCTCCATCTCGCACACCACACCGCCCTTGCTGTGAACAGTCCGCACGCTCCAGACAACAGGCATCACCTGCTGGGACAGCTAATGTTGCCCCGCGACTCCGTGAGCAGCAGGAGCAGGGCTGCCGACGTCATAATGTGGTGGTACGTGGACTCTCGGAGGAGGCAGGAGAAGATCTCACCAAGTGCATCCAGGATCAGATCCTATCTCGCATTGCATTTCAGACTGCTTCGAGCAAGCCGCCTTGGGGCTCAACGCACAGATCGCCCGCGCGTTGTCACCTTCACGGTGGCAGACATGCGAGTGCGTGAGGAAATTCTGTGTCAGAGTAGGCTATTGAAGGGGACTACTCTGTATGTCGACCAGGATCTTACTCCGATGCAACAGAGTCCGTGGCGGCGGCGGTGCTCAAGTCAAGGGCGTCCGTCGTCGAGGGGTGCTGCAGCCTGGTCCAAGGCAAGCTTAGCATTTTAGGCCGGGCGCCCGCTGAGGTCACCGATGCAATCGCGTCAAGTTGCTGCCACTCCGCTATCGCCACCGGTACCCCTATCGCACCTTCGCTCCCCGCTACTACAACCGCTGTCCCCGCTACTCGGTATCCCGCTGCTTTGCTCCCCGCCCCCGGAACCGGAACAGATCATCGAGCGTCTACATCAAATGCCAACAAATAGGAACGGTGCCTCCGGATGGTATCTTGGAACTGTCGGGGCTTTCCTTGGCAGAAAGGGGAGAGTCTCAACTCTATTGCACCAGATATGGATCTCATTTTCCTCATGGAAACATGGGAACATGCAGGGCACAGACTGCCGGACCTCCCAGGCTATCTGCATTTCTCGGTGTTCAATGAGTGCACAGGCAAGCGAGGGCATGGCGTGGTTGCCTGCTACTATCGTGCAACCTTAGGGCACTCAGTCTCGCTGCACAAAACAGACAGGTACACTCGCTACTTGTGGGTGCGTGTGCAGCATGATAGTGGCAGCATTCTCTTCATAGCATGCTACTTTCCACATGCCGAGAGCAACTTTTATAACACTCATTCGGATGTGGATAGATTGGAGCCCTATGTCGATCTATATGATGACATACATCAGCACAAATAATTGGGCAAGATTATGTTGCTTGGCGACTTTAATGCCCGCACAGGAGCCGAGCAGGTCCCAAAATTTGAGCCCCTGGCAGAGGATGTCTTGCAGTTGAACCCCGCAAAGGTGGCTTGGTCAAGGATATCAGACGACAATCATATTTCGTGCTATGGCAGGCAGTTGTTGTGTTGTTGTTGGGTAGTATCTTTGACCTGGTTATTTGTAATGGGTTGGCACAATGGCCATCTTCCAGCTGCTGCACTTGTAGACAGGAGAAGCAAGGGTGCGGCTCCAGTGTGGTGGATTATCTGCTGGTTGAAGAACATGATTTGCACCTGGTTACCCATTTTTCCATTGGAACAGACACTCGGGACGAGGAAGTGGACTCGGACCACCAGCCCCTGTTCATGCATCTCCATTGGCAAGCTCCCCGTGCATCTACTGCCTCAACACCCCCAGCTGCGCCTGGACTATGACCATGCAGGGACCTATGCCCAGCTGCTTGAGCATGACCTGGCAGGACTGCTGCAACTCCCCACACTTGAACATCAATCTGCTCAGCTGACTCACCTGCTTCTGACAGCTGCTGAGAGATGCTTTGGGAGAGGCCATTCACGGCGAACCTCAGGTGCTACCACCTTTCCCCGCAACAGATGGTTCGATGATGAGTGTCGGGAGCTCAAACGCACACTCCGGCAGGTCACTGATCCCACCTCCCGCCCACAGGCCATCAATCAATACCGCTCCTTCCTCAAGAATAAGAAAGCCAGATACCTCGCAGAGCATCAACAACAGATGTTTGGTCTCCTAGATCGGCACCCCAAGACATTCTGGAGAAGGGTCTTGAGCAAGACTGCACAGCCCATAGGGAACATCACCTCGGAGCAATGGGTACAGTACTTGCAACAGCTTTATGACCCGCTCGGGGGCCGGATAGACAGATAGGCATGGCTCTAGTCATCACAGGGGGGGATGTCATCATGGACCTACAACGTCTAGCTAATGGGAAGGCAACAGATTTAGATGGCATGCAGGCAGAACTTCTGAAATGGGCTGGGCCTCCACTGGTGTCTGTCCTCATGGCATTATTCAATAAAGCATTGCAAGAAGGCTTCCCTCCACAGTGGACCATCAGTAGAGTTGTGCCCATATACAAGGCAGGGGACTCTCACTGCCCGGCCAACTATCGTACTATTATGGCTAGTTCTCTCTTTGCAAAACTGTTGGTTGGCATCCTTGAGCAGCGGCTGACAATATGGGCAGAGGAGACATACAGGCAGGTTTTCGGCACAGGCATTCCACCATTGATCATATCTTCACTCTGCACACATTGATTGAGGATAGCAGGAATCACCGACAAAACCTGTACTGTTGTTTCGTGGATTTTGCAAAAGCTTTTGACACAGTGCCCCGGGAGAGGTTATGGGACAGACTGCGGCAGCTGGGGACCCCCCTTGACTTGCAGAATGCAGTGTATAGGCTATACGAGGTATGCTCAGGCTGTATCACATCGTCAGGACAGCCGGTAATCAATAGTATTGGAGTACGTCAGGGTTGCCCCCTCTCCCCCACACTCTTTGGCCTATACATTGACCAATTGGAAGATTGACTCTCTGAGCATGGAGGTGCGGGTGCCCATCTCATGCATCACACAATCTGGCAACTCATATATGCTAACGATATCAATCTCCTGGCCCATACTCCAGAGGACATGCAACGTCACTTGGATGCTCTTGACACTTTTTGCCGATTCACTGGCATGCGAGTTAACTTGGCCAAAACTAGGGTGCTGCTAGTTTCATCATCCTGTCAGCCAAGGCTTCCCTCATTCACTTACCAGGGACAAGATATAGAGGTGGCTCCGACCTACAAGTACTTGGGGATTGAGTTCTCTACTACCACCCATTGGGATGCTGCCATCAGGCTGCGGGTCACGACGGGTTGGAAAGCATTATATGCCATGCAGAACAACAGCCACAAGGCAGAGTTGTATGCCTGGGGCCACCAGTCACAATTGTTTTAGGCCTTGGTCGAGCCGGTCCTTTTGTATGGGGTAGAAGTGTGGGGTCCGGTGATATCCCTTAACACCTGGAATGACCTTGAGCAGGTGCAGAAAGCCTTCTTGGCACGAGCCTTTGGGGTAAAGTCCACAGTTCCATACCAGATCCTACTCCAGGAGATAGGTTTTCTACCCCTTCAACGGGCTGCATTGGAACGCCATATCATTTACTTCCAGAAGGTGGTCGCTATGGGTGATACACGTTTGCCCAACCTTGCTTTGGCCATGGCGATGGGTCCCCAACGCCTGAAAGCCTGCTGGAAGGACAAGCAAGCTCAGTGGTTCTCATGCTGGGGTGTACAGGCAAACAGATGCGTACATGTAAGGACAAAGAAAGATCACAAGGCACTTAAGCTGTACCTAGATGCTACTTTCCTTCGCAAGCTCTGGGATGCAGATGCTCTGACGCATGTTAAGCTGGCACACTATCAGCAGCAAGTCAATCCTAGGCTCACGGGAGGCCCACACCAGTACTTGTACACCCAGTTGCCCATGAAGAAGCTCAGACTTATAGCTTCCATTCGCACGGGTGCACATCGCCTCCGCATTGAGATAGGACGTTGGGCTTGGAACGCACGAGAGCAAAGGCTTTGCCAGTATTGCCACCCGGGTGCCATTGAGGATGAATGTCATGCCCTCCATATCTGCCCAGCGTTTGCCCATATCCGAGAGCGGTATGTTCGATTACTAGTGCCTGGCCAACCGTTGCATGAGTTATTGAATACGGCGTCAGTGGGTTTGTTGGGGTCATACCTCCAGGAGGTTATGGATGCACAGACTCAGTTGTGTCCTTCGGGACGGTATTGAACTGTCCTATACAATTGTACAGTATGCCAGCATACTTATTACTGCTAAGGTTTTTCCCTCGAAAACCCTTCGGGGCGGGGGTTTTTTAATCCTGTCAGTAATACGCTTGCTGCTCTCTTTTTGTTTGGGTCCCATAGGCCAGTCGGTCTCCGTGGATGCTAAAAAATCTATTCTATTCTATTCTATTCTCATAAATCACATTGAGGAGCATGTTCTGACTCAGAAAGACTATGATCCAAGAGCCTTTACATGTGTAGCCAGAATGGGTAAAAAGATTTTGACCAAACTGCTGTTGGATGGAGGATCACCACTTAATGTGATGCCTCATCATATCATGAGATTATGTGGCATAGAAATTGACAAGAAAGCTTCTATGGTCTTAAAATCATTCTCAAACACTAAAATTAATCCTATGGGAATAGTTAGCAATGTGCCAATTGATGTAGAAGGAATAGTTGTGGCTGCTAACTTTGTGGTTGTTGCATTTGAAGGAATAGATGAGAAATCTGACACTTATGATCTGCTCTTGGAAGGAAATGGCTGTCAACAGTAGATGCAAGACCTGTGTGGTCAACAGGAGAGTGCACCATATCCAATGGCAGAAAAAAGGTAACACTCTACAATAAGGTGGAAGAATTTGAAGCTCTGAATTTCATTGAAGAGGATATTCTGGTGCCAAATCCCTGTGGAGAATATGAGCTAGCTACAAATGAGCAAGTACCAAATATAGAACGTCCTATTGAGTAAATTTGTCAAAAAAAGAAAGCTTTGCTTATTTATGGTTTGATGGTGGTGTCTCAAAGAGATTGAGTGTGGCCTCTTCTGCTGCAATTCTCAAAGACTCCTCCAATAGGTTGCTTGCCAAAGTAGGGAGAATTTTTTCCAACATAATCTCAAACATGGCAAAAATACAAGGCTTTGATAGCAGGACTTCAGGAAGCCAAGAATTTGAATATTGATAACATTATCATTTTTGGAGACTTACAACTTGTTTGCAAACAGGTATTGGGGGAGTATCAAGCAAAAAATGAAGATATGATTCTATTAAAAGACAAAGCTTTAGGAGAATTGACAAACTTTGAGTCTTGGAAATTATGCCATGTGCCAAGAGAGCAAAATGGTGAGGCTGATGCATTGTGCAGAAGTGTTCTACTCGAACATTTAGTTGAAGGAGCAATTCAAGAAGAAGATTTGGAAAAGGATGATCTGCAACAACTTTACTATCTTGGTAATTAATGCAAGTGAAGAAAAGCAGGTAAAAGAGGTAAAAGTAAATAAGAAGGGTCAAGATAGGACTTTATATGTTGGAGATTTATTCAAAGAAGAGGATGAATCTTTTGTCACTAAATTCTTTGATGAATGGAAAGATTTGTTTGCTTAGGATTACAATGAACTGATTGGTGTTGATAAAGGTGTATGTGAGTTTGAAATAAAAATTAAAGAAGGCATGAAACCTGTTGTGCAAAAATTGAGAAGAATTAATGCATCTTTGCTTGGCCTAGTTAAGGAAGAATTATGTAAAATGAGAGATGCTGATGTGATCTCAGAAATATTAAACCTAGAATGGTTGTCTTGCATTGTGCCTGTTGAAAAGAAAAACAAAACTATTAGAACTTGCATTGATTACAGAGATTTAAACAAGGCCACCATTAAAGATTGTTATCCTTTGCCTCCTTTCCTGGAAGAAGTATTGCATGTTGTTGCAGGGAAAGAGATCTATTCTTTCTTAGATGGATTCTCAGGATTTAAATCAAATAAGCATCAAGGAAGAGGATCAGCCCAAGACATCTTTTATCACACCATGGGGAACATTTGCAATGAAGAGAATGCCCTTTGGACTGATGAATGCATCAACAACTTTCCAGAGAGCCATGGATAGATACTATCTTCAAGGATATGCCTCCAGCAGCATTTCGAGTTTTTCTAGATGATCTTTGCGTAGGTACTTCCTGCAAGGATCACTTTGATTATCTAACAAAATTATTTGCCATGTGCAGAAAAGGAGCTATCGGCCTAAATCCAAAGAAATGTATCTTTTTATGCTCAAAAGGAGATTTGCTAGGACATGAAGTGTCCGCAAAAGGCATTCAGGTTGCAGAAAATAAAATTGAGGCTTTGAAGAAGCTTGCTCCTCACAAGACACTCAAACAGGTGATTAGCTTCTTAGGCATGACAAGTTTTTTGAGAATGTATGTTCCTCGTTTTTCACACACTATAAGTCCAATTTCTAATCTCACAAAAGTGGGAAAATTCTCAAAGAATGAAAGTAAGCATATTTTGATTGATTGGAATGAAACATGCCAAGAATCTTTTGACAAGATCATAAATGCTATTTGTCATTCTATTTTGCTAAAGCCTCCAGACTTTGAGAAACCTTTAAAAGTTTATATCAGTGTCACAAAAAAAGGCATTGGCTTGGCATTACTCCAGGATGACAATGTTATCTCTTTTGCCAGCAAAATGTGGTCTGACACTGAGTTAAGATACCCCAGGCTCGAGAAGAGTGCAGCTGCATTAATGTTCCTAATAGATAGACAAGGTCATTTGCTGCAAAATACTCACACTCAAGTTTTTATGAAGCAAAATCCTTTGTCCCTTCTGTTTGCAAAAAAGCAGCCAAAGGCCAAATTGTGCAGATGGGCTTGCAAGATTCAGGCCTACAATATTACTGTCAAGGTGGTGAATTTAGTTGAAAATCCTAGCTCTTATTTACCTTATGCTTTATTTGAGCATGAAGATCAGGAGGGACTGAATGAGATTGACTATGCTACTAACATGATTGCCTTTCATAAAAAAGATCTGGATTGGCAGTTTGATATTAGGAACTATTTGGAGAACAATGAGTTTCCAAAGGACATGAATAGCAGTGAAGAAAGAAGATTCAAAGAGAAGTACAAGAAATTCAGGTTAATAGGAGAAGTCTTGTGCAAAGTTGACAAGGAAGGTGTATTGCTGAGATGTATGGATCCTGGAGAAGCCAAAATGATTATTGAAGCCTGTCATGAAGGCATTGTGGAGGGCACTTTGTTGCTAATACAACTGCAAAGAAAATTTTGAGGTCTGGATATTTCTGGCCTACTCTTTTTAAGGATTGTTATAATGCCATTAAGTGTTGTTATAAATGCCAAATTTTTGTCAAAAGGGTATTGCAACTAGCTCCTCTCACTGCCATAACTTCTCCAGGGCCATTTCAAACATGGGAGCTTGATTTTATAAAACCAATAGATCCTCCCTCATCTGCTCAGCACCAATTTATCCTTGTGGCTACATATTTTTTCACAAAGTGGGCTGAAGCAGTCCCCCTTAGAGAGGCAAATGTTTTTACTATATCAAGATTTCTCCATGAGAATATTTGTGCCAGATTTGGAAAAATTGTCTCTGATAGGGGAAGTCAATTCATGAACCAAACCATTGCTTTGCTGCTAGCCACTCTCAAAGTCAAGTACACTAAAAGCTCAGCATACTACCCTCAAGGAAATGGTCAAGCTGAGTCAACTAACAAGGTTCTAAAGTCAATCCTTAAGAAAACCATTAGCATCCTCAAAAGAGATTGGCACTTGAAGCTGCATGATGCATTATGGGAATATAGGACCACCATTAAAGCATCTACTAAACATACACCCTTCATCCTTGTTTATGGCATAGAATTTATTGTGCCAATCGAGCTTGAGCTGCCATCTCTTAGGTTGGCTTATCAAATAAAATTAGAAATAGAGGATGCACTAAGAGAAAGGTGTGTAAGGTTGATGCAGTTGGAAGAACACGGTATGAAGCTGAGAATGCAGTTCTGATAAAAAGAGCCAAAGACATAGCAACATTTAAAGCTGCTCATAAGCCCTCAAAACAGGTGAATTGGTTCTTAAATGGAATAAGGCAAGGGAAGATGTAGCAGCAAAATTTGAGAATCTTTGGGAAGGGCCTTTTGAGGTAATTGGGGTAGCAGGTAAAGATTCCTATTGGTTGAAGGATGTTCTTGATGGTAGAGAGTTGTTAAATCCCATCAACATTTTGCACTTGAAGAGGTACTGACAACAGCATGTTGCCTTGAGTTTATTTAGCAAAAAATCTATTAAGAATTTGTAGGTAAGGTAGTCTAGTTTGTTTTTGAACTGATTATAATTGCAAAACATAAAAATAGAAGAAGAAAAGACAAAATATAATGCAAGAGTGCTTTAAGAGTTAGTTTGTGTTCTTAGAAGTTAGTTCTAAGAAGACTTACGTTCAAGGTTTCCACTACTGAAACTAATGCAAGGACTTGGAGATCCATGCAGATGCCAGCTTGTACAAGGCTCAAGTTATGTGTGCTTATTGCTGAAGTTTTAATTTCTATACAGGTGCATCTGAATTTGTATTCACACATGTCATGTTCACACATTCTCTTCCACACTTCTCCATACTGTTAGCTGCTTCCATTCCTACCATAACAGCAGCTCATTGTGCTAATAAGCATATTGTCACATGCAGGAACACTCTTCATACATTCATTCCACTATAACCTACTCAAGATTTGCCCCTGATCCACCTGAAACACTTCAATTCAATGATTTCCCATCAAATACACCATACTGCTGTCATTTCCTCATCCAACAGTGTTATTTTTCTGATAATAATCTTATTTTTCATGCAGATTCACCTGTCTTCTACATTGATAACCACATACGTATCATCTGGTTCATTTGTCAACGTTTTTTCTTTTCATCCATTGCAGGATCACAAGTTGCCAACCATATTTCCACATTGGCAGCTGACAGGAACTTCAGTTGAATCATTTGCAAAGCACAAAGGCTGGGGGACCAGCCTATTCTTTCTGTTTGGCATGATGCTGCCATGCTATGGCAGTATAGAAGAGCAAGACACATATTGATATACTTATGCCTGCATATTGACTTGAGCACAGATATGTTGAAATTTCACCTACTAGATGTTCACCTAAATATTAAAGTTTGCAATTATTCAAGATCTAGTCAAATACAATTGAGATTGATCTATGCTCAAGTGTATACTTGATATCAAGTATGAATTTCTCAAGTAAATTCATGCAAACAAGCGAGCCACAAGATGGTCACTAATCCCTTGCTATTATCAAGTATTAAAATATAATAACTTAACCATGCAATGAAATCATAGTCATTAACGCCGAAAAACTACTGTAGCTGAGGGATCAACTCAAACACTGTAGCTACAGTTTTATCCGTCGAAATAACCTATCTTCTCAGCATTAGATCAATGCAGTCTTCAGTCCGATTCTTCTGAGCCTCTGTTTAATCTACTTATCCACGATTCTCAGTCGGTTTCGGCCGGATAAGAATTCTAACTTTAGAATTCTTTTATGTTCATATATCCCACAGGCATCTCCATCGAAATTAGCTTTTGAACCATTGGATTCAAATTTTCACACTTTCAATACTTGTTTTCAATATAAGTTGCATCTATTAACCACGTCATTGCATTCCCATATTAACCTCAATTTCCAAATGTTCTCTCTGTGGCTATAGGTCTATTCTGCATGACTTCAACTGTATGAAAGATTTACATGACATAATTTCTAACATTCCCCCTTCATGTAATCTTTCTTATCATTATATTGTACTGCATCTCTCAAAACCTGAAACCTTCCAAGTGACAAAGCTTTTGTTAGTAGATCTGCCATTTGATTAATTGTGCTAACATAAGTAAGATGTATCAAATTTTTTTCAACCATATCTCGAATAAAATGAACTTCCATCTCTATATGCTTACATCTTTCATGTAACACAGGATTTTTTGACATGGCTATGCAGCTTGTGCTATCACAAAAAATCACTGTAGGTTCTGTTTGTTCTACATCTAGTTCAGCCAGCAGTCTTCTTTCCCATACCACCTCTTTAGTTAATAGAGTGGCAGCATTGTATTCTGCTTCTGCACTAGAGAAAGCTATACTTCCTTGCTTCTTGCATTTCCAGGCTACAGGGGCACCTCCCAATAAAACAACATATCCTGAAGTTGACTTTCTTTGATCTAAATCACCTGCCCAGTTAGAGTCACAATAAGCCTTCAGTTGCAATTCATCTGAGTTATACATAATGCCAATATTCAGAGTACCCTTAAGGTATCTCAAAATTCTTTTAGCAGCTGTCCAATGTTCTAGACCAGGATTATTATTGTACCTGCTTAATATGTTTACTCCAAAGGCTATATCTGGTCTTGTACAGTTTGCTAGATAAGACAACATCCAATTAGTGACCTGTAGGGTGTATTTTCCATTTGCCTTTTCTCTTTTTCTGTTTTTGGACACATATGAGCTGAGATCTTGTACTGCGACTCGCATGAAACCAACAAAGCGCCTTAGATAGGCTTCTCATTCATCTCAGCAGATTTCTACAATGGTGGACAGTGGATAGCCGCACACATGCGAACTACCCACGAAAAATAAAGGGAAAATTCAATTATATCATTTGGACCCCAAAAACAAATACAATGCTAATAGATGAGTGGCTGATGTACCTGCCGAAAGCTTATCACCGGGATTAAAAAACCCCGCCCTTTCGGGTTTTCGAGGAAAAACCCTAGTGATAAGCCTTCGGCAAGGGGCTTAGACAAACGTAAGGCATAGAATCGCTCCCAAAAACCCCCGCATGGAGAAGTCAAAACGGATGGCGCTCGCCAACCTGTACCTGCACATCACCAACACAACAAACGAGAAACATACCAGAGAATAGCATCACCCAGTGGGTGGAAAAAAGCATCACCCACCGGGTGGAAAAACATGATAAACAGAACTTGTACAAAATATAATAAACAAAGAAGGGGGGGAGGGTGGGTTCAAAGAGAATAAGGTACTGCTGAGAGAAGAGGAAGCGCCGATGAAACGTCGATGAAGAACTCCGCAATAAGTAGCAAACGCCCAACCTGAAGAACGGCCCAAAACGCATGCGATGCATGCATGCGACGCATGCAATGCATGCATGCTCGTCTTGAGCAAGAATGCCGATTCGCTGCGCGAATCGACGACATCTTGTGCCCTGGTACTAAAGGGGTCTGTGCTATGTTACAATCACTCATATTAAATTTTTTCAACATATTTATAATATGAGTTTGCTGGCTCAATGTCACCAGTTTATTTTTTCTGTCTCTATATACTTCAATGCCAAGAAATCTCTTAAGCTCACCTAAATCTGTCATTTGAAAACGTTTGTTGAGCAATTGTTTACAATGAGCCAAGATACCTTTGTCATTTGCAACCATGATATTATCATCAATATATAGAGCTATAATACACCATTGCTTCCCATCATTGTACCTGTACAAATTTCCATCACATTTTAACTTTTCAAACCCTTGCTCTAAAAGATAATTATCCATGCATTTGTACCACTCTCTTGGTGCTTATCTCAGCCCATAAACTGCCATGTTTAATCTCCAAACTTTCCCTTCTTCTTTCTCAAATCCTGGTGCAGGCTTTAAATAGATTTCTTCTTCAAGTTTTGCATTAAGAAATGCTGTGCTTACATCCATATGGTGAATTTCCATGTCACATGAGTTTGCAATGGCTAGCAACATTCTCAAACTATTAATTTTGACTAATGGTGAGAATGTTTCATCAAAATCTAACCCTTTCTTCTGAGTAAATCCTTGTGCTACAAGCCTTGCCTTGAATTTTTTTGTTTTCCCATCAATACCTGGCTTTATCCTAAAAATCCATTTATTGCCAACAACATTTTTACCTGGTGGTTTATCAACCACAGTATAGGTCTCTGTTCTTTTGAAAGATTGCATCTCGTCCTCCATAGCTTTGCTCCAGTTTTCTGAATCATTACTTTTTATAGCTTCTTCAAAATTATTTGGCAACTTATCAGTTTCCAACACTAGAATATCAAATACAGAGTGAATTTCACCTTTGCTACCATGATGCCTTTTACTTCTACCTGCTTCAGTTCTACCATGCAATTCTAGTTTGAGCTTGCTTTCATCAGCCAAGATCTGAGCCTCAGTTCTTCTGGCTTTCCTCTTTGGCTTTTCCATAGGTACAGCTAGCTCAGGTTCTGCTATCTCAGTTTCAGGCAATGTAGACTCAACTGCAGGTTCAAATTCTGATAGACTTTCTGTATCTTGTGCCTCAGTTTTGTCTTCATCTCCATCTTCACTATCACTGTCAAAAATTTCCCTTGTATCCTGCATTTTAGATTCAGTCTGAGCAGTATGCTCAACTGTTTCTTTCACATCAGTGTTAGTTTGATCAGCCTTCAAGATATTATCATCATTAACATTAGGAATTGCTCGATAAAACTTGTTTTCATTGAACACTACATCTCTACTGACCAAGATTTTCTATGAGCAGGATCATACAACCTGTAAGCTTTTGAATGCAAATCATAACCTACCATATATGCAATATATGCTCGGTCATCAAGTTTTTTTCTAATTTCTTCAGGAATGTGAACAAAACCCAAACAACCAAATGACCTTAAATGTTCATAAACAGGAGTTTTTCCTGACCACAACATTTCAGGTACTGTACCTTTTGTACTTATAGATGGCAATATGTTTTGAACATGAACTACTGCTTTCAAAGCTTCACTCCATAAAAAATTTGGTAGACCTGAGTATTTTAGCATGGAACGAACAGCATTGAGCAAGGTCCTATTTTTTCTTTCAGCCACTCCATTTTGTTGTGGAGAATACCTACAAGTCAACTGCCTTTTAATACCACGGTTAGCACAATACCACTTGAATTCTTTTGACAAGTATTCCCCTCCTCTGTCTGATCTTATGCATTTAACTTTCCTTTATGTCTCTAGCTCTACTTTAGCTACAAATAGTTTCAAAGCTTCAAAAGCTTGATCTTTTGTCTTCAACAGATAACATCTTGTTCTTCTGCTAAAATCATCTATGAAGGTCATAAAATATCTATGTCCTTCTATTCCTGTGACATTAATAGGCCCACACAAATCTGTGTGTATTAGATCTAACACCCTTTTAGCTCTTTTTGCATTTGTTTTAAATGCAAGCCTTGATTGCTTGCCAAGTTGACAACCTGCACACAGCTTTTTTTCTCCATCCATTTTTGCTGTATAAACTTGTTTTTAATGAGCAGATCAATATTTGATAAATGAGTGTGGCATAACCTATTGTGCCAAGTTGTCTTTGATGGACATTCAACAAGATTGATAGACAAGGTGTGATCTTTGTCAAAACCAAACAAATTACCTACGCTCCTTCCAATAAACTTGAAACTATTATTAAGAAATATTTTGCATTCAAGCTTCTCAAAGACAACCTTATAACCAAGATCCACAAGTTGGCACACTGAAATTAAATTTCTCACAAGTTGGCACACATAAAACTATTTTAAGCATCACACTTTTTCCATTCAAATCAAATAATTCTAATATTCCAGAATCTCTAATTTTCTGCAACCCACCATCTCCAAGCTGAACTTGACCATTCTGCCTTTTACATTCTTTTAAAATCTTGAAATCATGCACTACTGATTTTTCTGCTCCTAAATCTATAATGAGAAACTTGTTATCATTTTTGTTAAAATCCTGAGAAACATTAAGCACATCTTTTACCTCAATGTCATCTGAGTTTTCTTCATTTGTTTCTTCCATAATATTCAAGCTAGTACTTCCTTTAAAACATCCCCCCTTCCTTTTTTAGAATCCATTTGTGCTCTTCCTCGACCTCTCCCTCTTCCTCCAATGCCTTTTGGACTTGGACAATATACAAGTATAGCAGGGCCCCAATCTTTCTTTTGCAAAGCTGGCACCACCTCCTTTTTTTTGCTTCCTTGTAAACAACACTTCTAGAGATTGATCATCCTCTTGCATACCCTTTGACTGCTCAAATTCTGTTCGAATGATCCTCAAAACATGCTCCTTTGATGTGGCTATATTTCTCACTAATGTTGCAAGTTGGGAATTGTGAGAAACAGCTCTAGACAGTGCCAATATTTGATATTGTTCACTTAAAACATTTCCAGCTCCTTCAAGATCTGCCACAATTGAATCAAACTTCTCCAAAAAATCTATTAGATCATCTTTTTCAAATAACTTTAGCTTTCTTAGTTGTTTTTCCAACAAATCAATTTGAGATGAACTCTTTACCTCATATTGACTTACAAGATACTGCCACATTTCATGTGGCTTCAATCCCCTTAACCTTAGTTTAAGAGCAGTTCCTACCTTGCTCAAAATGATCTGCTGTGCCTCCCTGACCTTGGTTTCGTCTGACACAGCAACAATGGGTGCTGAAGATACTCCAGAGCCTCCTGTAACTCCAACACCTCCTCCTGGACCACTTGAACTGGCACCTGGACTTACATTACTAGAACTGGCTGAAACAGTAGCTCCAGTTTGACTACCATCTATAAGATGCCATAATTTTTCAAATTCCAGAACAGCCTTGATTGACTCCTTCCAAACATGAAAGTATCCCCCTTGAATACCTCAATTTGATTTAACAAATTGGCTGCAAATCTAGTAGACATAGTGACTTAAGCCAACTTGGCTCTGATATCAATGCTGAAATTTCACCTACTAGATGTTCACCTTCACAACTGCTTGACAACCTTATTAAATATTAAAGTTTGCAATTATTCAAGATCTAGTCAAATACAATTGAGATTGATCTATGCTCAAGTGTATACTTGATATCAAGTATGAAACTAGGGAGCCACAAGATGGTCACTAATCCCTTGCTATTATCAAGTATTAAAATATAATAACTCAATCATGCAATGAAATCATAGTCATTAATGCCGAAAAACTACTGTAGCTGAGGGATCAACTCAAACACTGTAGCTACAGTTTTATCCGTCAAAATAACCTATCTTCTCAGCATTAGATCAATGCAGTCTTCAGTCCGATTCTTCTGAGCCTCTGTTTAATCTACTTATCCACGATTCTCAGTCAGTTTCGGCCGGATAAGAATTCTAACTTTAGAATTCTTTTGTGTTCATATATCCCACAGGCATGTCCATCGAAATTAGCTTTTGAACCATTGGATTCAAATTTTCGCACTTTCAATACTTGTTTTCAATATTAGTTGCATCTATTAACCACATCATTGCATTCCCATATTAACCTCAATTTCCAAATGTTCTCCCTGTGGCTATAGGTCTATTCTGCATGACTTCAACTGTATGAAAGATTTACATGACATAATTTCTAACAAGATATACAAACACCATTGATTTGAAGAGAACACATTCCTAGAGATCATAAGTGGATACTTGAAGACGAAGGTAAAGACATTCATGAAAGATCACACAAGCATGCAAAGAAAGCTGATTCAAGCAGAGCAAGTTTGAAGTTTGGAAGGCTCCACGAGTTGACTTGGTATGTGGTTTCACAATTGAGATTCTTGGCATGACTATTTCACATGATCCATCTCTTGAGCTCATCATCTCTTCTCCTATGCAAAAGATCCCATATGCCTCCAAATTCCATGCCTAGCCTTCATATCCTATAGAAAATTGGCAAAGGAAACTTTTGTAGTCAAAACATGTCATTCATACACCATTCACACTTCACACATTCATCATGCCACCAGCAAAAAAATCCACTTGATTTGGCCATCTCCATGATCCAGGGTCAAATTCTCTCTCTAAAAGTCAAAATGGAGAGAGAAAATGCAAAAATTCCTAACGGAGTCAAGAAAAGTCAAAGGATCAACTTATTGCCTAAAGTTTGCAATTCTATATGCACTAGTGCCAAATTGACCCTTGTCACCACTCAAAAGTTGCCAAATCATCATGTACATCATCGCCATTGCCATGTCATCACACACACATGTCACCCTTCATAAAAAGTCTATTTTCTTCCAAATTTCTCCTAAATAAGTTATTTGGACCATTAAAGGGACATGTCATCATGTCACATCATCACTAATGCTTCCACATCACCACACACGTGTGACACACATCACTTCCATCTCATCAAAAGTTTTGATTAGAAAAAAGATACCTTGCCAACTTGTTTGACATCTCATCATCTCTCATTGCCATGTCATCCTCATCTTGCCAACTCACCTTGCCTTCTTGCCGCCTCACCATGTTCTTACCCCATATTGAGCCCAAAAGTCAAAGAGTTCATTTTGCAAAAAAGATTCTTCCATGGCATAGAGCATCAAAAAAGATTTTGTTTGCAAAAAAGAATTTTCAAAAAAGGGCTCATTTAGACCTTTATTTTCGATTCCTTGGGAACCGTGCCAAACTCCATGAACTAAAAAAATTCCTATCTCCCCAAAAAAAAAAAAAAGACTCTCCCCATCCTATCTCCCCCCGCCACGTGGTACACCCTGGCGTGTGGGGCGGTAACGGACCAAATCCCACGTGGGCATAGCACGTCAGTTTAATAATCTGACTGTGCTATCCCTTTTATATCCAAGTCTTCTTTCTCATAAAGTGCCTGTGGGATATATCGAGAGTTTTTCCAAGCATCCTAAAAACTCTGTCATGCCAAGATCCGGCTGTTTACCCAAAATTAACAACTTAATCATTAAGAAATGCCGTCGGATCTGCCTGTACCATGCCAAGAACCACATGTTTGAACTAAAAGACAAGATTCCTACCCAATTTGCCAAGAACAGGCCAAAACAGAGGAATTTGAGAAGGGGGAAGACAACACAGAGTTTTTTCGAGGGCTTTGAGCAAAGCAATCGATCGAGATTTGAAAGACCAGTTTTGAAGACTTATGCTTGAATTTGTCTTCCAAGCATCGGATATCTATGGATTACTTGATGTTTCCAACTGATTTCTTGATTTGAAGACCTACTTGATCCTGTACCCACGACACAGAGCTTGGGATTCTGCTTAATGACTGTGTGATTCTCGAATGAATGAAAATCCGACCCTTGGAGATATATTTGAGTATAATTTTCCCTTTGCATTCTAAGAAAGTAAGATAGTACGGTTTTTTGTGCTTGCGCATAGGTATAAGACAATTGCAGTGAGAAATGCATATAGGTAAGAGCATAAAAGATGAAGGATCATTGAAAAAGCATATATATTCCTTTGAGCCGATGGAAATTTCAGCTTGCTTTGCATTCTTAAGCCAAGAATCTGCATATTTTAGTTCATGATTGCATCTCTGACCAGTTAAGTAGCTGCCCTTGCTTGCAGGACATAAGTAGCTTTAGGATTTATTCCAAAACCAAAAAAGTGCCCACAAAAGTCGATTTCACAAAATTTTGCTTGCTGTTTTCAGACTGTGACAGTCTGTCAGACTAAATTCCAAGATCTCAGGATATTTAGCACCGTTTTATGCAAAAAGAGTATTTGATCATTGTATGCAGACATATTGAAAGGAGATCCAAGCATCAAAACACAAAAAGAATATAGATTTTTGGATTTGCAGAAAATCACTCTCTGCCAGGGATATTGACCAAGTTTTTATCCAGTCAGAAATGCATATTTGAGTGATTTGTGTTGTTCATAAGACATCTGAATTTTTGCATAGCATTCCTCAGGATCTTAAGCAGCTTTGGCATTTGAAATCATGGTCAAATCTTTGTTTGCTTGCAAATGGCATCATTCTTTCTAAGGCAGTCTTTTTTCTGATTTGTGTTTGAGCTTTGCTTTTGGAGATTTCTCACACAGAGTGGTTGCCTTAAGCAACCTGGAGGTTCTAAACCATTGAGGTTGAAGGCTTTGCCAGGAACACCTTCTCCATAATGATGCCAGATTTCTCAATCCGCATGCGTTCGGCCTTCTAAAGGCAAGGATGAGATCAAGTAGGGGCTGTGCTCAGCATTGGTCAATGTTGAATTTGAACGCTTCTGGGCCTTCGAAAAGTGTTTCAGTCGAATCCCCTGTATATAGTTCAGTTTTCAAATGATTTCCCAATCTTAGCCTTAATTTATGGGTTTATTCGATTCTTAAAGGGCGGGAAGATAAAAATAGATAGGTTGCGAGGTCATTGGATCCAAATCCGGCATGATTTGGGCTGAGAAACTCAGTTTTAGGGTTCTTGGCCGTATTTTCGTGAAAATGGCGCGATATGGTCTCCGTATTTTCAAGAGTATATCCCAGAATATGATGTATTTTGGTCTTTTAAAGATCTTCGAGCATGGTTTTAAAGAGTTCTCTAAAAATGATCAAGGAACTCTTGGAGATTTTTGAGACCATGGGAAAATTTCACACACTTGAGAGGGATCATAGAATATTCTAGAGCATCTTTTGGTCTTAAGGCAGGGATATACCATGGAGACACGTGTATACATGAGAGCTCATAGGAAAATGGAAAATGGACCATGGGGAAATGGAAAAATTATGAGGCAATGGTAAAAATGAAAAGTTGGGCTAAGGATATTTGCAAGAAAAAGGAGTAATGAGAAGACAAATAATGGTATTTTATGGCCATGAAAAAGCGGGCTCAATGGTTAAACAAAGGTAAATGGGAATGAGATATGAGTATGGAAATGGGGGAGAGGGAAAGAACCAGGATTTGGTGCCATGTATACAGGGGTCTTCCAAACATTTAACTTCCAAACTTCAAAAGATGTCTTCCAAACTTCATAACCCAGATTCTTCTAGAGTATATTCTTGACTAAGCATTTGACCTCAAATAAAGTACCTCTTGTGAATTTTTAACTTAAGCACTTGTTGACCTGGAACGTAAGCATCCTTTGACCTCCACATCAATGTTGGCTACCAAGCTCTTCCAAACTTTAACCTAGTCTTCCAAAATGACTTAACCTAGCTTTAATGCATAGACCACAATTAGTATGTTGCCCTTTGGGGGCAACACTATTGAGGTATTTAAAATTTTTTATCAGACCTATTGGATTTGGTAAGAAGCAGCACAAAGGTAGATTAGATGCTATTCCCGCAGATAAGATATAAAACTATTCTTCTAGGATAAAAGATCTCAAAGATGCATTAGGTCAAGGCTCGGGATCAGAAATATTGTAGTTTCTTGGAGACAAGCCATTTCGAATTGAGATTCAAAACTATTTAACTTAACCTAATTGCAAATATATGGTGATTCTTTCTCAATGGGCTGTGAAAGACTCGGTTATATGTGGATATACTGTTGGTTCTATGGAATTGCTAGCGAAAGTTAATGTTGTAGTTGATTCTCTACTCGAAGCATGTTCTACGTGTTTAATTCCATTATGTTCTTTGGATCCTTTATTTTATGTAGATTGTTTTGGACAGTGAGCCTACATCTACATATATTTAATTTTGTTGTATTTTCTGAATCCTCGCTTTGTGCAAATGCTTTTGCAGAGAGCCCACGTGCGCTTTGAATGCATCTCAAATAGATAGCATTTTGCTATTTTTATCTCGCCTGGTCTTCAATCAATCGTATGTTGACTTATAGATTTTGTTTTGCATTAGCTGATGACTCTTTTTCTTTTTTCCATTGGCTACAGACTTGGTTATGTATATTAATTGTTGCTACCTTATTGTTGCCCCCAAAGGGCAACATACTAATTGTTGGTTCATATGTTAAAGTTAGGAAGGCTAAATCAAAGGAGAACTTGGTAGTCAACATTGGTGTGAAGGTCAAAGGATATTTATCTTCAAGGTCAACTCCCATAAGGAATACTTCATTTGAGGTCAAAGCTAGTCAAAAAGATGTTGGGTTAAAGAAGATTGGAAGATGCTTTTTGAAGATTGGAAGTTAGAGTTTGGAAGATCCCATGGTACTTGGTTCCATCCCTTAGCCATTTTTATTCCACCCCCATACCATATTCTTACCTCCCCTTTTGAATTTTCCCTAGTCATTTTCCCTTATACTCATATTCTTCCTTGCTCACCTTTTGCAAATCATATTTTGCTTTGCCTAAGTCCTTTTTTAATGCATTTTATTTCCCCCATGGGATGTCCTACCTATTTCATATCTTGTTTCTTTATTTTCATTCCCCATATCATACCCTTGCAAATGCCCTTAGCCTAACTCTTATTTACAATCTCTTATACCCCCTTGCTTCATTGTGCCCTAAGTACCCATGCCACCCAAATATCCCCCATGGAATATTCCAGTTATGTATCTACCTAGAATATTCCCCAAAAGATTAGGGTTACCATAGGCCCAAATGATCAAAAGCTTCATAATTATTTTTGGGTATCTTTTGAACCATGGCCTAGCTTTTCGAAATTGCTAAATACAGCATATTCTCAGTTTATACCCCAAAAAATATGGCCACCGTATCGCGAAATTTCTGGAAAAATACTATCGAAGAACCCTAAGTTTGGAAACCTGCTCGAATCACGCCGGAATGGAATCATTAGGCTCTGAAAATTATCTATTTCTGTATTCTCGCCCTTAAGCATCCTATCAAGCCTAAACTTAAGCTCTAAGATGCCGGAACCGTTAAACCTAAACATATATACTGGGAAAACAATGACAGAAGATTTTTAAAGGCCCAGATGCATCAAACCTCAACATTGATACATGCTGAGCATGATCTGAAGACGTTTATGAAGTATCTGAGTGTTCCACAGTTCGATTTGAGAAAATTGGACTGATATTCCTGTTATGATATTATTTTATGACCTCCTGAGATAGTTTGATGATTGATTTATGATCCCGAGACCTCTATTCATCTTGTATTACCTTCATATCAATGAAAATTGCCTACCAAGTGCTTAAAAAGTTGACCGTCATGATCTTTTAGTATTTTTGCCACACAAACATTTTTACAGTAAGAAATTCCATCATTTTTTCTTGCATACGACCACTTGCCCTTCTTTTCCCATCATATTTGCACCTGTGTGCACAAAAAGTTCGAAAAAAAACCATTCCAAACTCAAGTTATCATTTTTTACATTCTGTCTGATACAATTTTAGACTGTTATTCACAAAACAGTGCCAAAAAATTAGTTTTAATGATCCAAAATATGATTTGATTGCATGCCCCTCACCTTTGGGATTTATACTTCACCTCAGTTTTGGAATCTCTCAAAAATTCCCTCTGCAATTCAAGTTACAAAATTCTGAGATCTGTCTGTAGTTTTGACTGGTATTGACCAAAAATTGACCCAACTTTAAGATAAAATATCTTGCAGATTAGATCGCAGACTTGGTCAAGATCTTCTCCCTTGCTTGCCTATAACTTTTCTGTACAAGTCACAATCATTTGACCTTGGAAATCAATCCACCTATAAGATCTACATCAATTTGAGTGAGGGTTCCATATTCTTGAATTGGAAAAGGTATGAATACTTGATATTTGAGCTTTTTCTTTGAGAAATTCTTGTGTAGACTGATCACCTTAAGTGATCTGGAGGTTCTAACCCCAAAACTCAAGTTGGCTTCTTGTGTTTGACTCTCTAGCCAGGTTGAGGGTCAACATCTTGGAGGTTCTACCGAGATCTTCCTGGATTTCAGAACTTGTGACGGCCCCAGCTCATATACGATGCCCCGATCATATACCAACTGGAGATCATCCCTCAAATCAACATCTGCTCGCTGACGTGAGGTCGTCCACCTAACATCGGGCTCTTGATGGTGGCCAAGAACCCGACGGGGAAGAATGGACGTGTCATTCATCCCGTCTCCCTCGTGATCGATCTAGCTGTGGAAGCGTAAATAAAACATGAGCACATGACATCAAGCAACAATAACATACCCACCTCGAAGGGTGGTCCACCATATCACAGTAGCTGCAACAACACATCAGTACATCAACATAACATGGGGAAATCCTACCCAGGCTCAGACTCATGGGAAAAGACTGACGGCTTGGGTCTCCAGATGGCAATGCAGACAGAATTCATGGCAAATGGATTTGGCTGGCATAGGAACATGGTCGTTGGGTAGTCCACTCCATCCGCCCCTCCCGTGCACACTTTGCAGAATAGGTTGAAAAGCTTTGGGACCTAACCGTAGCCTGCCGGGTGAATAGCGAGAGGGGCTACTACTACTGGGTTGCATCTCCCTAGCCCCGATGAGGCAGGAGGGAAGTCACCTCCCCTCCAGAAGCATCCATGCCCTTCACAGGCGGCTAGAGAGCCACTGCTCTTATTTGACTTCAACTCACTGGAAGGTGACGCATCACCCCACGAGTGTCGAGCTCATGCCTTGCCCACACACAGTGACAAGCCATTAAGCCAAGCCCACGGAGACCCCCGGTAGGCCTTACACACCAGAGGGGTCAGTCTGTGTAGGGACATGTTCTTCCTTAACAGCCGGCCGGATCCCTCCACCCACAACCAGGCGGGCTCCTGTGCACGGGCCGCATTAATTGGGAATTAATGGGCTAAAACTAGGATCATCCAACTACTTGGGCTCTGGGTCTCTATCCCCCTTCCCAATACACAAGAGTGGCGCATAGAATGTCAAAACATCATCACAACAGAACTGAAATAATAGAATACATCTATTCTAATCTACCTAATCATACATGGTTAGGTTCCTTTGTTAGTGTCTATCATTCTTAGGCTGTAGGGGTCGCCTATAGCTAAGAATGAATACTAATCCTATGGAATGAGGGCTGAAAACTCGGATCTAACTATCGAATCAACCACTAACCCGCTTCTTGGCTGGCTCCCACTCCTCTGAAAGCGTCCATGCTGCTGATCTCGAGTCTGCTGATCTTGGATGGAGCTGCAACCTAGGAAATCTGACTTCTCTGCTTCCGTTTAGGCGGAAATGCGTCCTCTGCTGCTCCAATCCGAGACTCAGGGGCTGAAACTGAAAGGGTTTCCCTTTTAGGGTTTATGCCCCTTTATCTCCACGCTTTTAGGGCTGGTCCCTTTTTGGTCAATGGGTCATTGCCACGTGGCAAAAAGGGATTATATTCACATGTTGCTTTAACATGTGCAATATAATGGTTCACAAGGTCGTACCCTAGGGTACTACCCTTTACGATCGCCGTGTACATGTCGTCTACGTCGACATGTACTAGTGACGTGTCAGTATAATATACGTATTCATACCGTATGTTATGCTGGAACGTCACATTCTCCCCACCTTGAATGGATGCTGTCCGCAGCATCAGGAGTCTCCCCACCTTGGGATCTACTTGTCCTGCAACCAACTTGATGCATACAATTTATTACTATTATACTTACACCATTATTAGAATTACTCTAAGGTAATATTTTTAAAACATTACTAGGACATTGCATTATCCCAATAACTTATCAATTCATAACTCTATTAAAGCAAGGTACTTATTAGCCTTACTTAATACGACATTTAAGTTTATCAAAGTTTATCAATTTCATACAAAATTTACACTTCCAAGGTACTCCTCATCCCTTGCAACACGTTATAACAAAATTTGTGTTGCGAGTCTTTGCACCTTGAAATCCTGCATTAATTTTACAATATCTATAATTACATACTTACTATCTCACACAAAATTTAAGCGATTAGTTTAAATGGTAGAAATCACAACTATTCTAGAACTCTTGCTGCGAGAGGATATCTTCGTACTTCCTCCATCAACTGTTGCATGTCGGCTAGCATCCGTTAACGTCTTTAAGTAAACATGACAGTCTTGGACGCCTGCACGATCCTGCTGGACTTCCCTTAATGCATGCGATTAACATAATTACTCTAATGTAATATTTATGAATTAACATTATCATAGTATTGGATACATTACTTTCGATCGTACAATTATATTTACTCTAGCTTTGCAATATTTAACAACTTTTAGGTCGCGATTATTTAAACAATAACCCTGATTTAGACCTATTGTTACATAGACAAGGTTTTAATTATCATACACAAGAATTAGATGTGCTTCTTATTCTCTTCCTTGGGTCTTCCATTACCCTTGGAAGTATATCCCTAAGATGCACTTAAGTATATCTGAATTCTATTTTCTATTTATATTTATAAGGACCCGAGGTTATATAGCTATCCTTGGAAGGAATTGCATCCTTGCCAAGGATTAATTAACATGCTACCTCATATTACCGTTGTTATTTAACTTATTTCCCTATGATACATATATGTACAACAAATTCTATGTGGTTATTAGGATCTATATTTAACTTGTCAATAAGATACATTAAAGCTTATTACACATGGGCAAACCTTTCCTAAGGCTAGGGCGCATCCACCCATTGAGCCGGCGTGGAGTAATTTGGAGATGACTTGGTCGTTGCATTGCTCTCCTATTTTTGCTCCACCTCCTTGGTGTAGTTAGCTATCACGTCAGTCTCGCACGTTGAAGGCCTCCTGAGCACTAAGGTATCTATCTATCTTACGCTCTATTCGCTTCGGCCATTGCCGAAGTGAACTCTATTCTATGGGTCGGTCAATTCGATACAAGTATGTTCAATCATAAGATTGAGCCCTTCCACTTTCTTCGAAAAGAAATGGTCCTGCACCCCTTCAATGACGTTGTACACAACGTCATATCTATTCTCTCCCCTTAAGAGGTTATATGCTTCTTACTTAGCGCATTAATTTACTATCCTTAGATAACATATATAACCATCTAAGATGGATGCACATATTATGTTATCATTTATTTCAATATAGTTACGGGTTACCTACTTAGTTAGAACGATTCTAAACCACAAGGTTTTGTCATCATGACAATTCCTTTTGTCTCAAAGACTATTTGATTACTATAATTTTTATTTTAGATGTACCTTGCATGTACTATTCTTTTATATTCTAGAGATTCCCCCTTTCTTAGCTATTTAAACTCTTGAAATATTCCTACCAATCGAATTGATGCCATCGTAACAAGTTGGCCGGACTTGTTAGATTACTTCTTTTCTTTCAGTTGGATTATTCTTTTGGAGGTGCTAGATTTATACATGGTCAACAATTATCCTAATAATGATTCCTTCTTAGCGAGGAGATCAATCTCACCAAGTGGTTTCAATACGTTGGATGACAGTTAACAATCGTGTATAATTTTAGTCACTCCTATGCGTTTCCTTCCCAATCCTTGACGCTTAGCTCAATATTGGGGCAATCCTTTCAGCGAGAATATCCGGCAATGCCTTCTAATCCCAATATGGATGTTGCCATCCGTACATTTAACCTACTAGGCCCCATGGCCTTAGATCCCTGAGCTTGCTAGAAGCTCATCCACTCGTTGCCTGCTTGAAGTAGCAAGGTAACGTTCTTTCGAGTCGCTCGATACCTCGGTCTCCTTGACGGTGGCTCCTCTTGATGTAGAGGTTGACTTTGTTCGTTTAGAAGCCTCTCCTTGCTGGTCTTTGATGGTGTAGTTGGTCACTTGAAATCTTCCATGCCGCTTTTCAAAAGCCTGAAGGTGGCGCCGTTGAAAAAGATCTTTCATCTTGAACTCTTTGTCTTGGCAGCTAAAGGACGACTCTATATCCGATATTGTTTCCTCGACTCCATCGACGTCTCATACATCGAGTCCTCTTGTCGTTATCGCGTTGCTTGAGGAGTGTTGAAGATGTTGATTGCTTCACCCCTGCAACTTGCCTGACATCTCTTCGTTTGATTTGTTACGCTATGGGAGGGAAGAAATAACAAGGGAACTATATATGCAAAAATTACAATTACTAATAGAGCTATTAAGTCCCCCTTGTGCCTCCCTTCGAGTTGCACACCTACTCCTTGGTAATGTCATCGGTGTTCCTCCCGGTGCCATGGTGTTGACGATCTATATCCTCCTATTTGTACGTTAGCTCGTACTCCGGGGTAACTTGTTGATATACTTGGGCCCTCCGATGTTTGTCGGCTATGGCACAACACGCTTTGCATCACATTCTAACTAAAGGTGTGCTGGTCGTTGATGCTTCAACATTTCAGTATGCTTCCTGACCCTGTTCTCGGGCGGTAATTGTTCCCCCCTTCATGATATATGAAGCTATTTGGAGGCGTCTCTTGATGCTGTGCGCGCTTCCTTTGGCTATACTCCTCTGGAGTTGTTCTCTTCTGCAGTTGTTCTTTGAATCGTCCATCCTTGGGTTCACCAAGTTGCATGCAAGTCCGCGTGCAAGTTATCGGCTCGCCTCGCCTCACCTAATTGCTTCTCCATCGAGCTTCTAATCTTCCTTGTTTGATCCCCTCAGTCACATGGCTTGGACATTGTCACGTTCCTCAGTGCTATGCCGTCTTCTTGTCTTGAGGTACCCTCCGGTGGTTTCGATTGTGCCCGTCAGTTTTGATCCTCCTGTTGCCTCTAGGGAGCTCGTGGAATAAGTCGGTTGCTAGCACTTCTCCAGCTTTCAGTTCCTGACCTTTGTCCCTCTATGCATGTCGGTCTCTCTGTCAAGTAAAGCTTCATGGCTCTCCTCCCTGCTGGCTATATTGTCGGGATGATGGATCCTTATATCTGCGCAGCTTGACCCTTGAGTTGAAGAAATACCTGCCTTAGATATACTCTTGTCGTTGAATAGCCTGGCTATTATCTTGAACTCTCTTTTTGCCGAAGGTGCTTCAGTTGCTATCTTGTCGTTAAGGTGCCGAGTGCTTCTACCTTGGGCATTTGACGTGCCACATGTCGGAGATATGATCGGCTTCCTCTCTTCTAATTACTGGTAGGAGTACCTGACGAAGCCATCACCTAGTTGTTGAAGGCATATCTCCTCGTCGCAGTGCCTTTCGTAAGTGCATCTCCATCTTCTTAGTTGGTTCGTTGATGTCGGGTCGTTCCTCCTTTGGTTTCTAGGTGTTTCTGGGTCCGGAATTCTTGTTCGAGCGGAATAATCTCCTCCTTGATCTTGCCCCTAATGCTGATATAGGCCTTCAAGTCGGAGATGTTCCTTCCCTAATATGCGTCTCCTCCCCCTCGTGTACTCCTACTTTTTGGAACCGATGAAAGTTCTCCTGCTGGTGCAAGGGAACTGGACTCTCGTCCTGGTCAGCCTTAGGTGCTTTGTGGTTGCCTATCTTGGTTGCTTCTTTTGTTGACGTTGCATGACATTCGCTTGAGCTGCTGGGCTGCAAGGTCGTGGTGGTCTTCCCTCCGGTTTCTATACGCTCCTGTGTCGCGTTGACTTCTCTCCTCGATGGAAGATTATGCCCTCTGGCCCTAGCTCGTGATGCTAACGCAGCATCGATGTCTAACGTCTTCCTGTACCTGTATTTTGCTGCCTTGCATTCTTCCATTTGAAACTCATGTGCGTCGAGTTGGTGAAGGCGTCGAGATCCTCTTTCTGATGTGAGCTCGTGGACGTGGTAGCCGGGAGGTTGACATCTAGAAGATTCTTGATGCCATTGGTTACCAAATATTCTTCCCATTTGATGAAGATTGTGATAGGCCGGTGGTGTCCTGTTCGTTTGTCGGTTGAGGTGTTTGTCGTCGTGCTTCCCTCTCTTGGGTCTGCCTTTTCGGTCTCCTCTCCTTATCTGTCTGTACATCGGCTGGGACCTTGATGTCTTCAAGAAGTTGCGTCTCTAGCTCTTCTGTGGCTCTGGCCCTGTACTTCGAAAGCAACGCTCGTATATTCTAGAGTCTAAGGGTCCACTTGAAGGGCTCTCCTACAACATTTTGGGCTCTATAAGCAAGCAAGATGGCTCGAGCAGCATTACCGGAGACATATCTATAATCTCCAAGTCTATGGACATTAGGACGTGTGGTATGGCATGAAATGAGGGTTGTTTTGCAAAACCTCCCTGATGTTTGAGGCATACTCGAAGGTCCTAGCAAAGTTGGTTTGGGGGAGTCCAATCTCTACACATGGAGTGACTTGGGCAGCTCTAGACTCTAGCTCCTTTCTAGGTATCTTGGCAATAGGGAGTGTCAGTGTGGCGGCTGTAAAAGTCAAACTCTATTAGAAGGACACAAAATTAGGTCAAGGTTTATGCCTTTGGCATGAGCAGAGGTGATGTACCAACAGTTGGACTTGGGTTGCTATGCTGAGGTCTAGATGACTATAACAAAGGGGTGTTCTTGGGCACTTCTATCTAGGAGCAAGGCATCAGCTTTGAGCCGAGAGCAATACTTGTGAGGTACTAATGGGGTATGCTTCTATTTACTAACAAACCACAGTTTGGAAAAACAATTCAAGGGTTTGAGCAATTTTGGTCATTTTGAGCTGGGGTTTGACATTTCTAGCCTAATTTGAGGTCATAAATGGATTCTAGGCTGTCTAACGGTCCTATTGCAACAAATTTCAGGCGATTTAGAGCTCTGTAGCTCAAGTTATGGGGTTTGGAAAATCGGACCCCTCTAAGAGTGCGCGAGGAGGGTGTTAGGTTGGGACCTAAGTGGCCTCTGGCGCACTCTTGGAGGTGTTGGCCTACCTATGCCTAATGGGTGCCAAGAACAAGTTCAAAGACGTGAATTCCTACTTATTTTCTTCTTAACTGCAGGTTTCTTTGCTTATTTACTTCATTTGGAGCAGGCAAGTGGCTGATCAAGGGCCCAGTTGGCTGGACCCCTCTAAGAGTGCGCGAGGAGGGTGTTAGATCTAGACCTAACTGTGCCCTGGCGCACCCTTAGAGGTGTTGGCCAAAATCACATTTGCTCCTTAACTACTATTATACTTATTCCAATGCACATTTAAACATCTACATATCCTTTTTATTCAAAATTTTCATACATTAAATATAAGCCTGTTAGTTACAAAAAGTAGCTTCTGTTCTATTTATCTGTCCTCTTGATGTACTTCGCCAGTCTCATGTCTTTCGGTGTCTTTTGCGTGGAGCGTGCACGCCAATGAGTCTTCAAAGTGTTGCACGACCTCCATCTCTGCCTTGCTTAATTTCTTGGTTTGTTGATGAAATCCTCCATATCTCGAATCGAAGCTAGGTCTTCTTCAACTATTTTCTCTCGAACCCCTCTAAGCATGCGCGAGGAGGGTGTTAGGTCCAGACCTAACTATGCCCTGGCGCACCCTTAGAGGTGTTGTCCCTTTCTGCTCTAAACTTATCCAATTTACACAATTTAACATGCGTTTCCCACTAATTTAATCATTCTAAACAAGATTCTATTATTACTTTTACAAATTGAGTAAGTTTTAATCAAATTCCGAGGTCACTTTTAGGGGACCCCTCCAAGTGTGCGCGAGGAGGGTGTTAGGTCATGACCTAACTATGCCCTGGCGCACCCTTAGAGGTGTTGCTCCAAAATGACTTTTACTTAATGTTTTTCTGTGTTTTAACATACAATCATCTTTTATTTTACCATTTGGGGCTCCTAAGGCCAAGTTCTAGGGCTCATATGGGGTGACCCCTCTAAGAGTGCGCGAGAGACCAATTAGGTATGGACCTAACATGCTCCTGGCGCACCCTTGGAGGTGTCGGCTAAAAAGTGACTAAAATTTATTAGGCTGTCCTAGGAAACTTTTCTCATGTCTATTTCATCTTAATTATGTTCTCTAATTATCCTAATTCTAGATACTTACTAACTCTACCCTGGGAAAGAAAAAAATTTCCCACTACTCGAGGTTCGTGCTTGGGCTTTTATCTCCAAGACTGAATGTCTAGATTAGTTAGTTCCTATAGGATTACGGTCAGTGCTCGATCCTGGTCTGCAAAGATCAAAGCTCTGATACCATTGTGACGGCCCCAGCTCATATACGATGCCCCGATCGTATACCAACTGGAGATCATCCCTCAAATCAGCATCTGCTCGCTGACGTGAGGCCGTCCACCTAACATCGGGCTCTTGATGGTGGCCAAGAACCCGACGGGGAAGAATGGACGTGTCATTCATCTCGTCTCCCTCGGGATCGATCTAGCTGCGGAAGCGTAAACAAAACATGAGCACATGACATCAAGCAACAATAACATACCCACCTCGAAGGGTGGTCCACCATATCACAGTAGCTGCAACAACACATCAGTACATCAACATAACATGGGGAAATCCTACCCAGGCTCAGACTCATGGGAAAAGACTGACGGCTTGGGTCTCCAGATGGCAATGCAGACAGAATTCATGGCAAATGGATTTGGCTGGCATAGGAACATGGTCGTTGGGTAGTCCACTCCATCCGCCCCTCCCGTGCACACTTTGCAGAATAGGTTGAAAAGCTTTGGGACCTAACCGTAGCCTGCCGGGTGAATAGCCAGAGGGGCTACTACTACTGGGTTACATCTCCCAGGCAGGAGGGAAGTCACCTCCCCTCCAGAAGCATCCATGCCCTTCACAGGCGGCTAGAGAGCCACTGCTCTTATTCGACTTCAACTCACTGGAAGGTGACGCATCACCCCACGAGTGTCGAGCTCATGCCTTGCCCACACGCAGTGACAAGCCATTAAGCCTAGCCTGCGGAGACCCCGGGTAGGCCTTACACACCAGAGGGGTCAGTCTGTGTAGGGACATGTTCTTCCTTAACAGCCGGTCGGATCCCTCCACCCACAACCAGGCGGGCTCCTGTGCACGGGCCGCATTAATTGGGAATTAATGGGCTAATACTAGGATCATCCAACTACTTGGGCTCTGGGTCTCTATCCCCCTTCCCAATACACAAGAGTGGCGCATAGAATGTCAAAACATCATCACAACAGAACTGAAATAATAGAATACATCTATTCTAATCTACCTAATCATACATGGTTAGGTTCCTTTGTTAGTGTCTATCATTTTTAGGCTGTAGGGGTCGCCTATAGCTAAGAATGAATACTAATCCTATGGAATGAGGGCTGAAAACTCGGATCTAACTATCGAATCAACCACTAACCCGCTTCTTGGCTGGCTCCCACTCCTCTGAAAGCATCCATGCTGCTGATCTCGGGTCTGCTGATCTTGGATGGAGCTGCAACCTAGGAAATCCGACTCCTCTGCTTCCGTTCAGGCGGAAATGCGTCCTCTGCTGCTCCAATCCGAGACTCAGGGGCTGAAACTGAAAGGGTTTCCCTTTTAGGGTTTATGCCCCTTTATCTCCACGCTTTTAGGGCTGGTCCCTTTTTGGTCAATGGGTCATTTCCACGTGGCAAAAAGGGATTATATTCACATGGGTGAAAGCATGCTACGGTGTACCACTTTTGGAACCCTCAAAAGTACCTGCACTGGGTACTTTCTGTTTTTTCTTCCCATTAAAATCAATCCAAAAATTTTGAATTGAAGGTCAATAACATGTCAATCTATAATAATAGATGATAACAATACTATTGGAGACTAAAATGAATGAATCAACTCTCAAACTTATTGTTTATTGAGACATTTATGCAAGTTTCTAGTACCCAGTGCTGGGTACTTTTTTGGGTAGTTTTGCACTCCCTAAAAAGAACTTTAGATGGTACACCCTAGCATGCTTTCACCCACATGTTGCTTTAACATGTGCAATATAATGGTTCACAAGGTCGTACCCTAGGGTACTACCCTTTACGATCACCGTGTACATGTCGTCTAAGTCGACATGTACTAGTGACGTGTCAGTATAATATACGTATTCATACCGTATGTTATGCTGGAACGTCACAGAACTCATGGCTCCAAAGCAAAAGTTTCCAGCAGAATAAGAACCACTAGAAGATATTGATGCATCAGATCATTGCAGAGAAAGGCCATTGCCTTCAAGTTTCTCAACTAGCCTGCTTCAAAACATGCCATACCAATTTGAGTTGAATGTTCATGTTCCTTTGCCTACTTTTGATTCCAGTATGAGTGCTAACAACTTTTTGAGAATATTTGAGGATTATTACAGGGATTATGGTTTCAAGAAAGGCTGCAAGCTCTCAAAGTTCGAAAAATATTTCAAAGAAGAAAGTGAAGATGGTGCTTGGTTAACTTATGAGAAGTTAATGGGTACCACTTCATGGGATGAACTCGTCAAGAAGTTCCTGGATAGATTTGGTAAGTTAGCTGCTCCAAAAGATTTGGTTAATGAGTTGCAAGGTTTTTCTATACATGCAGGAGAAAGTGTGAATCAGTACAAAGAAAGGTTTAGCACATTTATGAGCAGGTGTCAAAGAGCACAAGTTACAATCCCAACCCTTTTTTTAGTTACTGCTTTCATCAATGGTTTGGAAAGAAGACCAGATATCCACAGGAAGTTGCTCAAGATCCAAGCTACTGAACGATTTGATTCTATATACAAAGTTTTTGCCAAAACCACTGACCTAACTCAGATGCTCTCTACTTTGCCTGACAAGCATCATGTTTCTCACCATAGCCATGATCCTTTTTACCCTGATGCTACTGATGCACATTATGATCATCACCCTTCCATTCCAGTTTATGCCATACAGAAAGAAAAGAAAAAATCTAAAGAAGAGGAAGCTAATTCTCAAGTTGCAGAGGTCAAATCAGACTTATCGAAGGTTACTGAAGCTTTAGCAGAGATAACCAAACAATTGGTTGACCTCAAGGCTGCAAGAATAGGTAAAACTTACCTTGAATGTATTCATTACAATAGGAATTCTCATCCATCAGAAATTTGCTATTGGCAAGTGTGTCCTAAATGCAATAGAAAAGGCCACTTTGGAAAGGAATGTCCTGTTTGTTCTTTTTGTAAAGAAGTTGGCCATACTGATGTTAGGTGTGCTGTTAAGGAATATTTTGCTAAGCAGGAAAAAGAAAAGAGACCAGAGCCTAAACCTCCTGTGAGATTTGCTGAACCAAGTACCTCCATAAGATTTATCCAGGCTACAGAAGTTCCTAAATCTGAAGAAGTTATGGTGGTGCAAACTAGAAGCATGAATGAAGCTCATCTACATGCTGAATCAAGTAGGCATTCCACTGCTAGGTCTTCACCACCTGTGGTGGAATCCCCTGCTCAAATCATAGCTCCACCCCCTCAGTAAAAATATGGTAAGAAAAATCAAGACTTTGATGAAGTTGATGTTTTGCTCAAAAACTCCAAAGTAAGTGTGGATCTTTTCACATTGCTAAAGATTGCACCTAGTTATAGAAAAAAGAGTAATCGCAAAGAAACCGGTGGTGAGATATTAAATGCTTGTGTGAATTTTACTGATGCCACTAACCTTGTTCTAGCACAGAATGAAGAAGACCCTGGGGCATTCACATGTCCAGCTGCTTTAGGAGGTTATACCTTCTCAAATGTGTTACTTGATGGGGGATCTCCCCTAAACATCATGCCATATCACATTATGAAAAAATGTGGTTTTGAGGTGGACAAGAAAGCTTCTATATTATTAAGATCTTTTTATAATGCTAAGATTACCCCTATTGGTGTGGTAACTAAGGTGCCTGTTAATACAGAGGGCATAACTGTAGCTGCTAACTTTATTGTAGTAGCTTTTGAAGATATAGGAGATGAATCTGACATCTATGATCTACTTCTAGGGAGAAGATGGTTAGCCATCAGGGATGCTAGACCACCTGGTCTCAAGGGAGATGTACCATCTCCAATGGTTCTCAAACTGCCACAATTTACAATCAAGATGGCTCCTATGGCTCCAAAGAAGAGGTAAACTTTATTAAGGAAATGCTGATTGAAGAACCTTTGGGTCTTACAGGATAAAAAATACAAGACCAAGGAAATATGAAATGGTTCCTCTTATTATGAAGTGTGCACTCCCCAGCAGACAAGGACCATCAGGATTTCTATGGTTTGATGGAGGTATTTCTAAAAAACTAAATATTGCATCATCTGCTGCTATTTTGAAAGACTCTTCTCACAAACTTTTAGCTAAAGTAGAAAGAATCTTTCCCCAAGTCACATCTAATGTAGTAGAATATAAGGCTTTGATTGCAGGTCTTTAGGAGGCTAAAGCTATGGATATTGCTAACATTCACATTTATGGTGACTCACAATTGATTTGTAGACAAGTTTCAGGAGATTATCAAACAAAAAATGCAGATATGGAGCTTCTAAAAAACCAAGTAATGGGAGTACTCTCGAGTTTTGCTTCATGGGAAATCACTCACATACTAAGAGAGAAAAATGTGGAAGCTGATGCCTTATGTAGAGAAACTCTCATGTCACATTTAACTGAAGGAGCCATTCCAGAAGAAGATCTTGATGCTAGTGAGGTAAAAGCACTTCGTCCTATCCTAACCATTAATGCATCAGAAGAAAAGAGCACTGAAGAGATTACAATCACAAAAAATGGTAAGACTAGAACCCTGTTTGTTGGAGATTTGATTGAATATCAGAATAGGAAAAATATACAAATGTTTTTTGAAGAAAGGAAGGATGTCTTTGCCTGGGATTATTCTGAGCTCACTGGTATCAAAGCTGAGGTATGCCAATTTGAAATCAAGATTAAAGAGGGATGTAAGCCTGTTTTTCAAAAACTTAGAAGAATTAATGCCTCATTGATGGGATTAATCAAGGATGAGTTGGATAAAATGTTAGATGCAGGTGTTATTATTGAAATCATAAATCCAGAATGGGTATCTTGTGTACCTGTAGAAAAAAAGAGTGGTGCCTTAAGAATCTGCATTGATTATCGAGATCTCAACAAAGCCACCATCAAAGATTGCTATCCCTTGCCTTTTTAGAAGAAATCTTATATGTTGTAGCAGGAAAGGAGGTCTACTCATTTTTGGATGGATTCTCAGGATTTAACCAAATTAGCATTAAGGAAGAAGATCAACCAAAAACCTCTTTTATTACCCCTTGGGGAACTTATGCAATGAAAAGAATGCCTTTTGGATTGATGAATGCACCTGCCACTTTCCAGAGAGCTATGGATGTTATTTTTAGATCTATGTCTCCTCAAGAATTCAGAGTTTACTTGGATGACCTTTGCTTAGGATCTCACCCTACTAATCATTTGGAATTGCTTGCAAAAATATGCTCTTTGTGCAGAGACTCTGGAGTCAACCTCAACCCAAAGAACTGTATTTTTTTTGCATCCAAAGGGCAACTTTTGGGGCATGAAGTGTCCAACAATGGTATACAAATGGCACAAGAAAAGGTTGAAGCTCTCAAAAAACTGGTACCCCCCAAGAATCTGAAGCAGGTCAAAAGTTTTATTGGCATGACTAGTTTTCTTAGGATGTATATTCCTAATTTTGCTCACATTATAAGTCGTATTTCTAAACTGACAAGGATAGGTAGGATTTCTAAATCTGAGAGCAAGTATGTCCCTGTCACATGGTCATCAGATTGCCAAGAGTCTTTTGAGTTACTTATAAAGTCCATTTGTGAGGCTACTCTTTTAAAAAAGCCTGATTTGGATATGCCATTTGAAGTTTACATTACTATCACTAAAAAAGCCATAGGTCTAGCTATTCTACAGGACAAGCATACCATATAGCTTTTTCTAGCAAACAGTGGAGTTCAACTGAAGAAAAATACACTAGAATGGAGAAGAGTGTTGCTGCTCTTATGTTCCTCATTGACAGACAAGGTCACCTACTATTGAAAAGTTCTGTTCAAGTTTATATGAAGCAAAACCCAATGGGGTTGTTATTTGGTAAGGCTACTTCCAAACCAAAAATTCAGAGGTGGGCTTGTAAGCTACAAACCTTTGATATTTCTATTAAGGAGTTACATCAGGTGAAGAGTCCCAGTCTTTATTTACCTTACATTTTCTTTGATCATGAGGATGCAGTAGAGGTTGTTGACTTTGTGGATGCCTTAGCTTATTTGCAGGCAGAAAATGAAGAGCAGAACCAACAAGATTGGCAGCTACCTATTAAAAATTTTCTACAATTCAAGGAGATGCCCTCAGGACTGACTTCGAGCCAGCAAAGGAGATTTAAAGAAAAATGTAGGCAATTTAAAATGATTAATGATGTTCTATGTAAAGTCAACAGGGATGGACTATTACCGAGGTGTGTCAATGAAGAGGAATCGCTTTCGATCATTAGAGAAATGCATGAAGGAGTATGTGGAGGCCATTTTGTCGAGATACTACTGCCCAAGAAAATTCTCTGTGTCGTTATTATTGGCCTACAATATTTAAAGATTGTTATATCTTGCTATAAAATCTTGCCACAAGTGTCAAATATTTGGCAAAAGGATCCTCCTCCCAAATTTGCACTAAACCCCATCATTTCTCCGGGACCTTTCCAAATATGGGGATTAGATTATATTGGTCCTATTAACCCCCTTCGTAGGGACAACATCAAAGACATTATTGTAGCTACAGATTATTTTACTAAATGGGCGTAAGCTATTCCTTTAAGACAGGGCCAATGCTATTACAACAAAGAAAGTTTTTACATGAATATATCTGTGCACGGTTTGGTATTCCTCTACAATTGCACTCTGACAGAGGTACCCCTTTTGTGAATGAAGTTATTGCTAATCTGCTAACCATTCTTAAGGTCAAACATACCAAGAGCTCTTCTTACTACCCCCAAGGTAATGGTCAAGCAGAAGCTACTAATAAAGTTTTGAAAAGCATTTTGCAGAAGACAGTGGATGATAATCAAAGGGATTGGCATGTCAAATTGGTGGATGCTCTTTGGGCTTATAGAGTTACTATTAAAGCAGCAACCACTCATACACCTTTCAACCTAGTTTATGGCATTGAAGCTGTGCTTCCAGTAGAGATTGAGCTCCCATCTCTAAGGTTAGCTCACAAACTATGTTTACCTTTTGAAAATGCCTTGCAGGAGAGACTGGATGCCCTTTTGCATTTAGAAGAATATAGGATGGAGGCTGAGAATGCCAATCTGTTAAAGAAAGCTAAAGATTTGGCTGCCTTCAAAGCTGCTCATAAAATACAAGGGACTTTCAGAGCAGGAGAGTTAGTTCAAAAATGGAATAAATCAAGGGAAGACTCAGCTAGTAAGTTTGAAAATTTGTGGGAAGGTCCCTATGAAGTGCTGGAATCAGCAGGCACCAATTCTTATTGGTTAAAGGAATTAACTTCAGGGGTGTCACTTCCAAATCCTAATCTCTGTATGTGAGCCGAGATCTTACTCCAGTGCAACAGGAGGCACGCAGGAGGGAGTTCGCCAGGGTCAGGGACGCCCGCAGTCGACCAAATGCTGCACCTGCACCTGCTCAGCCAAATGCTACCCCTGCTGCCTCCGCTCCTGATCCTCCGCAATCTGCCCCTACAACTCGGTCTGCTCCCGCTCAGCCAAATGCTGCCCCTGCTGCCTCCGCTTCTGCTATTCACTTGAAAAGGTACTGGGATCAGCATATATGCTTGTCCCTTTTTATGCTTTAGAACTTTTAAAATCAGAATTAAGATTAGATAGGTTAGATTCCTCTTTGTCTTGATTTTTAGTATTAATTCTTTTTGAGTTCATGTTTGCAGCCAGCCAAGGTGCAGGAAATAGTATCAAACAATTCCAAGGTAAGGATTTTTACTAATGATTTGTCAAGTGTCATCTGCAGGAGCATCCTTCTCTCATCCACATTCATCTGTTTCACTGTGGTCCTACCTCCCACCTAGCTATTCATTCTTCATTCCATTCTCCCAAGCATGCACTCTGCAAATTTAGCTTCACCATCATGGCAGAGTTGCAAGAATTAAGATTAACATGTTTATGTGTTTCCATGGCAGGTGCATCCTTTTCCCATCTATATTCATCTGTCACAAGTAGTCCTACCATTCATTTGGACTCCTCATTCTTATTTTCATCCCCCCACAAAGCACTCTGCATTTCAGCTTCACCACCATAGCAGAGTTGCAAATTTTTGAAGGAAGGACATGCATTTTCTTGTTTTGGCGAGATCTCAACACTAGCATATTCATCTTATCTCTTTACATCATTCACACTTCACTCACACCATCTCTTTATCATTCTTATACTTATTTTCATCACCCATCACACTCCACTCACACCATATTACCACTATATTCACATTCATCACACTCATTTCACCTCACTATCATCACAATATCACCACACTCACACTCATCTTTCCATTATTTGCACCCTACATTCTATTCCATCTTGGTCTCATTTTGCACACTTTGACAAAGTTTGAAGACCCCTCTATAGATTCCTTTTGGCATAATATGGCCGAGGGGACCAGCCATTTTCTTGTTTTGGCGAGATGTTGCCCCCAAAGGGCAACATACTAATTGTTGGTTCATATGTTAAAGTTAGGAAGGCTAAATCAAAGGAGAACTTGGTAGTCAACATTGGTGTGAAGGTCAAAGGATATTTATCTTCAAGGTCAACTCCCATAAGGAATACTTCATTTGAGGTCAAAGCTAGTCAAAAGATCTTTGGGTTAAAGAAGATTGGAAGATGCTTTTTGAAGATTGGAAGTTAGAGTTTGGAAGATCCCATGGTACTTGTTCCATCCCTTAGCCATTTTTTATCCACCCCCATACCATATTCTTACCTTCCTTTTTGAATTTTCCCTAGTCATTTTCCCTTATACTCATATTCTTCCTTGCCCACCTTTTGCAAATCATATTTTGCTTTGCCTAAGTCCTTTTTTAATGCATTTTATTTCCCCCATGGGATGTCCTACTTATTTCATATCTTCTTGCTTTATTTTCATTCCCCATATCATACCCTTGCAAATGCCATTAGCCTAACTCTTATTTACAATCTCTTATACACCCTTGCTTCATTGTGCCCTAAGTACCCATGCCACCCAAATATCCCCCATGGAATGTTCCAGTTATGGTATCTACCTAGAATATTCCCCAAAAGATTAGGGTTACCATAGGCCCAAATGATCAAAAGCTTCATAATTATTTTTGGGTATCTTTTGAACCATGGCCTAGCTTCTCGAAATTGCTAAATACAGCATATTCTCAGTTTATACCCCAAAAAATACGGCCACCGTATCGCGAAATTTCTGGAAAAATACTATCGAAGAACCCTAAGTTTGGAAACCTGCTCGAATCACGCCGGAATGGAATCATTAGGTTCTGAAAACTATCTATTTCTGTATTCCCGCCCTTAAGCATCCTATCAAGCCTAAACTTAAGCTCTAAGATGCCGGAACCGTTAAACCTAAACATATATACTGGAAAAACAATGACAGAAGATTTTTGAAGGCCCAGACGCATCAAACCTCAACATTGATACATGCTGAGCATGATCTGAAGACGTTTATGATGTATCTGAGTGTTCCACAGTTCGATTTGAGAAAATTGGACTGATATTCCTGTTATGATATTATTTTATGACCTCCTGAGATATTTTGATGATTGATTTATGATCCTGAGACCTCTATTCATCTTGTATTACCTTCATATCAATGAAAATTGCCTACCAAGTGCTTAAAAAGTTGACCGTCATGATCTTTTAGTATTTTTGCCACACAAACATTTTTACAGTAAGATATTCCATCATTTTTTCTTGCATACGACCACTTGCCCTTGTTTTCCCATCATATTTGCACCTGTGTGCACAAAAAGTTCGAAAAAAAACCATTCCAAACTCAAGTTATCATTTTTTACATTATGTCTGATACAATTTTAGACTGTTATTCACAAAACAGTGCCAAAAAAAATAGTTTTAATGATCCAAAATATGATTTGATTGCATGCCCCTCACCTTTGGGATTTATACTTCACCTCAGTTTTGGAATCTCTCAAAAATTCCCTCTGCAATTCAAGTTACAAAATTCTGAGATCTGTCTGTAGTTTTGACTGGTATTGACCAAAAATTGACCCAACTTTAAGATCGAATATCTTGGAGATTAGACCGCAGACTTGGTCAAGATCTTCTCCCTTGCTTGCCTATAACTTTTCTGTACAAGTCACAATCATTTGACCTTGGAAATCAATCCACCTATGAGATCTACATCAATTTGAGTGAGGGTTCCATATTCTTGAATTGGGAAAGGTATAAATACTTGATATTTGAGCTTTTTCTTTGAGAAATTCTTGTGTAGACTGATCACCTTAAGTGATCTGGAGGTTCTAACCCCAAAACTCAAGTTGGCTTCTTGTGTTTGACTCTCTAGCCAGGTTGAGGGTCAACACAATCCCTGAAGTTTGGAGTCCAATTTTGCTTCCTTATCCAAGAAGTGTTCATGCGCATTGTTAAGCTTACATTGGAGGATCTAGGGATTTTCGTGTTGCATCTCGCTTGGCTGCCTGTAAGGTTTTTTGGATCGTGGCTGTTGTTTCTTTTGCCTCTGTGTGAAATAGCGACAGATTTGCCGGGGTCTCCTACTTGAACTGTTTCCTGCCTTGAGCTATGGTATCCATTCTGGCGGACAGGGTTCCCAGGGTGGTATGGAGGTCTACAAGCCACGCTCTATCTTGCTGCCTTTCCCCATGTGCCAGGCGAAGGCCGTCCTCAAGCTGTTGGATGCGGGTCTCCATGCAAGAAACACGTTGCCTTTCTTGAGCAGCCTAGGCGCGGAGGCTTGCACCTCTTCTGTCAAAGATGCAATCCGGGTTGTGTTGCCTTCCATCATGGCCACCACACCATCATCATCTTGTAAAAAAAGCAAAATTTTCACTTGATTTGGCCATACCCATGGTCTAGGGTCAAATTCTCTCTCTAGAAGTCAAATGGCGAGAGAAAGTGCAAAATTCCTAAGGGAAGCAACAAAAGTAAAAAATTTGCCTAAAGAATTGCAATTAATATGCATTAGCATTAAATTGACCCATGTCATCACTTAAAAATGGCCAATAAGGGTGACATGTTATCTTGCCACATCATCACCAACACTTCCACATCATCATCCATATGTCACATTCATCACCTCCACCTCATCACATGTTTTGACTAGAAAAAATGTTCCTTGCCAAGTTGTTTGACACCTCATCACCCCTCTTTTGCCATATCATCTTCACCTTGCCAACTCATCTTGCCTACTTGCCACTTCATTATTTCCATAAGCCAAAAAATGAAAAGTCTAGTTTTGCAAAAAAGATTCCACCATCATGGAGAGCATCAAAAAAGATTCTTTTTGCAAATTCAAAAATGTGTTCATTTAGGCCTTCATATTGGATTTCTTGTGAAATATGCCAGACATGTTGCAAAAAAAAATTTCCTATCTACACCCCCAAAAAAAAAAGCCTAGATCTCCCCGTCCAATCACCCACCGCCACGTGGTACACCCGGGCGTGTGGTGCGGTGGAGGTACCGAGTCCCTCGTGGGCATAACAAGCAATAATTAATAATATTGCTTCTGTTATTCCTTATATACCTTGATCTTTTTTTCTGAAACTGGCCTGTGGGATATATCCTGTCTATTTCTCAAGAACCCTAATCCCCTGCTACGCCAAGATCTGGCAAAATTCACCCGAATCAACTCCCTAATCATGACCTAGACACTTCAGATTGGCCTGAATTGCACCAAGAACTCGTCAACTGAACTAAAAAACAAAGATCCGGCTCGGATTTGCCAAGAATGGGCCGGAACGGAGGATTGCAAAAGGGGGAAAAATGCTCAGAGTTTTTTCGAGGGCTTAGAGGAAGAAGACTGATCGAGGTTCTTTGAAGAAAGGCAGGATTTGATGGTTTATGCTTGAATTTTCCTTCCGAATGCTACATTATGTACGAATTATTGATATTTTATTACCTGACTGAATATTTGATTTGATCCTGTGCCCAAGACATCGAGCTTGGGTTTATCTTTGTTTGCTGTGTGATTCTTAAGTGAATGAAAATCCGACCCTTGGGAAAACATTTGTGAATGATTATCTTTGACATTGTATTTTGCATCTTAAAAGTTCTGACAGTGATTCTTTGCACTTAGGCACAAGAGGCATTACAAAAATAGTTGCATATAAGCATATATGGAATAGGTGAATGATGACCAAAATGCATATCCCTTAGAGTGAGATCTCTGCTTGTACAACTCAGGCTAAAATTCTGCTCATGCCAATCCTTAATTGCATTTTCATAGGGCAACTTGCATCTTTTCATTTGCGGAGCATAGATAGCATTGGAATTTAGTCAAAAAAACAAGAAGGAGTCCTCAAGCATCAACTAGCCCAAGTTTTTGCTTGATGTTCATAGTCTGTAACAGTCTGTCAGACCCAAACACAAATCTTCAGGACAATTTGCACATTTCTCTGCAAAAATAGCACTTGACCATTTTCTGTAGGCATATTAGAGTTGCCTTTTTGGAGTTACAAAAATCTACTCTCTGCCAGGGATATTAACCAAATTTTGATCCGGTCAGGAGGGGGTTTGCATTGATTAAAATCTGTCTGACTTTTTGCATAGCATTCCTTAGGATCTTGAGTAGCTTTGACATCAAAAATCATAGGCAGATCCTTGCTTGTTTGCATTTGGCATCATTTCTTGCGAGGCAGTCTTTTTTCTCTTTAGGGAAAGGGGTTGAGAATTGTTATTTCAGCCTTCTAATTGGAATTTCTTCACACAGAGTGGTTTCCTTAAGCAACCTGGAGGTTTTAAACCACTGAGGTTGAAGGTTTCGCCAGGAACACCTTCAACATTTTGGAGGTCCTACCGAAATAACATTAGGGCGGATTTGGGGTCTCAAAATGGCCCTTAACTTTAATTTCTAATATCCACGTCATAGTACCTTCAAGCCAATGAAAGAGAGGAATTCAAAATGAAAATCAGTATTACGTGGCACTTTTGCAATAAATAGTACTGTAATAATTGCACTTTTTGTGGTTGCCTTTGTATACTCATGGACAACTCCACCCAGTTGTAGAATTTATGCATGCACATTCCCAAGCAGGTATTATTTCTATTGAGCAGTGGTATTTTGGTATTGACATTGCTCCTTGGCAATGGTTTCAGGAGAAATATGGGTTGTTGGATAAAGATATTAGTATATGGGCTTATGTAGGAAGTGCTCTTCCTTTAATTAAGAAGGTTGGTGACCAGAGATGCTGGAACTTTGTTCAAGGTATTAAAGAAGGCAAGAAGCTAGTAAGTTCATGCTACAGATTGCTTACATCCTCAAGTACTTTATCACCTTCTCGAAAATGGCACTTACAGACTTTGCCTTCTCAATGGCAATCCATCTGGAACCTTGTTTGGTCTAAATATAATCCTCCAAAGGTAAATGTTTTACTTTGGCAGGTGATTCATCGCTCTTTGAGAGTTAATGAGATGGTTCATCGCTTTAAGCCGGGAGTAAGCCCACTTTGCCCAATGTGTGAGCGGTGCATTGAAACATTGGAGCATTGTTTAGAGCTGAGTGGTCTTAGGTCCTGGCTGCATTCTCTTTTTGGAGTATCTTTGGATAGTCAGCACTTTCTTTTGGGTATTTATCCAAATCAGTGGACTGCTTCTAAAAGGATTGCATTTCACATGGCAAAGTCTTGGTTAATATGGAGTGTATGGAAGCGAAGGCGAAGAAAGGTCTTTTATGATAAGCATATTTCTTCTCAGGTGGTACTTCAAGAAATTCGTAAGAAGTTTTAAAATAATTGCACTTTTTAACTCAAATGCAATCATTTTTTGGCTATAACTTGTGATTGTGATGTCCAAATTGCACGCCGTTTGTTGCGTTGGATAGCCCATGGTGAGATCTTTCCAATGAGTATAGCCTTGATATGCTTTTGATAAAAGGAAAGACTAAAAAAAATGCAAAAAAACCAGGTTTTTTCTCGTTTTTTTAACTTTTGGTCATCTAAATTAGATTAAAATATATTCAACCCATATACTATTGGATAGATCTTTTGATTCCGCATCCAATGAAATAAAAATCATGCGATTTGAAGCTATGAATCAAAAGTTATGGCCCAAAAACTAATTGATGAAGTTACTTAGTATTTATTGCGATTAAAGAGAAGGAAAGTACCATTAATAAGCAAGAGAAAATATAACATGGAATTTTTCTTACGAGGCCATTTTGAGACCCCAAATCCGCCCTAATGTTTCCTAGAATTTGAACTCATGGCTCCTAGAAGAAATAATGAAACATCTGAACATGCCGAAGCACAGGAAAATCATGAAGCCTCTGCTGCAGCACCAGGAGTAAGTATACAAGCAAACACAGGTATGCCTTACCATTAATTTGAGCTGAATATGCCAATTCCTGTTCCCACTTTTGATCCAAGCATGAATGCTAACAATTTTCTGAAAACTTTTGAGGAGTACTATCAGGAATATGGACACAAGAAAGGTTGTAAGTTTTCTGAGTTTAAAAAGCGTTTCAAAAATGATGAGGTCAGAGCTTGGCTTGAATATGTTATGAGTCTAGGAGCTAACTCATGGAATGAAATAGTCAGGAAATTCTTGGTAAGATTTGGTAAGCTGTTAGATCCTCAGAATTTGATTTTTGAATTGCAAACCTTTCATATTAAACATGGTGAGAGTGTGCATCAATATGTGGAGAGATTTAATCTTTATCTTGTTAAGTGTCAAATCAACCAGGTTCCCAACCACACCTTACATCTTGTAGCATCATTTATCAGAGGTTTAAGTAGCAGACCAAGAGTACACTGGAAGATGCTCAAAATTCAAAAGCAAGAAGGGTTTGACACAATACATAAGGCTTTCACAAAAACCACTGAGATTGCAGATATAATTTCCTATCTTCCTGATGATTTGCACTCACTCCATGATCCTTTCTTTCCAGATTATGAGCAGGAATACATGGGACCAGGACCTGTGCCTGTCTACGCTGTTCAAAAAGAAAAGAAGAAGTAAAAAATGGAAGATGCAGAAGGTCCTGTGGCCGATGTGAGAGCTGAAATAACTAAAGGATCTGAGGCTCTAATTGAGGTGACCAAACAACTTCAAGAAATGAAAAGTTCCAGACCTGAGAAAATAATATATCCTCCTTGTGCTCACTGTTCGAGAAACACTCACGCATCTGACTACTGCTGGTATAGGCCCTGTACAAAATATGGTAAAAGAGGGCATTTTGGTAAGGAATGTCCTGTTTGTGCATTTTGCAAAGTAGTAGGACACTATGAAGATAGATGCAGTGTGAAAGAGTATTTTGCTAGACAAGTAAAGTTTAAATCTAATGAGCAAAGTGGTTCTGTTAGATTTGTGCAGGAAATTGAAGAACAAGAGGAAATCATGGTTGTACATACAAGAGGTATGAACAATGTGAAGGACAAAGAGCCAGCACAAGCCAATGAGGATGTCAATGCTGTGAGACATAGAGAAATCGAGCAAAACATGGTTGTACATCCTCCCCCTTGTCAGAAATATTTGAAAAAAGATAAAGAGAGTGAGGATTTTGAGTATTTACTTAAGAACTCAAAAATCAGTGTTGACTTGTTGACTCTGCTTAAGATAGCTCCATCCTACAGAAAGAAGATTCTGAATTTGACCAAGGAGGATGAGTTTGCTCTAACCAATCATATTGAGGCACATGCTGACTCTGGAAGATTATGACCCAGGAGTTTTTACATGTGTTGCAAGAATGGGAAAAAAGATCCTGACCAAGGTCTTATTGGATGGAGGATCACCTCTTAATGTGATGCCCCATCACATTATGAGAATGTGTGGCCTTGAGATAGACAAAAAGGCTCCAATGGTCTTAAAATCCTTCTCAAACACCAAAATAATCCCTATGGGAACAGTTAGCAATGTGCCAATTGATGTAGAAGGAATAGTTGTTGCAGCTAACTCTGTGGTTGTTGCTTTTGAAGGAATGGCGGAGAAATCAGATATTTATGATCTGCTTTTGGGAAGGAAATGGTTGTCAACAGTTGATGCCAGGCCTGTGTGGTGAAAAGGAGAATGCACTATTTCAAATGGTAAGAGAAAAGTAACACTCTACAACAAGGTAGGTGGGTTTGAAGCTTTGAACTTCATTGAAGAAGATATTATGGTGTCAAATCCCTGTGGAGAGTTTGAGTTGAGTACAAAAGAGCAAATGCTAAACTTAGAATCCACTATGCAGGTAACTCTGCCAAAACAAGAGAACTTTGCTTACTTGTGGTTTGATGGTGGTGTCTCTAAAAGATTAAGTGTGGCTTCCTCTGCTGCTATTCTGAAAGACTCCTCTAATAGATTGCTTGCAAAAGTAGGCAGAATTTTTCTAAATACAACCTCAAATATGGCAGAATATAAGGCTCTGATAGCAGGTCTTCAAGAAGCCAAGAATTTGAACATTAATGAGATTGTTATCTTTGGAGATTCTCAGCTTGTTTGCAGGCAAATATTGGGTGAATACCAGGTAAAAAATGAAGACATGATCTTGCTAAGAGACCAAGCTATGGTAGAATTGACAAACTTCAAGACTTAGAAATTATGCCATGTACCAAGGGAGCAGAATTGTGAAGCTGATACATTATGCAGAAGTGTCCTCGAGCATTTGGCTGAGAGAGCAATTCAAGACAAAGATTTGGAGAGAGAGGATCTGCAACAACTCTATCCTATCTTGGTAATCAATGCAAGTGAGGAAAAACAGGTAAAAGAGGTAAAACTGAATAAAAAAGATCTAGATAGAGTTTTACATGTTGGAGATTTGTTCAAAGAAGAGGATGAGTCTATGGTCACCAAATTTTTTGATGAATGGAAGGATATCTTTGCCTGGGATTATGATGAATTGGTTGATGTTGATAAAGAAGTGTGTGAGTTTGAAATAAAAATCAAGGAAGGCATGAAACCTGTGGTTCAAAAGCTCAGAAGAATAAATGCATCTCTGCTTGGCTTAATCAAAGAAGAATCATATAAAATGAAAGATGCTGGTGTTATCTCAGAAATTGTAAATCCAAAATAGTTATCTTGCATTGTACCTGTTGAAAAAAAAAAAAAAAAACCATAAGGGTTTGCATTAACTATAGGGATTTGAATAAAGCCATCATTAAAGGCTTTTCTTGGAAGAAGTATTGCATGCTATTGCAGGAAAAGAAATCTATTCTTTCTTAGATGGTTTCTCAGGTTTTAATCAAATAAGCATAAAGGAGGAAGATCAGCCAAAGACCTCTTTCATTACACCATGGGGGACATTTGCAATGACGAGAATGCCTTTTGGATTGACGAATGCATTAGCAACCTTCCAAAGAGCCATGGATACCATCTTCAAGGATATGCCTCCAACTACATTTCGTGTCTTCTTGGATGATCTCTGCTTAGGAACCCCTTTCAAAGACCATTTTGATTGTCTGACAAAGTTATTTGCCTTATGCAGAAAAGGAGGTGTCAGCCTAAACCCAAAGAAATGTGTTTTTTTATGCTCAAAAGGAGACTTGCTGGGACGTGAAGTATCTACAAAAGGTATTCAGGTAGCAGAGGATAAAATTGAGGCTTTGAAGAAGCTTGCTCCACCCAAAACACTCAAATAGGTAAAAAGCTTCTTGGGAATGACTAGTTTTTTTAGAATGTATGTTCCTCATTTTTCACACACCATAAGTCCAATTTCTAACCTCACAAAGGTTGAAAAATTCTCTAAGAATGAGAGCAAGCACATTTTGGTTGATTGAAATGAAATATGCCAAGAATCCTTTGATAAAATTATCAATGCCATCTGCAATTCTATTCTGCTGAAACCTCTAGATTTAGAAAGGCCTTTTAGAGCCTACATTAGTGTCACTAAAAAGGCAATTGATGATGTGGCCTTGCGTCAAGAAGACCATGTTATTTCTTTTGCCAGCAAGATGTGGTCTGAAACTGAATTAAGATACCCCAAGCTTGAAAAGAATGCAGCTGCATTAATGTTTCTAATAGACAGACAATGACATCTTTTGCAAAACAACCATACTCAAGTCTACATAAGGCAAAATCCTTTATCTCTCCTGTCTGCAAAAAAATAGCCTAAGGCCAAGTTATGTAGATGGGCTTGTAAAATTCAAGCTTACAATATTACTGTCAAGGTGGAAAACTTAGTCGAGAATTCTAGTTTCTATTTGCCTTATGCTTTGTTTGAACATGAGGATCAAGATGGATTAAGTGATGTTGATTATGTTACTAACTTGGTTGCCTTTCATGCAAAAGATTTGGACTGGCAATCTGATATCAGGAATTATTTGGAGAGCAATGAGTTGCCAAAAGACTTGAGTAGTAGCCAGGAAAGAAGATTCAAAGAGAAATGCAAAGAGTTCAGATTGATTGGAGAAATATTGTGCAAAGTTGACAAGGAGGGAGTGTTGCTGAGATGTGTGGATCCTGAAGAAGCCAAAATGATCATTGAGGCTTGTCATGAGGCATTTGTGGTGGACACTTTGCTGCTGATACAACTGCCAAAAATATTTTAAGGTCTGGATACCTTTGGCCTACCCTTTTTAAAGATTGCTATAATGTTATAAAGTGTTATCATAAATGCCAAATCTTTGGCAAAAGAACATTGCAACCAGCTCCTCTCACTGCCATAACTTCTTCAGGTCCATTCCAAACATGGGGACTTGATTTCATAGGTCCAATAGATCCACCTTCCTCAGCTCAGCATCAATTTATACTTGTGCCTATTGCAACAAATTTCAGGCGATTTAGAGCTGTCTAGCTCAAGTTATGAAGGTTCAAACTTTGGACCCCTCACACAGTGCGCGAGAAGCACTTTCAAAACTTTTGGAAATGCCCTGGACACACTCTATGAGTGGTTTCCACCTGTTTAGGCCCTATATAACTCTTAAAAAGTTGATATAAAGGCCAAATCCTACTTATCTCGCGGAGTTAAGGCGGTTTGTGCCCATAATTTCTATATTGGAACAAGTCTAGACATAGATCAGTGGCCAAACACTCACACATGCATGAGATGCACTTTCAAAACTTTTGGAAATGCTCTGGGCGCACTCTGTGATGGGTTACTCCTTTTTTGCTCTAATTTTAGTTTTCTATGCAGTTTCTTAGTGTTAGAACATACATTCCTAGCCTAAATTTAAATTCTAAACTATCTAACCTATCAGATTACTCAAATTATACATCTATCTAGATCAAAATCGGTCAAACACTCACACAGTGCGCGAGAAGCACTTTCAAAACTTTTGAAAATGCTCTGGATGCACTCTGTGAGGGGTTACTCCTTTTTTGCTCTAATTTTAGTTTTCTATGCAGTTTCTTAGTGTTAGAACATACATTCCTAGCTTAAATTTAAATTCTAAGCTACCCTGAGCTATCAAATTATTCAAATTATGCATTTATCTAGGTCAAAATAGGTCAAACGCTCACACAGTGCGCGAGAAGCACTTTCAAAACTTTTGGAAATGCTTTGGGCGCACTCTGTGAGGGGTTGCTTCTTAGTGGCCAGAATTTATCAGGGTTTCTACTATTTCTTCCTAACTTAACATTATTCTACTTTACTGTTCTAAGGAATGGATTTTTTTTTTTCCAATTTTCGAGGTTCATGCTTGGGATTTCAACTCCAAGACTGAAGATCTAGACTGTTAGTACTACTAGGGAAATGGCCAGTGCTCGATCCTGGTTCTTCAACATCATTGCTCTGATACCATTGTGACGTCCCCTGCTCATATATGATGCTCCCATCGTACAGAACCAGAGTTCATCCTTCCTGCCAACGCCCTGGCTGACATGAGGCCATCCACCTAACATCAGATCCTTGCTAACAGTCAAGAATCCAATGGGAAAGAATGGACATGTCATTCATTCCGTCGACCTAGCTAGTTGTGGAAGCACGTCAAACATGAGCACATAACATCAAATAACATACATATCCACCTCGAAGTGTGGCTCATCATAACATAACATATGTAACCACAACATCAGTAACATCAACATAAGGGAAATCCTACCCAAGGTTCAGACTGGGGGATCGACTGACGGCGTGGGTCTCCAAAAGTCAATGCAGACAGAATTCATGGCAAATAGATTGGGCTGGCATAAGAAAATGGTCGTTGGGTAGTTTACTCCATCCGCCCCTCCTATGCATACTTTGCAGAATAGGCTGATAAGTCTTGGGACTCGACCGTAGCCTGCCGAGTGCATAGCCAAGGGGACTACTCCTGGGTTGCATCTCCCCAGTCCCGATGAGGCAGGAGGAGTTCACTCCCTCCAGAGGCATGCATGGCCATCACAGGCGGCTAGAGGGCCACTCCCCGTCTACGACTTGAACTCCATGGAAGGTGACGCATCACCCCAGAGGTGTCGAGCCCATGCCTTGCCCACACGCAGTGGCAAACCATCAGGCCTAGCCCGCTAAGATCCCTGGTAGGCTTTACACACCAAAGGGATCAATCTACAATGGGACAAGTCCCCCTTATCTGCCAGTCTAGTCCCGCCACTCACAGCCAGGTGGGCTCTTATGCACATGCCGCATTAATTGGGAAGTAATGAGGCTATCTAGATACATCAACTACTAAGGCTTTCAGGGTCTCTACCCCCCTTCCCAATACACAGGAGAGCATAGAATGGAACATCATCATCATCAAAGAATTGAAACATAGAATAACATCTAATCACCTAAACATACATGGTTAGGTTCCTTTGCTAGGGCTTGTGATCTCAGAATCTATAAGGCCTCTAAGGCTGAACTAACATGCTAAAACCAGCTCATTGCCGGACTAAAAGTCGGCATTGCACAACAGAATAGCCATTTACCTAATCCTTGGCTTGCTCCAGCTCCTCGGAATGCGTCCATGCCTTCGTTCGGGCTTAAGGCAGCTGGTCCTGGAAGATCTGTTGTGCAAATGCGGCTTAGCGATACCTGGCAATGCGAACTAGCAGCTTGGCTTGGCCGGAATGGCTCAAGGAAGCCAAAATACGAAAATGGAAAGGGTTTAGGGTTTCCCCACAAGGTTGCCCCCTAGGCGCAACCCTTTATGGCTCTCAAGTACTTGTCATGATGACATGTACGCGTGACGTGGCAGTATAATATACGTATTGGACCGTATATTATGCTGGAACGTCACACTATCCCTGATAAGTAAACTTTGGTCTCTCCCTCATACCAAACACTATGATTTTTTATTTTAATACATTCACCTTCATTTGTTTTGCTGCAGAAAACAGTCCCAAACTGTCCAAGTGCTCTTGTGGAACATGCTTCTTACTTGCTATCAACACCATGTCATCAGCATATAGCAGGAGCTGGATGATGTATGCGCCTGATTTTGTACCTGCCAGTGAACGTGCTTTTAACCAATCCTCTAATTCATCAATGAAGATCCCAAAGAAAGTTGGAGATAATGGACATCCTTGTCTTACTCTTCATTACCGTGTTGAGTTCCCATGAAATTTTAATCAGCATCTCCGAATACAGTTGAGAGACAGCCTCTCTGATCTCCTGTTGGACTCCAATTTAGGCCATTCTTCTATCTAATCCACTTCTGAGAACCATATCAAAGGTCCTAGCAAAATCTATAAAAGCAATGTATAATGCTGCATTTGGGGATTTGGCCTTCTCTATAAGCACATGAAGAGTGAGCGCATGGTCCAGAGTGCTATGCCTTTTCCTGAACCCAGCATGACAATGAGAACGCTTGCCATTATTTTCTGCCCAGGAGCTCAACCTGTTCTCCAAAAGACTGCATAGTACTTTTGCAAATGCACTTCCTATTAAAATTGTTCTGTAATTAACCACTATTTTCCTATCCCTAGCTTATGGATAGGATGGACCCGATTTGACTTCCAACTTTTTGGCATTCTCTCCCTAACGGTTCTATTAAGAAAACGTGTGAGAGTAGACAATGTATTCTTTTCTCCCCATTTGAGAATTTCTATGCACAAGCCATCAATGTCATGAGCTTTATTATTATGAGCCATTCCTGCTAAAGCCTCTTTTACTTCTAATTCTGTAAACAAGTATGTTCCATGTGCCATGATTGGCATGTTCTCTGCTCCATTCATTTCATAAATATCCCTCATTAAATTTAACAAAGCACTTTCATCCAAAATAACATGTTATGATTTACCTTTTAACGTGCTCCAGAAGGATCTCAAGTTCTGCTTGAATTGCTCTGTTAGAGCTACTTGCTTCTGCTTATAGTAGAAGGCGCACTTTTTCTCTCTTATGAGCTGCTTCTATCATTTAGGCTTACAAATGCAGTTGCTTGGCAGTTGCTTTCTTGCTTCTATGCACTCTGAATCCCACCAGGCATTATGCGTTTTCCTTGCAGGTGTCTTTTGGAGATGTCAAAAACCCTTCTTCTAGCATGAAGCAACAGATTTGTAAATTGCTATGCATTTTCATCAAGAACACCTGGCCACTTGGCATCTGCAAGCAGTTCCTCTATGAGCTTCCTATACGCCTCGTTTGCATTGCAATTCACTTTTATTTTGGAAAAAACATGGCTTCTGCAGATCCATATTCGCTTTTAGCTTGAGCACTATGCAATGGTACATGGTCAGATCTTCGCACCTTACTTCCTATTAAGCATTCTTCAATGAAGTCCAAGTTTCTCACAAGAGATAGTCCACTGTGCTTTGCCCTGTGTGATTATGAAATGTAGACTTACCTAACTACGAGAATTTGTTTATTCCATTTACAATTTTCAATTGACACATCGTGCAAAACTCCACAAGAAAATCTCCCACGCTATTGGAAATCTGATCCTCTGATGCTTTATCATATCTTAAATCATTCATTTCGATTAAATAAATATTTGATATATCTTCATAGCATTTAGATTACTGGTTGCCCGTACGAATGATACGAATATGGTAGCTCGGGGGTGTGGTCTTGGACGCTGGTCTTGGTGGACTAGCATGAGCATCTAAGTTTGGCAAATTATTGGCAAGGCAAGGCAAGGCAATAAAAGCAACCTATGCTCTATATTTAATTATGATGCTAAAAAGATTTGCTAAATAAAAAAGGCTAAAGTAGTAGGAGATGTCTATAAATAGAAGCTAAACTTCAGTGAAATATATCTCGGCCCTGATTGAGGCAATTTTTCTGCCAGAACCATCTCGGAGTCTAGTTTCCGAATTGGGGTGGCACTTTCTGTAGTTCGTCTCTAAGAAACCATTACTTTTTCTAGAGCTCCTACCGTTCTTGTTCAATAACCTATTACTATCCCTGAGCCTAATTCTTGGTGTTCTATATTGAGGACTACTAGCTCGAGGGAGGAGCTACTAGTGAAAGCTGATTGTCAGGCATTGCCATAATTCTGTCAGATCTTAATGTCGATTGACCCGATTGGGCAGTGAACTACCATAGATTGGTTATTGTATCTGGACCTAGCTTTGGTGTTGATGAACTAGAGCTTAGCCAATCTGAGTTATTTGTGTAACTCGTATCTTGTGTTTATTTGGCCTGTGTTTGTTTCAAATAGAGATCTTTTTGTCATTGCTAACAGTTTGATTGTGGATCATGTAGCAATTCTGAATGGATTACAGCTTGCAAGACCATGAATTGTCTGAAGAAGTCTTGAATAAGGGTTCAGAGATATAGAAAGTATGGTTCATTAGTGTGATCCATAACAATTGGTATCAGAGCCTGGCTATTCTTGACCTTTGCAAGTCATCCAGTTGGTGCTGGAGATTGCAAACTGGAATGGAATAGAGATTCTTATTATGGCTACTCTTGATGTTTGCAAGCCATCTAGTTGGCGTTGGTGATTGCAAACTGGAATAGAAACCCTTATCATGAGAATCCTCTCTATATATTTAATTTCTTTGATCTATTCTTACCAATTTAATCGTCTTAAAAGCAAGAGAGCCTTCTAAAGTAGCCCTTGAATTTCTGTATGGCGAATTCTTTTTGTTGCAGAAAACATATATGAATCTATTAGGTACAGGTGATCTGGAATAATGGATCTTTGATTCAACTCTTCCTATATCTATGGTGGACGAATCTATTTCTATCCAAACTAATCCCAAAGCCTGAACAATGTAAGCTGCTTTTATAGAACCACATAAAGCATCAATCAGCACACATTTAGTTATGCTATCTCCATGAAATATATTTCGGTATATCGTAGCATAGTGACATTACTTTGGCCTGTCAATGCCATATCACTAGGTTAGAATCTTGAAAACCTCCTATCTATAGCAGTTGCTTTGTTTATAAATGGCAGTCTGAAGCAAGATTTTGGGAAGATCTAGACAGATCCAAGATGTTGGTGGACTTTGAAAACGTAACTTGATAGCCTTGGTTGGTACGTAGCTCATTTTTAGAGCTTCATACATCACGTTGGGTGTCGTTGCCGAAATCAATTTTTATACAGCTTCCTTCTATCTTAATGAACAGATACAATATGCTTCTATCTATTTGCATGAGCTCATCACAACAGAAGTTGCATAAGGACATCTTTCTTCTTGTATCTAGTTTGGGATCTAGTATATGACAGGGCTGCAGGCTAATGCTCAGATTATAAAAGCTCGAATTATTAGCAAAGGTTAAAGCTAGCATGTACTGTCTTCCATACATTCAAAATTAGAAAGCAGATTGCTCATGTTCTTTTGAAAATATTTAGAATTTCAAAATTAGAAAGGCCATCTCCAAACTGCAGATCCAGTTACGGAGACTTAGATATGGACTGGGGCCTTTTGGGCAACACATAATAATTAACACTGGAGCCTTGACCAGGGCAAACAAAAATGCAATTTGCAATCAATAGAAACTCATCAAAGAAAAAAACATTTCTGGAATCGAAGTAGAAATAATATCTAGATCGGCTAATCGATTCTTACTGCGGCTTTTTTCTATTTGTAGCCCGGGATTTTTTTATAGAACCACACATAAAGAACTACAAAGAAAATGATTACCCCATCAACATGTTGGAAAGCCTAACTTAACAAAAATACCTGGATGAATATGGCAAGGCCTGACGAATTTAAAGTGCTACGAAAGGCCACAATGTTCCTTCCTTTTCCTTAAAATCGGGCCAGAATGGAATCCATCCACGATGGTTCCTTTCCTTTTCCTTAAATCCCGCCATAATGTTCCTCACGTAAGCACATACATCTAGATTTTAGGGTCTACATTTTATGGGTAAAGATGTATGCCACGTAGAATGAAGGGTTACATTAAGCAGACCCCTTCATTTCTTGGACAATTTTAACGGTCTAGATCTATGCCATATGACGCATTGTGGGCCATTGCACGATGTAGACCGTCCATGTGGCCGCGACAAATCTGGGCCGTTGGGCAGGGCGGAGGGACATTGGGACGATCTCCACCGTCAATCGGGCGGACGGACAGACACCACTGGTTTTATAATATAGGAGGATTGTATCCTTCTAGCAGTTGTTCATGACATTAATATTTGCATAATATTATGGTTGATGCCATAAATATTTGATTTTAATGGATGACATTGAAAATTTTAGATTGGTGTCTAAAATTTTGAGCAGAAGTTGGTGCTACTGGTTGCTTCAACAAAAATCCATTATTCTTTCTTAAATCTTACCATTCTTTGAATTTAGAAATCTACTTTTAGATAATTACTTTAATAATTGCAAAGAGCAACGATCTAATGTCAACCGAATTTGCAAAGTCCAGGAACAGAAGATTTCAATCAGAAGAAAATAAACAAGCCCTAATCAGAAAACGATCAGCAAAGGAATCCTGCACAACCCACCTCTGCTAGTTTCACCGCCCCTGCCCTGCACGCTCTGCAGAGTAGAAAGAAGCATGTCCTGTTATCCACACCCTACAAATACTTTCTTTTTTCCAAGCATGGCAAAACATAACCAAAAAACACCAAAATAGCAAGGTGACCACTAAACGCAATTAAGCTGCTCAAACATGGCAAAATATACCCTCCTTCATACAATACGACACCAAAATCTTGCGAACCAACCATTGCGAGAAGGCCCTCCCGCAATACAAAAATCGATATTGCAAGTTTTTATGTCATTGTTTAGCCTTTAGATGTACTAACTATGTATTGTTTACTTCATGTATTTACTTATTAGAATTCATAGGTTCTTTGAGCACCCCAAACCCTCACTTAGTCTTTATGAATAACCTCAAGAATCTATGCAGTTCCGAAAGTAGTAGAATGTAGCAAAGCAATTGAGGGGCACCAATGAGTTGCAACCTTGTTTTAGCAAAGCAATTGAGGAACATCAATGAGCTGAAGACTTGTTTTAGGGAACGTGTGTGCCTTTAGCAAGGCCATTATGATTTCTTTATAAACTTGACCTTTATTTGGTTATGAAGTCTTTCTTGTATAGATCCATTTGGAGTTATCTGCCTACGCTTGCATTCTTGGTTGTAAAAATGTAACAAGATTAAATGCGTTACCTCAAATGCTAAGTTGTTTCAAGGGTATTGCATTGCATCAACTAAGGCCTTTATTCCACAGTAGTCGCAAAATACGACTGCCATATACAATATACGATACCATTTATGACTCTAGGGCTAAAAATGGGATACACAAATTTAAACTTGTTTTTCCACTGCATGGTAGTCATAAAATATGACAGCACTAAAATACTAATGTAGAACCATGAAAAAATAAAACATGTCTTATTTTTAGTTATATATTCAAATAAGGCTAGGTGTCTTATTTTACGGCGGGAAATCCCCCGCCGTAAAATAAGACATGTTCATAGTGGCAAGCCTCGAAAGAGTGAGTCAATGATGACAATTGGTATTTGGGTATGAGTTTCCGTGTTCAATCTCACTAATATAACTATCGCTATGTGTCAAGTGGTTGGAGGGAGGACCGGATGCTGTGTCCCATAGAAAGAAATACATCCAAGGAAAGTGGATGTTAACTACGTCAAGGAAAGTCTTGTATTTCCAGTAAGTTCCTATGTGGCTACTATTCTCTACCAGAAGTGCTGATGAGGTCATCATTTTGGACAACTGGACCTGCTATAGCTGTAGATTTAACAGTTTTCACAAGAAGAATTTTCAGATTTAACAGTTTTCACAAGAAGAATTTTCAAACCTAGCTATATTTTCAAGATTGGTGTTACTGATGGGTAGTGAAGTGAAATCCTTATCCGTATTAGTGTCTAACCACTAGGGAGACGCATGACAAATTTGTTGGCTGTCCATAAAGATGCTGCGACTTCTTAATATTAACAAGTTTGTGGCAAAACGACAGTAGTAGCTCTCACAGTGTTGAATATACTGCAGACTCGAGGTAACATATGACTATGTTGGCCGTTTTTACTTTAGACAGCCGACTGTCTTCCGATAGCTAATATACCTTAGCATCCACGTTGGCCATGTCATTGTCAACGTATAAAACAACCTTCCTGCAGCATTCGAAGAACCAATTTTTTTATACTATATCCATAGAGCAGACAAACAGGAAAAGAATTCACACAAGGCACTTCCTAATCATCATTCTTAAGCACTAAGAAGCACATTATAGAAAATAGAAAACATGAAAAGGATATATAAAGATATATATAGTCTAACCTCTGAGCAGTTTACAATCCCAAACTCAAGGCCATCAACCAAAGCTTGAAAGCTTGCCTCTACTATGGAAGTATTGGCTCCTACCTGGTAGAAGCAACAACACAAGCCCATCGTAGTTATCAATATATCGAAAATAACTTGGAAGAAATATTGCAATATGCTGTACCGTTGTCCATTTGTTCCCAACAGCATCTGTAAAATCAATGGTCACCCGAGTGGTAGACATTGTGCCCCGATGTTCATCTGAAGCTTCTAACAACCTTACGTGATAATCCAAAAGCTCTACTTGGCATAGTTGGGGATACTGCTCTTCTAAGGCAAGCCTGAAGAAGTTGGCGTTACAACCCCCAAAATAAAGTGAAGAAGTTGGCATTACGTCGATCTCATAATCGAAATCAAAGTCAACAGGATTACATGAGAAAATATCCAGTATAGGAAACAGCAGAGAATTCCATTGGCCCAACGTTTCTGAGTCTTAAAACATGTTCCCCAAAGACATCGGCCATAAAGTCAATGTCAACTGAGGATGACAACCAGAGGCTTATCGTATACAAAATGAGATCATAATGAATTAGGTACCATATTTTTATTTATTACCTTCATATTCCTTCACTTTATTGTTGCTGCTTTTCTTTAACTTTAAGAATTATTATACCTTTCTTGGTTTCACAAGCCTCCCTGACGACATTCAACATACCATCTCCAACTATTATCACTATTATAAATGACCATGTTCATCCAAAGCTTCTAAATTCTGCCAGGATGGTTAACAAAATACAGTAATTGGAGCCTGACAGGTCAAGAATCACAGGGATCCACACCTGGAATAAATTACTTCTATAAACCTCAAAACTATTCTTTGCAATTTAGACATCAATAAAAGGTTTCATGAGTCAGTCTGTTTACCGAAGCGCATGACTCAAAGCATCAACTGGACCAATACCCTCTGCTGCAGTTATCTGCACCATTATAAGCCAATGTACAAAAAAAATGGTGCAGTTCAGAAATAAAGATTGCAAAATTCAAATAAGCAAAAAGAATAAGTGGCATCCAATCTGTGATTCTACATGGTAGCATTTATCAAAGGCCGGAGTTATGTTAGGTAACATCCAGCTCTGCAGGCACATGGCACATAAGTCCTTTCTCAGCACCAAAGCTAAAAAAGAATGTGAAGCATGCAGGTAAATTCTTAAATATCACCCCCCTTTTCAGTTTTCTATTTTCTATCCGAAAAGAATCGCACACTGATACATTTCACATCTACGCATGCAGGTTATGGAAAGGAAAAGCTGTTTCAATCCTTGTGTACTTCCAATCTGTGTAGATTTGGCTCTGATACAATGTTGGAATTGATTCAATAGTAATAGGCCAGAAGGATATAATAATGGTTGCAAGAATATTGCTGAAGGTGGAGTGTCAAGAAAGGACTATACCAAATGCAGATCTACAAGAACCTAAAAGTAGCACCTCTATCATTTCTGGCACGTGTCATATTGATACTTTGGTCTAATACTTCAGTACCACCAATTGAGATTTTCGATATTTTCTTTACAAGCTCACCTTATGTAGACCACCAATCAAGACTTTCACGATAGCTTGATTGACTGAGATACCACTTCTATACTCGAGTCCATCATTGGTGAGAGAGGCATCTCTTTGATCTCCTCTATTGCTTGATATTACTGTAAACTCAAGAACTTTAAACCTGGTACACCAACAACAGAAATTAGGCCATATGCATTTTTAATCACATCTTCATATCGTCTAGTTTGAGAACCATATTTGTGTTGTCCTTATAAAGAGATGTCTTACGGTTGAACATAGGATTTTCCTCTACGAACAATAAGCATATCAACTGATGCAGAAGCATTTTCAAAAGCACAACCCTGGAAAAGAAGGATACTGTTAGCCTAAACATATTATTGTTGACGCTTAGAAACATTCACTCTAAAATACATAAAATACATGGATGGACCACCTTATGCCATGCCATCATGTTTTCTTCATAAATAATGTGCTTTCTCAATATTATTACCGTATCAAAGTGTTGAGAAATGAGCCTTGTTTGAATGGGTGGACAGTCTAGAGATCAAACCCAAGATCCTTTTGCTTGCAAGCCAATTACTCTAGGCATTTGGTACTGTTCCTCTAAGACATTCTTCGTGTGTGCCCATTACTATTCTCCAACACTCCTCAATCAGCACACCGATCCATTCCAGTTTAAACCATAATTCATATGCTCCCCTCTCCATTCCACCACTGTGGGAGTTGGGCTTCCACTGACCAAGCGTTTACTTATTCTCACCTCATAGCATTGGAACTATCCCCATGCCGGACCATGGCTCTGAACCATGTTGAGAAATAGAATCTCCTTTTCCATTTTCAACTTCAAGATACTTTTTTTTTGAAAGGACAATCTTGTGCAATATGGCCAAATTCATCACAGCAGTAATATCTTACTTTCAAATTCTGCTGCCCCTTTCATCTTTGGTTAATGTTAGAATAGTATAATGTGATATATATTGGACATGTTAAGTCATTGTAACTTAACGTTGTACCCCATGGGGCATTTTATATTAGCCCATGGCCCCCCTCATTTTTTATCTTTTTTCCATTTGCCACCCAACATGAGGACGTGGCACATATATATGTACCATCTTATGAGTTAGCGTAACACACAAGTTTCTTGCTCCTTCTTTGTTACTTGGTGCGTCTCCTCTTCTCTCCATAGTGTTTTGATGTTCAGATCATCTTCTCCACTCAACATTTGGTATCAGAGCAGTGTTGCCATCCTTGGGTGCTTCATACTGTGCAGGAGAGGAAGTATTTTGGGAAGGTTTTTCTGCCTTGTGGAAAACAGAGCAGATTTTAACCCTAAATTGTGTTTGAACCTAGAGAGAAGCATCCCTCTGTTATGGAGAGTTATGGAGAGTTGCATGCAGCGTTAACCAAGCTAAACGAAGCCCTTGAGTGTAAAAATCTGAAAGATTTCTTGCTGCAGCTTGCATATTGCCTTGCATGTTGAAGATAGAGTAGGGGTTTGCAGATTTGTGGCTTTGATTAGAAGAGGCTTGTGTTTTTCACAATGGACAGCCTGGAAAAGGTGTTCATGAGCGAGAAGTTCTTGTTTAAAGGCAAGAACTATTCCATTTGGAAGGAGAAGATGACTTTGGCACTTGATCTTGCTGGAGTTTGGGACGTAGTAGCTCGTGAAGACCAAAATGAAGATGACAAATGGGAGGAGTTGAACAAAAAGGCCCTGCTGCTCATCAAACTTGCAGTGGATGATTCCATGCAAAGGCACATACTTGGAATGAAAAGTGCTAGTGAAGCTTGGCGCAAATTTCAACAAATTTATGAGACCAAGAATCATACAAGGAAGCAGCTGTTCAGAAATCAGCTTAACAGCCTAAAGTTAAGAGAATGTAAAGATGTGACTTTATTGCGAAGATCACTGAAATTGCTGCACAATTGGCTTCTATTGGAGTTGAAGTTGAAGAGGACAAGCTCCTAAATGCCATATATCAAGGAGCACCTGAATATGAGCACTTCCTTGACGCTTTTCAAGCACGGGAGAATGAGCCTAGCTTCGAAGAGCTTGCAGCAGCCCTACAGCAGAAAGTTTTGAGATCACAAATCTTGGAACAAACGGATATCAGCCAATCAAGGAGAAATTTCAGCCAATCAAGAAGTAGGGGGAGTAGGGGTCGAGGAAATTGGAGAAATTTCCAACACCAAGACACCGGTACTGCCAAAACCGATTCTCAATCTCATCCGTCTCAACGAAGAGAACCTCAACGAGGAAGAGGCCATGAAAGAGGCCGTACGAATAGAGGGAGAGGCGAACGATGGAGTTCATACTCCAACAAAAATATCAAATGCTATTGTTGTGATGAAGTTGGCCATGTGGTGAATGATTGCCCTCTAAAGAAGAAAGAAAGAAAGAAAGAAAGAAAGATTTATTAACGTCTACGTAAGACCCGAAGGGTCTATGAGACCATAACATAAACAGAATTCAAGACCTTCAGAAGGAAAACCCTCCTGTTATCTAAAGTATGGAAACAAAAATATTAAGTTTAACAATTGAAAATCAAAAAAACTGCTCAGATAGGATTTGATGGAGACAGCCCATTCGTTCCTGTGACTGCTGCAAAATACTTCATAATACCCCCCTTCTTGGCCTGCTTTGCTGCTTGGCCTCTTCTGGAAAGACTTTTTATGTTTCATGGCTGCTGATCGTTTTATCTTCTTAGACAGTGCCAAAGTTACCCTTTTAGGGTCAGGATACTTCCTCTTCTGTGGTGAGTCTACTAACCTCTTATCATCGTTTGTCTCAGAAGAAAAGAAATCAGTTATTTCTGTTTGCTTCAGGCCCATTGGATTCTTTTGTTTGAGAAAATTTCTCCTTTCTAGAGATAGTTCATATACAAAGTGAGATACACATTTCTGATCGTAATATTCTACCAGCTGTTGTAGAGATGTGGGATCTCTAAAAAGACAATGATATCTGCCTCTAATAATGTAATAGGTTGGGCAGGTAAAAATAAAATGTTCTTCTGACTCGACCATGTTTAGATCACACATTGGGCACTTCCGATCCTCACGACTAATCTTTTTTAAGCCCTACCAACCTCAATCTCCAGCTGGTGAGATGACACTCTAAACTGCCCCATAGAGTATCTCACTTTGTTCGGCAGATCCATATCTAAATATCCAGGTCTTATAATGAACCCATCCGCTGATATATTTAGGAAGTTATCCTTATAGAATTTCTTTTTAGCAGGCAGCTCTTTGATGGGATTCACCCATGTATTTGAAACATACAGATACTCCAAGTCATGGCGTATAAGCTGATTGATTTCTTGCTGAGTAAAATTCAGATTGTCATCCATTATACTGTAGTGAAAAGGTGGAATATTTCCCATAGAGAAACCCATCTCCTCAAACAATTTAGATGTCCTTGTGAACCAACAGCGCTTACCTTGGTCTGCCAATGTTTTAGACGACACATATGCCAGCCAGGGAAGTCTTCTTTGACCTTCTTGTGACTGTCCAAGACGGTGTAACTTATGTAAGTACGTCACTGTTTGGAAGGCAATCTCGATCTTCAGAGGTTTTGCATTAAATTCAGCAAGCATTATATCATGGGGTACCGAATGTTTGCTTCTAATCATTCTAGAGAGAAGAGAAATTTGGAGCCTCTCTAGTTGACCCCAGTCATCGGCTCGTAGGTCAACTCCCCATATTTGTGCACCATATAAAGCTGCCGGCTTCACCAACGTGTCAAACAGGAAGAGCTTTGTATGAACATCTTGGAAATGGAGTTGGTAGCACTGTTTTTCTAGCTGTACAAGAGAAGCATATCCTTTTGCAATCCTTGCCTGACCAGCCTCCCTCAATCTGAATAGAGGGCCCGCAAACTCTACCCCCAAATAGGTGTATGTAGAAACAATTTCTACAGGTTGTCCTTGGAAAGTAAAAGAGTTATTTTTCCAATTTTTCCAAGAGGTATTAAATACCATCACTTTGGTCTTGTTGAGATTTACTTGCAGCTCTCTATCTTTGCAAAAGGCTTCTAGGGCAGCCAAATGTTTTAGGAGCCCTTGAGGAGATGGTGAGATTAGAACCACATCATCCGCATAGAGCAAAATGGGAATGCATTCCTGAGCGAGCATGGAGCCTTCTCCGCCTAAACACTGAACAAAGCTTTCAAGCTCATCAATGTAAAGTCCAAATAGAGTAGGAGAGAGGGGGCACCCTTGTTTAACCCCAATTGTACTGAAAACTTCCTCTGAAAATTGCCCATCTATTTTCACTCTGCCTATTACATTCTCGTATAATGTCAACACTGCCCAGATCAGCTCGTGAGAAAGCCCCAACGTTTTGAGCCTCTGAAACAACCTGTTCCGAGGAACAGTATCAAAGGCTTTTCGAAAATCAACAAAACAACAATAAACTTTACTTTTCCTTGCCTTTGCTTCCTCAATGATTGCCCTTAAAGAAAAAATATGATCAATTGTGGAAAAGTTTTTCCTGAAACCAGCTTGTCCCTTGGCTCTAAGGCTGTGATTTTCTGCAAAATCACTAAGGACCATTTCCAATGCAGATCCATACAGTTTTGCCATCACATGCCCAATCATAATTAGGCGATAATTAGTAGGATTCATAGAATCACCCGCCTTATGGATAGGCTTTATAACATTATTTGACCAAACCAGCGGAAAACCAATGCAAATAGCTTCATTAAATAGATCTGCAATCACTGGTGCCAATGTCTTAGCCCCATGTATAATCAGTTCAGCTTGTAATTCTTCCCAATCTTTTGCTTTCCCTGTGTTTAGCTTTTGTATGGCCCTTTCAATAAGAGAGACCGTAAAAAAGGTAGAAGTTTGAGGCCTCGGATCTAGCTCATCCTGAGAGAACTGTTGGTTCTTAACATCTAAGAGAGAGTTTGCATATGCTGACCATACTCCTAAATCTTTTAAAGGATGAAACTCTTGCTCTTGCTGATCAGTCACTGATCAGCAAGAGCAAGAGGAGGAAATATTTGAATTTCCACTTAAATGGCGGCAAGATGACGTATCAGATCAAAACAGGCCTGTTACGCCTCAATGTCAACCAAGAGTTTGGCCCAATAAAGTGCTTATCTATGAAAGAAGAGCTGGTAATGAAGTAGAAAAAGATGATATTGGTGAAAAACCAACAGCAAAGTCTGAATGCAAAATCAGCCCCTACTACTACCTCAAGTGCAGCAGCTCATCAATGCAATTTTGCCAACATTTATGAACCCATTTCGTTTGAAGATGCTAGACATTCTAAGGAATGGAAGGACGCAATGGATGAGGAGTATAAATCCATACTAGTCAACAATACATGGGAACTGGTGCCAAGACCAAAGGATAGAAATGTCATTGGATGTAAATGGGTCTATAAGCTAAAGTATAATGCAGATGGGACTGTTCAAAGGCACAAAGCCAGGCTGGTGGCAAAAGGTTTCGCTCAAAGAGAAGAGAAAGATTACTTAGACACCTATGCTCCGGTAGCCAAAATGGAAACAGTGAGGTTAGCAGTGAGGTTAGCCATATCGCTTGCAGCTCAATTTGGATGGAAGTTGTATTAACTTGATGTGAAAAGCGCTTTCTTGAACAAAGAGCTCAAGGAGTTGGTCTATTTGGAGCATCCGGATACAAGCACGAAGGCAACGATTTTGTTTGCAAACTGAACAAAGCATTATATGGGCTAAAATATATTTCTTCAATATTCATCACCACCATTCGCTCCCACCTCTCCTGGTATAACTATTGAATAGGAAAATTCCTAACAAGATAATAATTTGGCAGTACCTCATTCTCCATTCTCTTGATGTGGGCAAGCACACTACCAGCTGATTCTTTGTCAAGAACCAATCCTGATTTTTCTGCCTAAAATCACAATCAAGATCACAATGTTCAGCAAAATTACACGTCTGCAATTATGTATACAGTAGAAAAAGTAATACCTTGTCCAGGATGTTACCCTTGCCAGACAGTTCACTCACTACAGTGTGCATCGTATTACCAACAATACGAGGATCCATGTGATTGTAACTCTCAGGTAACTGGTTAGAAAACAACAACATTTTACGAATAAGAGAGTATAAACGAGATTCTGTCAAAGCCTATATTCTTGAGTGCTGAACATCAGAAGATATGTATAGGTTAATCGTATTACAAATTCGTGCTACCTTCTTCGCCTGCAGAAGGCACATGTCATCTTACCTTTCTGATTGCTGCAACATGAATACCACCCTTATGTGCAAATGCTCTTCGTCCAACATAAGGTTGACATGGTGATAAAGGCTGTCCTGTAATTTCTGCCACAGTTGTTGCAACCTCTAAAAGTTTTTGTAATGCCTGGGGAGGTATACAAAAGTATCCTAACTTCACTTGTAATCCCCCAATGACACTAATCTGCAAAGAAAATACAGGATTGCATTTATAATATAAAAGATACAATTATGAATGTAAACAAGTGGAAAAAACAATCCGAATAAGAATCCCCACTATCGATCTATGCGCTCCAGCGATATTAACTGCTGAATATAACTTGACAACGTTGTCTTCATAACAAAATGTAGTTAAATTTCTGTTAGAGATTTTAACTTCCTACACACTACTACTGTCAAGTTGATAGTTATTCAAGAAAACAGTAGATCAACAAAATGTTTGGATCCACTACTGTTAGTTTAATTGCAGCAAACTAATATTAAAGCGACCTTTGCATGACCTACAAAGGTCACTACTAGTGCTTAATTCTAGTTATGCTAAATCTAGTTCTACTTAAAATTGTGTAAAAGTTGTTAACTTGACAGAATTATGTGTGCAGAGAAATTTGTAAGCTAAAAAGGGTTGCCTAACATTTAACTAGAACTGTTAATAAGAACTAATATACGGTATGAATGCAAATTCCTCAAAAGTACTATTCTTAAGTTGATATCTCAAAACCACTAAAATTTATGAAGTCAATTCCAGAGATGCTTGCACTTGCGCAACAATTTCTTAGTTTCACAGAGTTATGCAAACAAGTTATACATCTTACCAAGTTTGCATTGCCAGTCCGTTCGCCATATCCATTGATGCAACCCTGTACAATGCATGCCCCACCTCGCACTGCTGCTAAAGAATTGGCAACTGCAAGGTCTGCATCATTGTGTGTATGTATGCCCAATCTAACATGTGGCCACTCCCTCAATGTTTTCTTTACTTCTTTTGTAACCTCCTGCACAGAAATCCTAGTGAATTGACTACCCCTAAACTCAAGGTCGACAAAGCATTGTTACAGCTTCACTGATAACCAATCAAAATAGCATTCTAATTATGCTTCTAATGTGACACCGATGATTTAAAAAACATAGAAAGACACAACTCGCCCATGTGGTCTCCACACTCATATACTAAGATAATACTTTTGAGACTAGAGCAAAAGGCGACCCAGCATCGGCTCGAACTAACAGCATTGGGAGTTCCTTACAATGCCATCATGTGTGAGCCATATTATTATATGTCTGATTCCTTATTCTTACCTTAGTCCTCAGTTTGATCAGGAAATCTTAGGCATTTAATTGTTTTGTTTCTCATCTTATTAATGCATAGTATCAAACTCAACAAAAATATACATGTGCACTGAAAACAATGGCATGGATGAAAGTTCCAATGAGGCAATCCCTCGTAATTTGACCTAAAAACATGACGCTATTGCATTAAACTTTTTTCGCGATCTTTGGTTGCTACATGTGGGTCCAAAACTTGTGATCTGAAACCTTTTGACTATTTTTGACCTTTGACCACATGCACCATGTGCTTTGACTCCGCCTTTACGCCTTATACTAATAACAAGTAGACGTGGCAAAGATGATTGTTAAAGCAGTCATGCATTGGCTGTAAGGGCAAGGGTGGGCTCTAGACAAATCTGGTATGCAGACTCAAGAAGTGATGCAAAAAGCTGGAGGGGGGCGGAAGGACTTTATGAATGTCTATCAAGACTCATACAATCGATGAGACCGAGTATACACAACATTTTGAACCTCCAAGGGGTGAAGAAGTCATTTGATGTAATATATTAAGAAAGATTTCTAAACCAAGAAAACTTTAAAAACAAATCTGTCTCAGATGTATTCGTCTATACGCCGTCCGTACACAAGCCCCTAAAAAAAAATCTGTCTCAGATGTATTCGTCTATACGCCGTATGTACGCAAGCACTATGTGGACTAAGACAAGCATCTAGAGCCTGGTATGTTAAAATGAATATTTTCTTCTTTCTAAAAGTTTCATTCCAAGCTTGCAGATTCGAATACCTGCAGTTTATTTGAGACGAGATTGAGACTGCTTCGTTATCATTGCATTGTATGTTGATGCTACTATCCTGATCTCTCATAATATGGAATATTTACAAGCAATTAAGAAAGGCTGTCTTCCGCTTTGGTGTATATGGGAGAAATAAATAAATTTATGCTTAGGAATCCAGATCAAACGTGTTAAGGACAACGAATTGATACAACTTTCAGAATTGAATTACACAGAGGCACTTGTGGAAAAGTTTGGGTTGGGTTTTGCAAAAACACAGGTTACCCCCTACCAATAAGTTCAAACAAAACACGTTTATCTAAAAGCAGTTTCCAGAAAGTAAGATTTACACAATCATGTCATAAGCGAAATGTTACTTATTAGCACCTCTACAAACCATGGCATCGAGCCACCATTGGTATCACAAAGAACAACCGCATCTACCCCAGCTCTTGCTGCTGCGCATAAGCATTCCAAGGCATACCCTCTGCCAAAGTAACCTTATATTTCAGAACATATATATGCCCAATTGCAGACAGAAACTTCTAGTGTGAATAATAAAATGACATGCTCCGCATGACAAAAGGTATGTTATTAGTTAGGCACACATCTGTGGCAGTCCCCGTAATCCAGATGTAGTTGCCATTGTTGGCTAAGTCATTTAGTTAAATGGGAATAAGTGGGACAAGGATAATTGAATGGCACTTGCCTATCTGAAAGTTTACTGCAATGATGAGGTGAGAGATCAAATTATAGACTATGAAAATGCTAGTCTAACTTGGAAGAAACTCAAAAACATGTTTGAGACAGGTAATGAAATAAGAAGGCAGACCTTGAGGCACCGCCTTATGAATTTGAAGTTAAAAAGATTTTTCAGATGTGACAGGATTTTTGGTTGGTATAGAAAATATCAGAAGTCAGTTGGCTGCAATTGGAGATGTTTTTGGGTGAGAAGGAGTTGCTGCAGGTGCTCTATATGGGAGCTCCAGAATATGAAAATTTCCTAGAGAGCTTTAAGACAAGACCAGCTCAATATGCAGCTGGTTTTGATGATGTTGATTCTGCTCTTTTGCAACAGGAACTTGAAGTAACTATTCGAGAGCCTTCTGTTGCAATTGACAGAAATAATTCTTAATGGTTAAGCACACATATGTGCTGACATGGCAGCCTATGTATTTACATAGGACCATGGTCTATAGTTTAGCATATATTTAAGTTCATGTATGCCCCCTAGGTTAGGTGTCAACGTGCTATGCTCTACACGTCACATATGTGACCATCTTCTGTAGCACCGAGAAAAACAACAATCCAATCCATCATATTCCTTTTTCTGAGTTTCACTCCGTCTCTTTTCTCTCTTGTTTTCTTGCTGTTTGATTCTAGCCTAGATCACAAGTTTTGTCATGGTATCAGAGCCCAGGGTGGCTAGAACCAACCAGTGAGGGAAATTTGTCAGAGGTGAATTCAGAAGTTGGCAACACTGCCGAAATTGGACGTCTTCAACCAGAATTGCAAAATCGGCCAATTTTTTGTCACGTCATCAACAAATTGTGTACTTTTGTTCAAATTCGAGATTTGGTTGCACAAAGGTGCCGTTTTTGCCGTTTTGTGCCGTTTTTGTTCCGAAAGGTTGAACAATTGGTAATTTTTGGCTACGAGCAATTTCGTGAGAGATTTGTCAGGATTGAGCAATGTTGATGCAGTTTCTGTGACATACCATCTGTCTGGGTAAATCCCTTGGTTTGTCTTCTTTGTGCATCTAAAGCTCAGTAATCTCTCTCTTAGTGCTCTTTTGATAAGTTTTAATACCTTCAGGGATGGATTCCACCAAATTCAACAATCCAAATGCTATCCTGAAAGGAGATAATTATTTTCAGTGGATTGATGTGTTTGAAGGTTATCTCCTCATGCATTGTTTGGATGGACTTGTTGATGGCTCTCTTGACATAAAAGATGCAGATTTCTCGTCAAAAAATAAGAAAGGCTTGGGCCTCTTGAAAGTTCTTGTATCACCAGAAGTTCAGTGCCATATCAGGGGTTGTAAATTATTGTCTGAAGCACTAGATCAGCTGAAAAGGGTGTACGCCGAGATACAGATTCTAGAGCCTTTTTCTTGAGAGACGAAGTTACACTCTTTAGCGCTTGGACAATTGTAAAGATATGCTTGATTATATTTCCAAGGCCAAAGAGATTAAAAAAAGCAAATTGGATGATATGAAACAGCAAGTACCAGATGGTGAGGTAATTTCCGATTGCTTCGGTGTCTTTCTATAGATTATCAGCCTTTTATTCTTGCATTAGGTGCAAGAGACAGCCCAATTAAGCTGAAAGACTTGCCTAATCTTCTCCTTCAGACTGAATTGGAGTTGAAAAGGCGGTCAGATCAGAATGCTTTCTTTTCCAAACATAATCCCAAGAAGCACAATGATAGGTTCTCTCGAAATAAATCCTCTGAGTCTTCAGGTAGTAATTCTAATCAGGGGAGCGGAAGCAAGAAAGGTTCAAGCAGATATCCATGCAGATATTGCCACGAGAAAGGGCATTGGATTAGTGATTGCCCAAAGCGTTTAAAGAAAGAAGCCAAAGCTGCTGCAGCAAGTAAAGATCAGCCCGCTCATGCTAAAAATCAGCCCGCACATGATCGTAAGGAGCGATCTAATTTCGTAGCTGCTGAATTTGAACCAGAAAGTGCTGATATTGAATGCTTATTCAAAGCTTCTGAGATGTCTTTGGACAGATCTGGTAGTGATCCGTGGTACCTTGATTCCGTGCCACTTCGCACATGACAGGAAAAAAGAAAGTATTTTTCTAAACTACAGCAAGTGGATGGTGGTCGAAGTTAAATTTGCTGATAATTTCAGCTATCAGATTCAAGGGAAGGGCGATGTCACATTTTCTACTCAGGAAAGCGGCATAAAGTATGTTAAAGATGTTATTTACATTCCTGGACTTGAAGAAAATTTGTTGTCCGTTTCCAAGGTTGATAACAGCGGCTTGTATGCTATATTTGGACAAGGAGAAGTTATACTTACTCCCTCGCCGCCCTGCTATTCCCGACTCTGATATTGTTGCTCATGGGCATTCTCCAAAATGGTTTGTACAAATTTTGCGCTTCTGTTGTAGAGCAGAAAGGTTTGCTTGCTGCTGCTGCTATTAGCATGTCTTCGGATGAGCTATGGCATGCTCGGTATGGTCATTTGAGTTGTCAATCTCTCTTTGTATGATGCATGGAAAAGAGATGGTTGTTGGGCTGCCTGCTGTACATACTCATAAACTGCAATGCGATGCTTGCAATCTTGGAAAGCAAGTAGCTGCATCTTTCCCCAAGGAGGCCGTGAAGAAAACCAATGATATCTTGCAGCTCGTGCATAGTGATGTATCGCGAAGTCAGGGTCCCTTCTTTGAGTGGAGCACGCTACTTTTGTACATTCATTGATGATCATTCTAGGATGACGTGGGTGTACCCTTTGCATTACAAATCTGATGTACTCTCTAAGTTTAAGGAGTTCCGATTATGGTTGAAAACAAACAGGAAAGTTGATTAAGGCATTCAGGTCCGACAATGGTGGTGAGTACAAAACCATTCTTTTGATGCCTATCTTCGAGATTCGCATTGTTCGGCGAGTTGAGTGCTCCATACTGTTCGCCACAAAACGGTGTAGCTGAACGCAAAGAATCTCGCTCTTATGAATTTGGCAAGAAGCATGCTTGCTTATAAACGCTTGCCACTGTCATTTTGGGGTGAAGCAGTTAAAACAGCAGCCTATCTTTTGAATAGAGCTCCCACAAAATTGTGAAAGGGCAAACACCTTCGAGGTGTTCTATGGTACAAAACCTGATGTCTCGCATTTGAAAATCTTTGGCTGTCCTGCTTTTGTGCATCCGCATTCAAAATTGAAGAAACTTGATGATCGGGCAGTCAAATGCATTTTTATTGGGTATGCTGATGGATATAAAGCTTACAAATTCTATAACCCAGCCACTAAGAAGCTTGTGATCAGTCCTGATGCCAAATTCTTGGAGGATGGCTACTATGATGCTTTCGAGCCTGATGTTGGTGCGCCCTTTGATATTCATTCTTTCCTTGATGTTGATACTCAGAATGCAATTAACGCTGCTCCAGTTGCTGCTGTACCGACCAGCCCTTGTGATCATACTGACGATGATGAAAATGATCCATATCTTGCTGCTTTGTCTGATATTCGTGCTGCAAATCAACTTGCTAATGGTTCTAAGACTGCTCCAGCCCCGTCTCTTGCTGAAATCATGATGATGGTGTGCCTCTTAGGGGATCTGAGCGGCTTAAAGCCTTAGCTGATGCACAACCAAGTGTTACAAACACTTGTACTTTTGCTTTGATGGCAAAGATCTATGAAGATCATACACCACCTAGTTTTTCTGAAGCCCTTACCAATCCAAATTGCGTGGCTGCGATGAAACATGAATATAATATGCTCATTAAGAATGAGACTTGATCTCGTTCCCCTTCCTAAAGGGAAGAAAGCGATTGGATCAAAATGGATCTTTAAAGACAAATACAATGCAGATGGCTCTCTCAGTAAGCATAAGGCCAGACTTGTTGCCAAAGGATTCGCTCAGCAGCATGGCATTGATTATGATGAAGTCTTTGCTCCAGTTGCAAGAATGTCAACCGTGCGCGCTATTTTTGCCTTAGCAGCTAGTAAAGGATGGCCCGTATATCAAATGGACTTCCAAAGTGCCTTTTTGAATGGAGACCTGTCCGATGAAGTTTATATGCAGCAGCCACAAGGTTTTGTCTCGGAAGGGCAAGGGCACTTAGTTTGTAAATTGAAGAAGAGTCTCTACGGCCTTAAACAAGCACCTCGGTGCTGGTACCATAAGATAGATTCTTATCTTAAAGCACATGGCTATTCTTTTTCCACAGCAGATCCCAATTTATACTTTAAAACTAAAGGTACATCTCTCTGCATTGTTGTGTTGTACGTTGATGATTTGCTGCTTACAGGAGATGCCCATGATCTTATTGATCAATTGCGCACTTCGCTTATACATGAATTTGCTATGACAGACTTAGGTCTGTCCCATTACTTTCTTGGGATTGAAATTTGGCAAACTCACGATGGCATCACTTTGTCTCAAGGTAAGTACGTCCAAGATCTTACAAAATTTCACATGACAGATTGCAAGGTTGCCAAACAGCCCATGGAGCCTGGTTTGAAGTTATCCAACTATGATGAGTCTCCTCAGGTAGATGCTACTTTGTATCGCTCACTTGTTGGTGGACTGATTTACCTTACAGTCACCAAACCAGAGATCTCTTTTGCGGTGGGCATGTTGAGCCGTTTTATGGCCTGTCCAAAACAGAGCCATTGGCAAGCAGCAAAAAGAGTGCTCGCTTATTTAAAAGGTACTCTTAATGAGGGCCTCTGTTATATCGTGATCCGTCATCCTGCTTTGCATGGTTTTGTAGATGCTGATCATTCTGGTTGTCTTGATACGCGACGCAGCACCACAGGTTATGTTTTTGGCCTTGGTAAGAACATCATTACTTGGCTCAGCAAGCGTCAGCCCTCAGTCTCTCTTTCTAGCACGGAGGCAGAGTATAAAGCCTTAGCGATTGCTGCTGCTGAAGCCGTTTGGTTAGCCAAACTTTTTGCAGAATTAGGCTTTGACACAAGCACTATTCCACTCTTTTGTGACAACCAAAGCTCTTTTTGCAACTTGTTAATAATCCTGTGTTTCATGCGCGGCGCAGCAAACACATTGAAACACATTATCATTTTGTGCGAGAGAAGGTCCTTGATGGTCAGCTTGATCTTCATCACGCTCCAACCACAGATCAATTGGCTGACCTCTTCACCAAGCCATTAGCAGGGTCTACATTTCAGAAATTCAAGACTCAGCTTGGTATTCAATGCTCAGCTTAGGGGATTACCACGATAAGCTGTAGCATTCTTCTTTTGTTCTCGTCTTCTTTTGTTCTCAGTTCATATATGTGCTTAGGGGAGGATGACAGAAATAATTCTTAATGGTTAAGCACACATATGTGCTGACATGGCAGCCTATGTATTTACATAGGACCATGGTCTATAGTTTAGCATATATTTAAGTTCATGTATGCCCCCTAGGTTAGGTGTCAACGTGCTATGCTCTACACGTCACATATGTGACCATCTTCTGTAGCACCGAGAAAAACAACAATCCAATCCATCATATTCCTTTTTCTGAGTTTCACTCCGTCTCTTTTCTCTCTTGTTTTCTTGCTGTTTGATTCTAGCCTAGATCACAAGTTTTGTCAATGTTTTCCGGTGATCGTACGAATAGAAGAGGTCGTGGTTGTGGAAGAGCAAGTTCCCGAGGAAGAGGTGCAGGCAAGAGTACTTGGAATATTTGGAATGCTGATAAGGTGCAGGCAAGAGTACTTGGAATATTTGGAATGCTGATATTTCGTCTTCGAGTTCCATTACACCAAGTAGAGATTTTAGAAATTCGCAAGGTTTTCAATCACCATCACAGTCTTATGACAGAGCTGAAAATCAACAAAATTCTTGATAGTGGTGCAACAAGACACGTAATAGGAAATGAAAAAATCTTGAAAAATATAAAGGCTGTGGTAAATTCAGAAATTCTACTTGGTGATGCCTATTCATATAAAATAGTTGGCGTAGCTCATGTGAATTTGGGACAGCAAGATAGCTCCATGGAATCAATTTCAGATGTTTTATATGTATCAGGGTTGAAAAGAAATTTGCTTTCAGTTGCCTCTCTTACAGATGAAGGATACGGTGTATTTTTCAATCGAAAGGTGCCACAATTTTCACTAATGAGGATGAGCCTAAAGTAGTTGGAGAAGCAAAGAGGGACGGAAGATTATACATTTTTGGTCTTGCTGACAGAAATCAGCATGCTATGGCTGCTATCACTCCAACCTCCCAAGAGAATAAGACGGAACTTTGGCATAGGAGGTATGGCCATTTTATCTCTTGAATGTTTAACTGTTAAACACGCAGAAAATGGTAGGAGGCTTGCCTAAAATATTTGGATCTAAACACTGTTGTGAAGCTTGCATAAAAGGTAAAATGTGTCGTCTGCCTTTTCCAAAGCAATCAGCAAGAACAACGGATGTTCTTCAGTTAGTGCATTCTGATGTAGTTGGGCCAGTAGACGAACCATCTGTCGGTGGTGCAAGGTATTTTCTTCTTTTTGTTGATGAATTTTCACGCAAGATGTGGGTGTATTTTCTTAAAAGAAAATCAGAAGTTCTTGATAAATACAAGGAATTCAAGGCTGCAGTTGAAAATGAGACGGGTAAAAAGATACAAACTTTAAAAGCAGATAATGGTGGAGAATATGTTTCGAAACAGTTTGATGATTTTTGTGCAAGTGCTGAGATAGGAAGGCAGCCACTGCCCCAGGAATGCCACAGCTGAGCGGCGCAATAGATCTATTTACGATCTTTCCCGTAGCATCCTTTTTGCAAATAATTTGCCAAAGAGGTTTTGGTCATTTGCTGTTCATACAGCAGCGTACATTTTAAATAGATCGCCCACTAAATCAGTTTTTAGCATGACAGCATGTTGTGGACGAAGACCAAGTGAGACATTTTGAAGTTTTTGGATGCAAAGCCTATGCTAAAATATTGGGACACGTAAGGAAGTTTGAAATGAAAGTAATACCTGGGATATTTGTTGGCTATGCAGATAATGCAAAGGCACATAGGATATGGGATCCTGTTGAAAACAGGCTGCTAATACCTCGAGATGTGTTCTTTGATGAAAGCATGGCAGGTCCCGCTAGCGCAGCAGGTGTACCAAAAACAGAGAAGTATGGAGATCCTTTTCCATCGTTTTTTGATGAAATTAGTAGTGAAAATGCTCGTGCAGAGAGTTTTAAACAGGGAGAACAGGTTAAATCTGCTGCTATACCTGCTGAACCAGATAAAGTAAGTGGCGTAAAATATTTTAAGAAAGAACATAGAGAGGAGTTTTTCATTTCACCAAAGGCAAAAACTGATTCTATTCCAAAAGAAAAGGAAGTATTTTTGGTACAAAACCAGTTTATACAGGGCCTGTTACGGGCAGTAAATCAGCACAAGTAAAAGAGCAACGTTATTTTGCACTTATGGCAGAAATAATAAACACATATGATCTGCAGTATTTTGAAGAAGCCGCTGAAATGCCTGAATGGAAGCAAACACTGCGCGCAGAATATGATTCGTTGCAAAGGAATCATACATGGGAACTTGTTCCCAATCCTGAACAGAAGAATGCAAATGGGTCTATAGGACCAAATATAAATCTGATGGGCAAGTTGATAAAAAGAAGGCGAGCCAAAGGATATGCGCAACGGGAAGGAATTGATTACATGCTGAGACTTTTGCACCGGTTGCAAGAATGACCACTATTCGCACTATTATAGCGTTGGCAGCTCAACAAGGATGGAGAAAGCCCATCAGATGGATGTAAAAAGCGCATTCCTTAAAGGAGGAAATTTACATGGCCCAGCCACAAGGTTTTGAGATCCTGGAAAGCAAAATTACGTATGCAGATTGATTAAATCAATCTATGGACTAAAGCAAGCTCCAAGAGCTTGGAATATTAAAATTGACACCTTTTTAAAAGGTCAAGGTTTTATTTCCACTGATGGAAATCCATCTCTTTATGTGAAGGCTGAAAATGATACAATAATTATCCTTGTTTTATACGTTTATGACTTTATTACGAGACACAAAATACATGCTGAGCAAGACATTTGAAATGACAGATTTAGGCCTGTTACATTATTTTCTGAGAATTGAAGTGTGGCAACGTGATGATGGCATATTCCTGTCGCAAATCAAGTACACATCAGATCTGTTAAAGAAGTTTAGAATGGATAGCCGCAAGGCGATGAATACTCCTGTAGAAGTCAGTAAACAATTGTCAATTCACGACAAAAAGTGAAGTGTGATGAAACACTTTATAAAAAATTGGTTAGCATTTGCAATAGGATTGGCTAGCAGGTAAATGACTAAACCTTCTGAGATGCATTGGAAAATGGCGAAAAGAATCCTACGCTATTTGAGGGGAACTTCAGATTTTGGTCTATTTTATAGACACAACAGTAAACTTCAACTGGAAGTTTATGCTTTTCTGAACTCGAAGGATTTTGTGATGCGGACTATGCTGGCTGCGTGGATGACCGTCATTCCACAAGCGGGTACGCGTTTATTTTTGGCCCTGCAGTCATTAGTTGGAGCAGTAAAAAGCAGCCCACAGTATCCAAAAGTTCTACTGAGGCTGAACACCGAGCCTGTGCAGATGCAGCTAGTGAAGCCATTTGGCTCCACAAAGTGTTTGATGCTTTGCAAATTTTGAGAGAGAACAAGACTGTCATTTATTGTGCCAATTTGAGCAGCATTCAACTAGCAAACAATCCTGTTTTCCATGCGCGCAGCAAGCATATTGAAGTGCAGCATCATTTTATCAGAGAAAAAATACTAGATGGTACCATTGAGCTTATTTACTGCAATACACATGATCAGCCAGCAGATATCATGAGCAAGCCAATTCCAAAAGAGAAGTTCGAAGCATTTAGAAGCAAAATTGGAGTCTACAGCTTGAAAAATATCTCCCCGCAGTGATTTTGAGAATATCTCCTTAATGTTTACTCATTAAAGGGGGGAAATGAAGGATATAATGAGTAAACTAAGTAAATTATAATGTTAATGTAAAGGTTAAAAGTTAAACGTCTCTAGGGGTAATATTTGGTCATACGGACAAGTGGCACTAGAGTTGAGATGTTACCATATATAGGTGACGTTTTCTATGCTTTCTAGTCGGTTATGTATAACAAGATAGATTGATTCTGGTTTTTGCCTCCTCTTCTTGCTTCTCCTTGTTACTTAAATTCTATCATGGGACACAAGAGAAACATATCTCTAGACATCCTGATCTCCAGATTCATGAGATCAAGTTCCATGTAACTGCCTCTCTTTTATATAGAGAAACAAAACCAGTTCTTGTTAAGGTAGCTTGGCATATAAGGCTTCCACCTTATATGGGTGTTTTACCCTGTTATGTCCTTATGGGCTGCGCCTCAGAAGCCTCACCAAGCACCAATCTATGGTGACTTGGATCAAATCCATGATCTGCCCCCAACTGCTACAGATTCCAGCTCAAAATCGTAACAGCCCACCCGGGTAAGACAATTGTGATTCCCAATGCCACAACCTTTATCATCATATCATATGGCTTTGATTAAAAAATCTGTTGAAGTTCCAGAAGAGATATTTGACAAGTCACGTGCTGGGCCAATCAAACAAGCAGCAAGGGAAGGATTTGAGAGAATTTTCGAGTTTTCAATGCTGTTAAGAAATATGCAGCCGCTAGGAGTAGATCCTGACTGTAATGAAGATCAGCAGCAGCCTGATTTCCCAATGTCAAGAGATTTGCCAATGTGTTTATGGACAAAAAAGGCCTCAATTTAAAACTATACCGGATATGCCTGCTGCAGATGTGGACAGCAATGTAAGAACTCCTATGAGGTTAAGCAAAACAGGAGTATATCCATCCGCACGACGGTCTTTCAGAAGAAATATGGGACCAGTTTTGGACAATGCACAAGTGCCTGTAAGTCGTGATAAAGGTAAGGGATCTGTTGAACAATGCAATTTCGTTCTTGTTGGAGAATCAGAGTGTTTTGAAGAGGCAGTAATTCCAAGGCCAAATGGATACAAATATTGTGGGCTGCAAACTGCTGATGATAAGCCTACGGCCAGGTTAGTTGCAAAAGGTTTTGTGCAAAAGGAAGGTGCAGACTATTTTGAAACCTTCACACCAGTTGCTAGGATGATAAATGTTGGTTAAATTTAGTTAATGTAGAACCTTTTTTGTGTAATCTGATGACAAGGTTGAAACAAGTTCTAACAATGTTGTACCTTGAAGTTGTCGGTTGTACTTTAAAATCAATATGGCACGTGGCTTTTATGAACCTTTTATCTGCCCTGGCCCAATTCCAATGTATTTGTATATATTGACGTCTAATGTGCTTGAGTATTCTAGTACACATTAACATGGAATGAGCTGGGCTCTTCTCCTCTGCTGCTCTTCACTTCTCTTCTCTTCTCTAAATGACTTGTCATGTCACTGTATAAGCCACTAGCTGAGTAGAATTGGCAGGATAGGATCAGTTAAGTGATGCATTCTATATGCAAATACTCACAAGATAAGTGCTTGACTATATAGATCTTTCTGCAGCAACTGATCGTGCTGTAATAGCATTGGAGCAAGTAAGGCTTGGCCTTCGATTTGGTAAAGTGCCAAGCAAAATGGCAATGTGCATGAGGAGCTGTATATGCCTCCAGTTCTTGCTCATAGTGACAAGAGATCTTACTATGTAGACTTAAGAAGTGTTTTTATAAGCTGCAGTTCTGGGAGGCCAAAATCAATGACTTTTTGTTAAAAACAGACTCTAACCTTTGTTATAAGCATAAAAAAGTCGTTGCAGTTTCTATATGTGGTTGATTTGATATCACAGGGCATGCTAGTGATTAAATTGAGAAACAAAACAGCAGTTGAAGCCAATGATTAATATTACTGACGTACATCATTAGAGGTGCAAAAGTTCGATGGTGTGTATCTTACCCAACAAAAGCACATTCATATCCAGAACTCTAATACAAACCCTTATGAACCAGAGTCTAAACCCTCAAACACATGAATGGAAAAGAAAGGTTGATCTAAGATGCAGCTCCTTTACAAGAGTATACTTTAGGAGGTGTGTTACTGCTGCTCATGCTTATGTGTCATGTCGAACCATGTTGATTAGTGTGTCGAACAGTAGATTAGATACTCTGCAAATTTTTGGGCATGCCATGCTAACAAGGTGCCTGGTTGTAGGGGGGCCCTCATTAGTTAGGAGCTTCAGTTAATTATGTGAGCGCCTAGCTGCTTCTAGTTTTACGTTCTCCTTTTATCTCTCATATATCAGAGGAAGGTTCATTGCTTATTCCTTAGTAGTAACTCTACAACAGAGGGTCAGGTTTGGGAGTCTTATGCGATGTGAATGTTGTGGACGAAAGAACTAAGGAGCAAACAAATAGTTCAGCTTTCCTTTCTTACGTAGACGTTAATAAATCTTTCTTTCTTTCTTTCTTTCTTTCTACAACACCATCAAAACTAAAGAAAGCGCAAGCATAGAATTGCGAGACCTGCAATCTGGACAGCTAATCATTGGAACCCCACTTGTATTAATTGGTCATAGACCCAACTTTAAGATGATGTTCTAGAAGTGAACAATGGTCAATTCATCATAGCTGACAATTAACTTGATACGGACTAAAAAAAATGCGTGCTCAAACACAATAGGGGAATAGGAGGACTGAAGAAATACCTGTTTGACTTGAAGCCATCAAAAAAATGTTCAGCGTCTAGCATCGTCTCCCGATCCCGAACCTGTCTACCGACTTAGAGAAATATCCGCAGAAAAAGCCATAGTTGCTAAAACATAAACAAAACAAGCTGCTATACCTTGAAATATGATATTGTTTCAGAGATCATATTGAGATTTTCCTCCAGCGTCGTTTCAAGCACTTGCAAAACCTGTATATCCCATGCCTACAATGCAAAATTGTCAATGCAAGCTTGTTCATTTCAACTATATTAAAGACACGGGACGAGTTCCTTATACAGCCCCTCCACCCATTCAAGAAGACCATAAAGTTCGGTTATACCTTGTTCAAAAGGTTCCAGTAAGAGCTTCTAACATTTGGTAAAACAAAAATAATAGTTGAAGATTTTCAACACATTTGAGGGCTGACATGGAGACAAGACGTAGAGGCACAAATGCTGAGGTTGTATACAGGACATGTACATTGTAGTTTTGTCTTATAGATTAGGTCAAATCTTCCATATAATGTGCTTTCCAACAAGCATCATCTCTTCTGCATCCGCAGAGACCATCACACTTATCCCCTGATCCTGAGCTTTTGCAACAATATCTCAATGGTCGTTTTTCTCAGAAGATGTGGGATGCAGTTACCTTAGCCCAAGTTTTAGCCCAAGTTAAAACTGGTCATTATCGTGCACATATAAATCCCACTTTGGCACGAGGACCACAAGCTTATGTGCTTGCTTCCTTGTCCAGGAAAAAGCTTGTAGATATTGCATCAATTCGTACAGGGCCCCACAAGCTACGGATTGAGACAGGTAGATGGGAGCGCCCGCAATTGGTTGACCAGGATATCTACATAGTCTCCCATCATATCTTTGGAGAAGTGTTAAATCAAAAGCATATCATCACACTTGTCCACCCATTCATAGGAGGTTGGCTAGGATAGCTACGTAGTATCTTATCAGCATGCAGCAGTTAATTCAGGACCAGTAGATGCCATGGAAGAAGAACATGCAATGCCTTTGAAGTAGGGGATTGGGATACTTGCTTCTAGAACAGAATAAAGAGAGATTTTCATAGGGGACTAGGATACTTGTTCCTAGGGATAGTTGATCCTAGGGTACTCGGAGTCCTAGAACAGCATAAGGAGTCTTTCCTACTAAATTCCATTCTGATGGAACGATTGTGCATAAGGATGGAACAGTTGCGCATAAAGCTGAACTTGTAGCAAAAAGGCATGATCAGCAACATCGAATCAATTCTAAAAATGTTTTTTATGGCCAGATTGTTTGTACAGTTGTTGCCCTATGGTTGGCCACTTTTAGAAGGGCAATTCTTAATTTAGATCTTCAGGAAATCATGCACATGGAACAGCCAAAACGTTTTGTTCAGAAAGGGCAGGAACAACATGGTCTATAAATTGCAAAGAAATCTACAGATTAAGACAAATTCCTACATGTGCAGATAAAAGCTGATATAAAAGCTAATTGCAAAATACAAATTTGGGCTTGTTATACTATTATTTGGGAGTAAGACTGGCAGCAATAAGATTCTACTGAAACAAAGTAAATAAAGATTTTGTTGCAGAGGTTTCACCTAACAGAATAGAGATCTGTTGTGGATGGGAGCCTAACTCATACTGCAGACTAAAACTAGTTTGATGCCACAATTTAGGGATTTCAGGGCAAATCCAGTGGCATTACATGCTGATAATTCAGCAACAATAGAGCTTACCAAGGATGCTAAGTGGCATCTACCCAGCATTTAGACACAGGTTTGCTTAAGGGAGCTGCTTGATCTAGGCGTTCTTGATCTTCAATACTGTTCCACCGATGCAGGGCAGAAGTTCAGACATATAGACATCTTGAAAATCTATGCTCTGAGCTCAACGAAGAGAAGGCATAAGTGCATTCGTGTATTTTGCTTCACAGCATTGGTTAGAATTCAGTTTCATAAGAGCATTAAAATGTTAAAATTGGTTCTAATTCAGTTTCATAAGAATATCAAAGATTGAGGTGAGTGAACACTGCTACATCATTATACCCATGATCTAGACTACATTAGCTACTTCAGTTCTCAGATACATCAGTGAGTTCTAAGCACTGGCTACTTGATTTCATTCATGACTTCTTGGTTATACATCATGATAATCCCTATGCATCCTATAATGATTAACGCTTTGCATGCAAAGTGTATATTAAAGATAGCTCATCAATCTCTTTAAAGTTCGAACCTTTGCAACTAAGGTTATGACGTCAGCTCCACTTTCAAGAAGCGCTTTCACATTATGATCCTGCATGCCAAGAAATCACGATATGTATGATTGCACCCATGACAGATATGACCCATAACCACCAATCAAAATCAACACGGCAATGTGGGGGTAAAATGAGAGGTATTGGAATCCACATTGACATAAACTGTAATATTAAACAAAGATCCATCACCATCCTCGCTGCCGATTCAGACAAACAAAGAGAAGAAATGAAGTAATGTTGTTAGTGTATTTACAGCGATGGCTAGACAGTAATACATGGACATAAATATATCATAAGGTGACCGTGTAGAACTTGCTAATGAATAACTATGCTGTCTGACTCAAGCATAGATCATGCCTCATCTACTGACATAGCACATTGATGCTGATACGACCTACTACATAAAGGCCCAATCATGCTCCTTCCATCTTTGTTACATCACTTCCTGCTTTGAAAGATGAATCTTTGCTCCAACCTAATGAGGACGAGAAAGCACTGGATCATTTGAAAGCTCTTTTTGATCCTGAACTTAGACGTCAACTTGAAACCTACTTTCGTGAAACATTTGGGGAGGCTTGAAAATATCTTTATGACTCATGTACGCTAACTGATAAAGTAAATAGTCACTAATCAAAGAGCAAATGAAGCAGTTAAGCTGCTTGGAGCAATTTTCGGAGTCCAAGGCTTAAACTCTAAATGAGACTGAAGGTACCATGAATGAGCAAGACATGATCATTTTTGTGTTAAGGGATCAATGTCAAGGTACAAAATATTTTGGTCCAAGAGAAGTTGGAATATTCTAGGAAGAAAAAGAGGGCATATGTCTAGCTGTTTTTTGTTCTGAGTATAACAAAGAAAAGGTTAAGCAAGAAGCGAAGTCCAAAAGAGTCGACAGGCCACAGAAAGATCAATCTAAGATCACATTTTAAATCCCAATGTCCAGACTAAAGTCGTTATTCAACCTCTTTTTCTCTTCTTCAAATCATTAGAAAGTTGTTATTGAACCTCTTCTCCTCTTCTTCAGATCCAAATGCCATTTCGGATATAGCAGTTCTACCTCCATTGTTTACATAATCTGGCTGTTGCAATTGATCTCTCATAAAAAATCTGCACAACAATATGTAATGCAAGATCTGTCAACAGTGCAAAGGAAAGATGTTACTACTCAGGAATATGTAATTAGTGTATGTTGGACCCAGAGGCAATTGTTAGAGTAGTATAATGTGATATATATTGGACATGTTAAGTCATTGTAACTTAACATTGTACCCCATGGGATATTTTATATTAGCCCATGGGCCCCCTCACATCCTTGGGTGCTTCATTCTGTGTAGGAGAGGAAGTATTTTGAGAAGGTTTTTCTGCCTTGTGAAAAACAGAGCAGATTTTAACCCTAACTTGTGTTTGAGCCTAGAGAGAAACATTCTTCTGTTATGGAGAGTTGCATGCAGCGTTAACCAAGCTAAAGGAAGCGCTTCAGTGTAAAAATCTGAAAGATTTCTTGCAGCAGCTTGCATATTGCCTTCCATGTTGAAGATAGAGTAGGGGTTTGCATATTTGTGGCTTTGATTAGAAGAGGCTTGTGTTTTTCACAATGGACAGCCTGGAAAAGGTGTTCATGGTGAGAAGTTCTTGCTTAAAGGCAAGAACTACTCTATTTGGAAGGAGAAGATGACTTTGGCACTTGATCTTGCTGGAGTTTGGGATGTAGTCGCTGGTGAAGACCAAAATGAAGATGACAAATGGGAGGAGTTGAACAAAAAGGCCCTGCTGCTCATCAAACTTGCAGTGGATGATTCCATGCAAAGGCACATACTTGGAGTGAAAAGTGCTAGTAAAGCTTGGCGCAGATTTCAACAAATATATGAGACAAAGAATCATACAAGGAAGCAGGAATCAGCTGAACAGCCTAAAGTTAAGGGAATGTAAAGATGTGAGTGACTTTATTGCGAAGGTCACTGAAATTGCTGCACAATTGGCTTCTATCGGAGTTGAAGTTGAAGAGGATGAACTCGTAAATGCCATATATCAGGGAGCACCTGAATATGAGCACTGTCTTGATGCTTTTCAAGCACGGGAGAATGAGCCTAGCTTCGAAGAGCTTGCAGCAGCCCTACAGCAAAAGGTTTTGAGATCACAAATCTTGGAACGAACGGAGCAGGTTAATTTCAGCCAATCAAGAAGAAATTTTAGGCAATCAAGAAGTAGGGGGAATGATTGCCCTCTAAAGAAGAGTATATTGAAGATGAAACTTAAAAAGGAGTCGCATTACCTTGAAGAAGGGACGCCGTCAAGCTCAAAGGAGCAAACCTCTACAGCTGCACAAGATTTTCCAATGTTCGTAGATGAAGTCGATCATGTAAGATACAAGTCTGATAGGTGCGTTGCTTGTTTGGATAGTGGCTGCTCAACTCATGTAACAGCTGATGAATCCCTTTCCTCAAAATTCACAAGGTATGATGGAGATAAAATCCTTTTAGGAGATGATTCCTCACTAGCGATAGAAGGGAATGGAAATGTAAGAGTGAAAGGAGAAGGAGATGCTATTGTGACATTTCAAAATGTCAAACTTCTACTAGATTTAAAGAGAAATCTGCTTTCTATTGCTTGTATTACTCGTAAGGGTTTCAAGTAAGGGTTTCAAAGTTTTTTTTAACGAAGATGAAGCAATAATTTTTCAGCCAAGTGAAGAATTCATGAAGATGATAAGAAATATGAAGGTGATTGCTCGTGCAAGAAGAGAAGGCAATTTATATAAAATGGAGATTGTCCCTGTCCAAAATCAGGCCAATATAGTAGCAGGTAGCAGCAGCCAATCAGAGATTTGGCATAAAAGGTATGGCCATATTAGTTATGGAAGTTTGCGCACGCTGTCCCAGCAAGAAAATGTGCATGGTTTACCTCAAATACATGATGACAAACAGGTTTGTGAGCCTTGTGTTCTTGGAAAACAGTCATCTTGTGAATTTAGAGCGCAAAAACAATTGGAATTAGTGCATGCTGATCTTTGCGGCTTTATGCCAACAAAATCCATTGGTGGGTCCTTATATTTCTTCTTGCTAGTGGACGATTACTCAAGAAGAATGTGGGTTTATTTTTTGAAAACAAAATCAGAAGCTTTTTATCATTTCAAGGTCTTCAAGGAAGAAGTGAAATCTGAAACGGGGCAGAAAATACTCACCTTAAGGACTGATCATGGAGGAGAATTTCTGTCCACAAAGTTTGAACAATTTTGTGAAGACAATGGGATCAAAAGACAATTGACAACGCCTCGCTCTCCTCAACAAAACGGAGTAGTAGAAAGGCGCAATAGGACAACTTGTCAAATGGCAAATTGCCTAATGGCTCAATGGAAGATGCCACATCGTTTTTGGGCTGACGCAGTACTCACTGCAGTGTATTTGCTGAATAGAGCAGGGACGAGAGTTTTAGATGGAAAGATGCCACATGAGGTTTATTACAAAAGAAAGCCAGGTGTGAATCATTTGCGTGTATTTGGATGTAAAGCTTATGCGCATGTTTTTAAGGAGGATGGCAGGAAGAAATTTGATGATAAAGCAAGAGTTTGTACCATGCTTGGCTATAGTTTAAGGGCTAAGGCTTATAGATTATGGGATCCTGCTAAGCAGAAAATAAGTGTCTCGCGTGACGTGACATTTAATGAGAACACTGCAGGTCCAATATCGATCACTGATCAGCAAGAGCAAGAGGAGGAAATATTTGAATTTCCACTTAAATGGCAGCAAGATGAAGCATCACATCAAAACAGGCCTGTTACATCTCAATGTCAACCAAGAGTTTGGCCCGATAAAGTGCTTACGAAAGAAAGGAAGGAAGAAAGGAAGGAAGGAAGGAAGGAAGGAAGGAAGGAAGGAAGATTTATTAACGTCTACGTAAGACCCGAAGGGTCTATGAGACCATAACACAAACAGAGTTCAAGACCTCCAGGAGGAAAACCCTTCTGTTATCTAAAGTATAGAAACAAAAATATTGAGTTTAACAATTAAAAATCTAAAAATCTGCTCAGGTAGGGATTGATGGAGATAGCCCATTCGTTCCTGTGATTGCTGCAAAGTAATATAATACCCCTTCTTGGCTTGCTTTGATGCTTGATGCTTGGCCTCTTCTGGAAAGACTTTTTATGTTTCATGGCTGCTGATCTTTTTATCTTCTTAGACAGTGCCAAAGTCACCCCTTTAGGGTCAGGATACTTCCTCTTTTGTGATGAGTCCACTATCATCTTATCATCCTTTGACTCAGATGAGAAGAAATTAGTTATTTCTGTTTGCTTCAGGCCCATTGGATTCTTTTGTTTGAGAATATTTCTCCTGTCTAGAGATAGCTCATATACAAAGTGAGACACACATTTCTGATCGTAATATTCTACCAGCTGTCGTAGAGATGTGGGGTCTCTAAAAAGACAATGATATCTGCCTCTAATAATGTAGTAGGTTGGGCAGGTAAAAATAAATGTTCTTCTAACTCAACCATGTTTAGATCGCACATTGGGCACTTCCGATCCTCACGACTAATGTTTTTCGCCCTGCCAACCTCAATCTCCAACTGGTGGGATGACACTCTAAACTGCCCCATAGAGTATCTTACTTTATTCGGCAGATCAATATCTAAATATCCAGGCCTTATGATGAAACCATCCGCTGATATATTTAGGAAGTTATCCTTATAGAATTTCTTTTTAGCAGGCAGATCTTTGACAGGATTTACCCATGTATTTGAAACATAAAGATATTCCAAGTCATGGCGTATAAGCTGATTGATTTCTTGCTGAGTAAAATTCAGATTATCATCCATTATACTGTATTGAAAAGGTGGGATATTTCCCATAGAGAAACCCATCTCCTCAAACAATTTAGATGTCCTTGAGAACCAACAGCGCTTACCTTGGTCTGCCAATGCTTTAGACGACACATATGCCAACCATATGCCAACCAGGGAAGTCTTTTTTGACCTTCTTGTGTCTGTCCCAAACGGTGTAACTTATGTAAATAAGTCACTGTTTGAAAGGCAATTTCAACCTTCAGAGGTTTTGCATTAAATTCAGCAAGCATTATATCATGGGGTACAGAATGTTTGCTTCTAATCATTCTAGAAAGGAGAAAAGTTTGGAGCCTCTCCAGTTGACCCCAGTCACCGGATCGTAGGTCAACTCCCCATATTTGTGCACCATATAAAGCTGCCGGCTTCACCAACGTGTCGAACAGGAAGAGCTTTGTATGAACATCTTGGAAATGGAGTTGGTAGCACTGAAGTAGCAAAAGAAGATATTGGTGAAAAGCCAACGGAAAGTCTGATGCAACTCAGCTGAATGCAAAATCAGCCCCTAATACTCACGTGGCACCTTGGGCACAAAGATCCTTTACAAGAAGCCAAGGCAATATTGACTCCGACGCAAGTGCAGCAGCTCATCAATGCAATTTTGCCAACATTTATGAACCCATTTCGTTTGAGGATGCTAGGCATTGTAAGGAATGGAAGGACGCAATGGATGAGGAGTATAAATCCATACTAGTTAACAATACATGGGAATTGGTGCCAAGAGCGAAGGATAGAAATGTCATTGGATGTAAATGGGTCTATAATCTAAAGTATAATGCAGATGGGACTGTTCAAAGGCACAAAGCCAGGCTGGTGGCAAAAGGTTTTGCTCAAAGAGACGGGGAAGATTACTTAGACACTTTTGCTCCGGTATCCAAAATGGAAACAGTGAGGTTAGCCATATCACTTGCAGCTCAATTTGGATGGAAGTTGTATCAACTTGATGTGAAAAGCGCTTTCTTGAACGGAGAGCTCAAGGAGTTGATCTATTTGGAGCAACCACCCGGATACAAGCACGAAGGTAAGGATTTTGTTTGCAAACTGAACAAAGCATTGTATGGGCTAAAACAGTCATCTCGGGCTTGGTATTCCAAACTTGATAGTTACTTATTGAGCAAAAAGTTTGTAAGGAGCAGTGCAGATTCTAGTCTCTATGTTAAACATGATGGTGATGATATTACTTTGATCGTAGTATATGTAGATGATCTCATTGTCACGGGCAGTTCTCTCAAGTTGATTCAACATGAGATAAAACAATTTGGAGAGTTCTTTGACATGACAAATCTTGGAGAGTTACACTACTTCTTGGGCATTGAAGTGCAGAAGGCTGCCAATGGAATCTTCATCTGTCAGAAGAAGTATGCAGCAGATTTACTAAGGAAATTCCATATGGAGACTGCTAAACCAGCTTCTATGCCAATGGAGGTTGGCATTACACTTTCTGCTCATGAGAAAGGTGCAAAATTATGCGATGCAACACTCTACAGGGCATTAGTAGGAAGCTTGAACTATCTCACTGTGACCAGACCTGATATATCATTTGCTGTAGGAGTATTGAGTAGATTTTTGGCTAATCCTACTCAAACACATTGGATTGCTGCTAAGAGAGTGCTAAGATACATCAAGGGAACACATGATTTTGGTATCTTGTATGAATCAAATAGTCAACTTGATGTAGTTGGATACACAGACTCTGATATGGCTGGTTGTGTGGACTCGAGAAGATCTACAAGTGGTTATGCATTCTCAATTGGAAATGGTGTTGTAACTTGGAAAAGTAAGAGACAAAGCACTGTTGCAATTAGCACTACTGAAGCAGAATATAAAGGTTGTAGCATTGCAGCATGTGAATCCGTTTGGATTGAAAAATTCATGGAAGAAATTGGGATCCATGACAGCAGACCCACTTGCATTTTCACTGATAATATGAGCAGCATACGCATTGCAAACAATCCTGTTTTTCATGGCAGAACTAAGCACATTGAGACCACCTACCATTTTGTACGAGAAAAAGTTGAGAATGGAGAAATTGATATCCAATACTGCAGGTCAGAAGATCAAATTGCAGATATTTTCACAAAGCCATTAGGAAAAGCCAAGTTTGAAGCTTTCAGGTTCGCTCTTGGCTTGAGGAAAGAGGAGTCTAGAATATCACATTAAGGGGAGTAGTATAATGTGATATATATTGGACATGTTAAGTCATTGTAACTTAACGTTGTACCCCATTGGAACGTTTTATATTAGCCCATGGGCCCCCTCATTTTTTTATCTTTTTCCCTATTTGCCACCCAACATGAGGACGTGGCACATATTCATGAGTGTAATACATAAGTTTCTTCCTCCTCCTTTGTTGCTTGCTGTGTCTCCTCCTCTCCATTGTGTTTTATTGTTCAGATCATCTTCTCCACTCAACAGCAATTAACCAAGGGGTTTCACATTTTGTGTCCATATCTTTTGTCCCGGTATTTTATGCCTGAGTGCACTTTAGGAGGGTTTTTTAACCAATTTCTGTACGTATACAAACAGAAGTATTTTTTTAGAGTTTTCGTAGATGTATTTGGTGTAAACTGTATTCGACTTGGACCAAACTCAGAGAAAATCAGCACAAAGGAAAGGAAACGGAACTGTCTATTATCCAAACCGTGGAGATACAACAAAAACAGAATCACACGTACAAGTACTTCTAACATGCAGTGTGTCTCTATGACACGTGCCACTTATTCTCACACTTCCCCTTATTCTCACACTTCCTCTGAAACAAATGACGAGAACAAAACAGATATTAAAAAAAACCAAACTAATAGGAGTGGTTTGTTTTTATATGATGAAGAAAGCTGAACTTGATGCTATCGCTTCTCTCCCTTCATCTGACATCATCCCCAAAGTTTCCTTAAACCTTACGAATTTCTTCCCCACAAGCCGTTTGTGACGCCATCAGCAATTTGGTCTCGGAAGAAGAATGGATGATTGAACATGTGCCCGGCTGCACCTGTTTGCTTAGAAATAGATACTTGCAGATCAAGTAACAGGTTTTAAAGCCAAAGCATTTCCTCAAAGAAAACAACATACTTTCCAGCCTTGTCAAATTCTGAGACACTGAGTAAACTTGTTGCCAAACCTAGTGCTATAATCACAATATATATTTGCCTAACACCATCCTCTAGAAATCTGAAATTCAAGCTCTCCCTTTCCAACAATAGGTAAAGCTTGACCATTTTCCATTTGAACATGTCCTGCATCATAATATTCAAGATTATTCAAATCTTGTGTAAACTCTACTAAATGCTTTCTGGCACCGCAATTCAGCAAATAACCTCTAACAAAAGCATGCTCGCTTGCAGCATTAACTTGTTCATGCACAGGATCATCGACTCATGCAAAGTTAAGGTATTCATGCACGTGAGAGGTACAAGCAACACCACTGACTTCCTGTTTGTCAGCTGGTTTCTGTTGAGTGTCTTTGCTTTTTTTTTTTTCCTTTGGTGCATTCACTTTTATAGTGACCCTTCTCACCACAATTATAGCATTTAAACTGAGCTTTCCCATCAGACGTATTAACATGAGCTTTTTTATCTGATTGAGGAATGGCTTCTGAAAAAATTGCTTGATCTGAACGCCTATTTTCTGCTTTATTACAACTTCCTCTTGTTGCAATAAAGTGCAAGCCATGGCCAAACCAATAGCATATCATACCTAATTCTCCCTGCAACCATGTCATGCTCATACCGCGGCGGCAAACTGACCAAGATTTCTTGTATCAGATCAGATTCTGAAGTGGTAGCAGATGACATGGTACTGCCTGCTGTATTACCAGTCGCCAGGTCTTCATTTTATGAAGATAATCAGCCAATACATAATTAAAGTCTACTAATGAAGCAGACCTGATTTTCTCTTTGATCATCATTTGAGTGACTTTACCTTTGGCAGCAAGTGTCTTCTCCAAGAACACCCATAGTCATGGATGTCAGCAATTTTGTTCAGCTGCTCATCAATTGTCTCATCACATAGCAGCTTAACTAAAGTTAAGGCTGATGAATTTAGCTCAGCAGATTTTGGATCTTTATTACTTTGCTATATCTGTTTCTAACACTTCCTCGGTACTCAACATTCCCAAATAGACTATCAATCTTGCTATTTCAGCACCAGACTTCCAGTTTCAGGAAAGATTCTCTCCCTGCCTTCAGATGTACAAGCACCTCAAAATTCCTTCCGCCCCTAATTGCTGGAGTTTGCTGAAAATCAACGTGCACAAGAAAAGCCTCTTTCCTTTTCAAAAAAACACGAATTTGCCACAGCCCTAATTTAAAATTAGCCACAAACCTCCCATTTTGCTAAAATACTCCTGCTTTTGTCAAAAAAGAAAAAAAAAAATCAATTTGAAAAACTCCCACGACTTTGGAAACCACGTTATGAAGGCCTCCCAACCAACTGGGCAAAAGCATCTAGACGTTGAAGTTTGACCTTCTATTTACGTGATTAATATATGTGATAATCAGGTGCCGCCTCCCCAAGATCCTCTCGAGTGGTCTCCCATGGCCCCAAACCATATATCAATTCCTCCCCTCCTCGGAATGCTATATGTGATTAATATATGTGATAATCAGGCGCCTCCCCAAGGTCCTCTCGAGTGGTCTCCCATAGGCCCCAAACCATATCAATTCCTCCCCTCCTCGGAATGCTCGCCCTTGAGCATATGGGACTTACATCCTTTGCCCATGAGGCAATTTACAAATTGGGATGCTCTCTTGAGCATATGGGACTTACATCCTTTGCCCATGAGGCAATTTACAAATTGGGACGCTCTCATGGAGACTTGAACTCGAGACTCAGCACCGATACCATATTCATATCAATTCCTCCCCCTTTCTGGGAAGCAACTGACCTCAGTTGTATCCATCAATCACAATTTGAGCACCAACTCAATTTGTGTGATATGAGCACCAACTCATTTCATCCATTTGTACATGAGCACCAACTCAATCCATATATTTATGAGCACCAACTCAATCCACTTCAGGGTTCAAAGGCTAGGGTTATGATCTCATAAATAGCACCAACTATTTACTGCAATCACAATTTTAATGCTAAGGATTGAAGTAAGTTATTGAAAGGATTGAATTGAAAGATAGTTATCAAGGTAATTAACTAAAAGTAGACTTCTAAATTCTAAGAATGGTAAGATTTAAGAAAGGATAGTGGATTTTGTTGAAGCCAAGCTCAACCACTAGCACCAACTAGTAGCACCAACTACTGGTTGAGGCCCATTGGATAAAGATTTCTGTGAAGGATTGGAGTGCAATCACAATTTTAATGCTAAGGATTGGAGTAAGTTATTGAAAGGATTGAATTGAAAGACAGTTATCAAGGCAATTAACTAAAAGTAGACTTCTAAATTCTAAATTCTAAATTCTAAATTCTAAGAATGGTAAGATTTAAGAAAGGATAGTGGATTTTGTTGAAGCACCAAGCTCAACCACTAGCACCAACTACTGGTTGAGGCCCATTGGATAAAGATTTCTGTGAAGGATTGGAGTGCAATCACAATTTTAATGCTAAGGATTGGAGTAAGTTATTGAAAGGATTGAATTGAAAGACAGTTATCAAGGCAATTAACTAAAAGTAGACTTCTAAATTCTAAGAATGGTAAGATTTAAGAAAGGATAATGGATTTTTGTTGACGCACCAAGCTCAACCAGTAGCACCAACTACTGGTGGTTGAGGCCCATTGGATAAAGATTTCCTTGAAGGATGTGCCCTTTGGTGTGTTGGTTATTACTAGAGGTGCTAGTGCATAACATTTAGTATCAGTTTGGTATGGTATCAAAGCCTGGCTATTCTTGATGTTTATTCTTGACGTTTGCAAGTCATCCAGTTGGTGTTGGAGATTGCAAACTGATTCTTATTCTGGCTACTCTTGCTCTATGTGTGATAATCAGGTGCCGCCTCTCCAAGATCTTCTCGAGTGGTCTTCATGCCCCAAACTATATCAATTCCTCCCCCTCCTCATAATGCTCGCTCTCGAGCATACGAGCATATGGGACTACATCCTTCGCCCATGAGGCAATTTACCAATTGGGATGCTCCCATGCACCCGAGACTCGGTACTGGGCTTTGATACTATTTGATACAACACCTTAATTATTGTGCCCTAACCAACTATGCAAAAGCGTCTAGATGTTGAGGCTTGATCCTCTATATGTGATATTCAGATGCCGCCTTTTCAACATGTCAAACAATTTTGGCGTTCAATTCTCCCTTTTCTGGCTAACTCTTCTTGGCTCTGATACACATTCGACTTGGACTTGGACTTGGACCAAAGTGAGAGAAAATATCAGCACAAAGGAAAGGAAACAGAGCTTTCTATTATCCAAACATGCAGCGTCTTTATTTGGCAGGTGTCATTGTTTCACTTATTCTAACAAATTGCATATGGAGGGGTTCAAATTTGGCTTTTAGCATACAAGAATGTTTTTTCTTACCCTAAGAATGCAATAGTACATTCAGAGCAATTAAGCATCCTATAGGTTTCAGGTGAAGCAAGTAAAAATAACTAAACTCTTTTTCCTGTTAAGAGCTGAAGCAAGAAGATAGTGTGGAGAAGCACCCAAGAAAAAAAAAAAGAAAATGCCCCGATCCCAAAGGGGTGACACAGATAGTGTGGAGGAGCACCCACAAAAGAGAAGGAAATGCCCTAATCCCAAGTGGGTGATCTTAGCGGTTTCCCAAAGAATAATGTTTAGTACAAATGTGCAATTGAGAAGACATGACAGAATGGATCAAAAGCTGATATCAGAACCCTCATCTTAAGTGACTAAATAACATTGTCCATTTTCTTGTCTATTTCAGTTATATTAAGTGCTGATGAGAATCTTGCCTTCCTAACATGCCTACCATATATCTAGCTGGTTTCATAGACCCTAGGGGTAATTAGTAGACTAATCATTATCAATAAAATCTTCCTTTCTTTCGAAAACCTTAGAAAGTTAATCCACTTGAAACCATTTTGCTGAAGTTGAATCTGAAAAAGCATTTTTCTCCACATACCTGGTATATTATAAAATACAAGGGCTGGTTCTGCCGTCTCATCATTACCAAAGCTTATCAGACTAGCAGATCAGAAATGAGCCGCTCCTTAACTCCAAAGAAATGGCTAAATATAGGAGAATGCTAAGCAACACACTGGTACATGGTCTTACGCAGACAGAAATAGCCCCTTTTCTCATGGGTTATGGAAAGAACAGCGAGCAGAAATTTAACCAGCCTCCACCTCGAAGCAAAGCCCCCAATGAGTGGCACAAGGGGCAATAACATTTTGTTGGGGGCCTCCAAAAGAATGAAACAGGCAGCTCTAAAAACTAAAAGAAGTCCTTCAAAACAAATGGAAAAACAAACATCGCCTTGTACTTTGATCCAGCTGCTCGAGAAGACCCTGAGTTATTTTAGTTTGAATTCAAAACTGAACAATTCCAGGGGCATATTACTCGCTCCTACCTTTTATATTTGTATTATTGCCTCCATAGACAACTGTCTTTCATAGACAATAAATCTTTAACTTCTTTCTTTCTTTTCCTTATCTTACTTCATTTCTTTTTTTCCTTTCCTTTTTCTCAGTCTGTCACCGAATTCTAAGAAGGAGACCATGTGACTTGTATATAAATGATAATCAAATTATACATCTGCCTCCCCTGGGACCAATGTTTATTCAGTCACCCTTTAGCTTGAGCTGGAGGGTTTCTTTTTTTTCTTTCTTTTCTTTTTCTTTTTGGTGGGGATGGGGGATTTCACAAATAAGAGCATGTCAAACCTCATCACATATGCAATTTTTACGTCGCGTTGAACCAAATGCAGCAACTCTTGTTCGACTCTGGCCATTTAGAATACTCTCTTTACAATTTTTAAAATACTGCGCATCTTTAGGGTTTGATCCTGGCCATCCTCCCTCAATATATTCTACACCTGCAATTCCAAAATAGCACGAGTGAAAGACTACACAAATAATTCTTTTGGCAAATAGCTTATTCTGGTGCAGTACCAGTAAATCCTCTCAGATACTGTGCTATTGTCTTCCAACAGTGTTCATCATAAGAACTCTCAGCCTAAATCCTAACTCCACTCAGATGCCAAATAAGTAGATACCAGAATAAGTACGTTAGCACACTGCTGACTCAGAGCAGTCTGACATGACACATGTAGAGTAGATGGCAAGTCGTCGATACATCATCTGACAGGTCATCGCCTGTTTTGCTGAAGTGGCCTAAAGGCACACCTTCCAGCTTGTATATTCTCGTCTTTGATCGCCATTTTAGAGTTGGGCCAACCTAATCTGGCATTCATTTCTTTTCCAGCTATTCAAAACTACGTTCACAGCAGATCTATCATGGTATCAGAGCCTTCCTAAAGCTGAAAATAGTGAAAAGTCGTCAAGGACTATTTTCTTGGAATTTGCGCTGTTTTGCCCTAAGCTGTTTTGTTACCTAACATGCTTTGTGTTTAGAACTAGTAGTGAAACTTTGGTCCTAAACGCCATTCTCCCATGCATTATCAAAAAACTTACAAATCCCTCAGAACTCTTTTATATTTTACTAAAATAAGCAGTCTAAATGAAGAAATGTTTTCGTATCCTTCTAGTTGTTCTCTTCAGTCTTTCATCTGTTTCTCATCCAAAACATCTCCCAAACCCTTGAACTGAAGACAAACCTCAAAAAAATCCCCCCAAGACCAATACTTCCGGAGAGCTCGTTTTAGCCATCGAATTCTGTCAAGTTTGATAAAAATCCCAAACGTTTGGCAAGCTTTTGATAGAAACTGAGCAAGGAGTTCAAATTCGTGCCAAGAAGCAATGGCTGAAAAAGAAACTCAAAGATCTAAAACAGCCCCAGGGTTTAGCATATTGAAGAGGGTCGTGACTATATTGAAGTGTTTGGCATTGCGGTAAGGATGTCTACTTTTGCGAGAACTGCTTTGACAGCCAAGAAAACCTTGAAGAGAAGATTTACATGGAGTTAGGTACAAGAAGAAGAGTGTAAGCTGAGAAAGAGCTTATATGGTTTGAAACAAGCCCTAAGGTACTTGCATAAGAAGATTAATTTTTATCTTCTTCAGCTATGTTACAACAGATCAAGAGCAGATCATAAACATTATCATAAGCATTGAAATGGTTGCATTTGTATCATAGCCCATGTTGATGACATGATTTTTGTTGTAAACGCAACTGATTTGCCGGAACAGAGCAAAAATCCATTGATCAAAGCTTTAAAATCACAAATTCAGTTTTGATGCATTACCATTTGGGAGCGAGTGGCACCAAACTTGAGCTTACTCAGCAGAAATACATTAGAGAAATAGCTCCCACAAGATATCATATTATAATGAGCAGATATTCAATTAAAAGCACATCCAATTCTCTGGTGACAGCAAAACTTGAAAGCTGCTATAGCCAACATGGAAAAATGATGATATATTGAAGCAAGAGTTGGATAAGTATGATGATTCCAAATATGGCCAGGTGCATAACATCATTCCCTAACTTGATATTTTATTATGCCAATGTCTGGTTATTGCATGATACGCCAAACGTATGGGGCATCCGGGCGTGGTGTTATGGGTTATATCAATGCGCTTCAGAACAAATATCCAATATAATCGATTTATTGCGATCCAATGCCAACTGGCTTACATGTCCTAGTAATATCTCAACTCATTTTCAGTAAGAATCTAATGGGAGGATCTATGCTCTTACCAAGCTCAACAAGAGCTCTCGTTATCTTGATTTTATCAGCCAGCGTCAATGAAATGCCAACCATCTGAGAAAAATCACAGGGTCCTAAGTCATCAGTTACAATTTTTGAATTTGAAGATGACCACTGCTTGGATCCAAGAAAGGTGCCAAATCATGATATAGAACATAACATTATCATATTGCCATACCAGACTTTGAAGAGTTTGAAATGCATGGAATGCAGATTCCATGCAGAAACAAATAAACACAAAAGACCCCAAGTAACGAGCAAGTATGCACGACAAATCCAACTACTTGCCTGGGCACCGTCTCGCAGTGTTGTATCGTATATGGATATGATGTGATTCTGATCGCCTTTAAGCTGTGATTGAGCATCATCTAGCACCTGCAACCACCTTCAACAAAGCACGTTAGATGCTGAAGATGTTTTCTCTTAGTCAGATCATAAAATTCGTTAACAAACTATTTGCCCAGTGCCTGCAAGTTCTAGTACCTGCCCAGCGATAGCTCCCCTTGTTACCGCAAAGGCATTTGACGGAACTAGTCTGTTTAAACATATTAGTTAGCGATTAAAAATCTGCGATTCCATAGCTAACTACATCCCTTTTCCGCAATAACGTGACTAAGCAATGTCATTGAAGAGAATCTGATATTAACTATTGCGAACCTGGTACAATCCAAAAGATTGTGTCGAATAGAGAAACCGGGGGCAGAAACAAATCGTGGAAACACGGGAACTCCGAAAAGTGCAGAATGAGAAGAGGCGCTATGCATGCTGAACGCCATCCCAGGGAGGGGAGGGAATTTACTACAAATTTCAGCCCCACGTTCACAAACTGTAGGCAGAGGCTACTTGTGTTTGTTTTTCCTGGTCCTCGCGTAGACGAATAATTCCCACGTAGACGAATGATTCGGCCACGTAGACTTAGCAAAAGCCACACCAGAAGGCTTTAGCAATTAGCAAGTTTAGAGTACACATATAAACTAACAAAAAGCACACCAGAAGGCTTTAGCAAAGTAAGACTCGGTAGGCATGCCAAGGGTTGTGGTCAAGCAAGGTCAAGCTAAAACTATCAAAGGGCCAAACAAGATGCCCAAGTTTTTCGCATCTTGAATATGTATGGTATATAATAAATAGAGCTGCTTTGTCCATTTAGAAGATGGAAGGCTATTAAATTTGTTCATAGTGCGATGCACATGAATTACAAATTTAGAATATCAGACAGCTATATGAAGATGTATACTTTGAAATTATGTCAGCAATTATTGGCTCCAAACAACAGGATGATATACAAAAAACCTTAGCTCCAGAAGTTTTTCTTTGCAAAAGTGTGTGCCCGGTTAGTATGTTGTCCAGTTGGAAATCCTAGAGCCAACCAACAAATGTAGCAGCCAATGTAAAACATCCAGGAGATTTCAAGGGCCATTGATCTGCAAAACCACAGAGCATCATACGACTTGGAAGATACTAGAGGGTGGGTGCAATTTTTTGATACAAAACTGTTCTAAGATGAAAGTGAGTGCAATCGGTAGCTAATCCTTTCCCTTTGTATTTCATTCAAAAACATGATAGAAAAGTTATAGATAGATAGATAGATAGATAGATAGATAGATAGATAGATAGATAGATAGATAGATAGATAGATAGATAGATAGATAGATAGATAGATAGATAGATAGATAGATAGATAGATAGTATTTTAACGTCACGCCACTAGGCAGCATCCAACTGGACATGTGACCACATACCACACTACATTGCTTGGCCGGGCCCTGCCTCCAACCACTTTACATTGCGTCTGTGGGTTTTTGACACCCAACAGTTCATTGTGCTTTTTAACTGTTGCTTAAATATTACATAGTACAAAGCATGTTGACGACGTGAGCATACCAAGGTCTGTGATCCAATAGTTTGGTCCAATAGTCGATGATTTCATTTTATAATAAGTTAAATAAGACCTTTTCCACTTGTGTTAAGAGTAATTAGAAGAGTGCGTTGGATCAATATTTTGTATTTATCATCAACACTATGGATCTATGTCATTGAATAAAACTTGAATGTCATTGTATTTCCATGAAGTTTGTTGTCTTAAACTAGAGATTAGACGGTGAGCATTATGGCCACATTTGGAATAAATGTAGACAACTTATAGGATATTGATATACCTAAGTGTACAAGCAACTAATGAATAATTCACAAAACCTTTGGGCATTGGTACTCCACAAAACAATTTGATAATTGATACCTTTCACAAAAACAATTTGGGCATTGATACTCCAATTCTTCCTCAGATTCAGCTACATGGCGGCAGATCTTAGTTCGGGGGTCAGCGATATTGAAAACATTGTTTATAGTAATTGGGATGTATTTCATGACAGGTAGTATTGTCTGATGGTGCGGTACATTTGCTCCGAAGTATGACTGGTGAAGCAATAGAGATTTTAAGATAACCCAAACGGCAAGGTCAAGCAGTCAGTACCTCCAGATACTTACCATCTCCCATGCTTCTTGATATGTTAGGGCCGTAGAAACAATTGCTCTGCTACAATCAAAATGAATAGGATATGATTAGCTAGCATTCACATTGCCAGCTCGTAATAAGCATCCATAATCGCTGCTGAAAATTTACTTCTGTCACGCTTCAGCATTGTTGGTATATTCTCAATTGTGCATGTAATACATTCAATCGCTATAATGTATCTGCTGGATGACGAGCATACCACTTGAAAAGTTTTCTTCTGATGCTTCAAAATCAGGATCTACTTCATCTGCATGGGAGGACATCACTTTCCCGGCATCCAGCCTTATGCATGGCAAACACCTCTGACCCACAGAAAGCACAACCAACCATCTATACAACATATTATAACCATATCAAAAAATAGTGCACCATCTAGAATCAATGTATCAAGACTAAACAGGGATTTTGATATGCAAATATTATGTGAATAGAGCATGTTAATGTTGTGAGACAAAATATTTGAAAATTGCAGGCAATAGAATCACATCCTGCATCAGATTAGACTATACACGAAGATCGTTGGCTTGATAATGTCTAGTGTCAGTTATGGGCATAATAGAAGAATAACTTGGTGCTTAGAAGCACGTTTTTTTCTTCTTGAGAAGTCAAGGTCTCCGATAAACAATCTTACCTATGTAAATTGCACGACGCATCATCTGAGGGTTGCTCACATCATCTTTGAAAGTTCGCAACAAATCCACTGCAGTCTTGTTCTTCTACTAATTGCAACCCAGATGCAATTTCTTTGTACTTCTCAAATAACTTATCTATGTCCTTCAAATAAGAGTTGTACAAAGCTTTGGCTCTATGCACCAAATGATATAAAATGTCTGAAATTCTTGTCTATAAAAATGTCTATCAACAAGTTTCTGACTGCTCTTATCATCGAAAATTATGCTTGCCGCAATCTCTACCCTTGCTACAGATCCCATAAAAATTTATGTTTCACCCTGGGGTAAAACTAGATTGGTCTTTGCTTCTTTTGCCACATCTGCATTTTAGAATACCAACAAATTATCTTCCTGTTTATGTTGAACAAAGCATATCTATATCAATAAGCAAATCATCAGTCGTTGAAGCTGAAATTAAGGAAGCACATGGTAATCAGAATTCTTATTTACTAAGATTTTCCTAGTCAAACTAGAACCAACCTGCAAGTGTAGCCTAAAGGAATAATGATGAATTTCCAGCTTTTAACGGATCTCTCTATTCTTGACCTGCATATTCGGCAAGTTAAAACATTTTACAGGCCACATTACACTAAATGACTTAGAAGGATGGATTGCTTAGAGTGGTTCTTCCGTGATTTCTTACCTGGAGCAGTTTCTTAATGACTATTTCCCAACCAATCCAGGTTGCAAATCTAGAAAACAATCAACGCATGGGATGACTCTGAAGGCAACTGCATGGCATGTCAAAAGACTAATTTTTAAGTGTTAGGATTAACTCGTGCTGCTGGTTGAGAAGTTACTATACCCTGTAGATGTGTACACACTACCTTGCTCGATTCTCGAAAAGATGACATAAGAAATAGCAGTATTTCAAAAATCCAGTCCCCATCAACAAGCAGGAAGATTCAGCATTATCTTTAGCTAACATTTTACCTGTTTGTTCATGTTTTGACCCTCGTTTCAAAAAAGACTTGTACATCTCTTTTAGTTTCCCTCATGGTTGTGCCCCCACCAAAAAAAGGCTCCAAGTTTTAAGCAGAATTTTAAAAATATTTCTCCATTTTTTCCATAATATGGGCACTTAAATTACCTTGAGATTACTTGATGCAATCTGTATATTTAGATTAGGGAATCTGTCCACCCTCCAAACAATGGATTGCCTAATGTTTCACATTAGAAATAGCCAATCCGCTTTCATTGATGGTGAGATATCCAGGGCCCATGCTTCCTTAATTCATACTAAATAACTTTTGAGCACTGAATAAATAGATCAAAGAACATCCAAATGTGCCAACCAATGGACCTTTATATTCACTTCACTCTTCACTTATCTGTAGCCTTTTCTTCCTCGAGGCAAGGTGCAAGATCCAAAACACTTCAGTTCTTACGAGGCATGTAAGTTAACAAATGTAGCTCTGCGCAAGGGACGGACGTCTCTCCTCGTATCTCTGTATCCAGGCTTGGTTTGGCTGGTGTGATAACGAGATAATAATATATTTTCAAGCATTAGGCTTTAGAAATTGTGAGTATCAATATTTTATCTTAGTTATCTTAGTGAGACGTGATACCTAATAGTTGTTACATATTAGCATATGCTTGGATATTATTTTTTGAATATTGTTGGGTTGCCTCTAGGGGAGCAAACCCTCGCTTATGTGGATTTGTGGCATATCCTAGGTATATGCTGGAATATACATAAGATATGTTTGGTGACTGCTGCAAACCTATTGTTCCATGTAAACTGGCGGTCTCCTGCATTCTGGATCGCGGATGTTTCAACCGGGTAACTGGCACGGCAGACCTCTGGCGGTCTTTCTTCCGCAGCTTGAGCTCCTGCGATTGATTACGGTAGCCTTTCTTATTTCTATCTAAGTCTGCCCGTTTGGCTCGTTCCCACTTCCTACAATGGCAAAGCCGAGCCTCATGAAGTAGAACTCTTGGCAGACAAATATGAAGATTTTAAGATGGTTAGCTTCTTCTCTTGCTCGTTTATATTCTTCTAACCTGCTGATCGTTGTCGCTTTAGGGCACCCATAACATAAATTACTCAGTATCTGCATATTATGTAGATATAGGTACAGGCGATCCATTATACGATATGGCTAAGATCTAAACAAGAAATTGCATTATGCTTACATAATGGAAATATTTGGTAAATTTACAGGTCTTGGTAGTGAGAAAACCTCAAAATGGGCAAAGGAAAAATTGCAGCACAATGCAGGTTGATTGGAATTTGTTTAGTGCTTTCTTGATTAAAGATGTATATGAGTGTTATCTTTCTTTTGTGCAGCCATGCAAGCCTTGATTTATACAAAAAAATGTTTCATTGAGCACCAAAAGCTCTTCAGAGGTAAATGAATCCTGCATAAGATTTTAACATTGCATGTAGTTGCTTGGTGAGGCTGTTAGTATAAAACTTTTGATTGTAATAGTCCACATAATAGAGTTGAGATGCAATCTTTACTTCGTGGCAATGAGTTTGTCCTACAAGAAGCAAAAAATAACCTTTCTTATTTTAGAGGCCTGCCCATGGATCAATGGTTTTTTCTATATGCAGAATGAAATAAAATCGTACATGCAATGACATATATGTAAGTTATTTGCTGGCAGTGGCTCTCTTTTATCTACCATCTTTGGAATTGCTAGGGCTGTGCTTTTATATCTTAGTTACTTCCCTTAGGTGATGCAAGTGTAACAATGGCCCTGTTGTTTGCTGCCCCCTTGCTCCTCTTATTTCTATACTCAACGTTGGGAACTATTTTATGGCAAGTACAAGTTTCAGAATTTATTATCCAGATGGGAACTATGCGGCCAAGTAAAAGTCGCGACCAAAGTTGAAAACGAGAAGGAAATGATGCTTCTGCAGGTGTGTCAAAACATTCCTTAGTGCTGGATATGAAATAGTATGAAATATGCTTCGTCAAAATTCCAATAAGAACCATGCAATTTAACACAAGGTTCAATTCATATGGTGAATTATAGAGCCTCTGTTGTCGTAGTTGAATATCAACTAGAAGTCAAGTGAAACTACACAAAGACATGTACATGTATTAGATCGAAGATAACATTAAAGGACATGGAGTCATTGTTTTAATTGCTTGTTGAGGGTTGATAAGTGTGCACCTGTCTTTAGGGAAAAACATTCTGAGAATTTTTTTGCTTCTATGCGGCTATCAGGCCTGTGTTACTATATATTTCCCTAATGAAGACAAGGTGATTGGCATCAGTAGGTAAACCAAGTTGGTTTTGACATTCGGAAATTTGTCCTCAAGCAAGTTGTCCACTGAGGACGTGGAACAATTGCAGCAAAATGTGCATTGCATTTGACAGGCTTAAAGAAGACATATATTGCAACATTAGAAGCCAACTTGATTGAGGCATTTTTTTTCTATTATGGATTTCGATTCGAAATTAGGGAAACATAAACCTATCACATGAACTTCAGAATGCCAAGAGGCTTTTGACTTCCTCATTTTATCCTTATGTGAAGCCACACTTTTGAAGAAACCAGATTTGAACATGCCATTTGAAGTTTATATCACTGTTACTAAAAAGGCCATAGGTTTAGCCATTTTGCAGGATAAACATACTATAGTATTTGCAAGCAAACAATGGTCTGCCCTTGAAGAAAGATACACCAGGATGGAAAAGAATGCTGCTGCACTCATGTTTCTTATTAATAGAATAGAATAGAATAGTTTTTTTAACGTCCACGGAGACCAATAGGTCATGGGACCCATACAATGGGCTAGTACAATCATTACTACTAGGATTAAAAAACCCCTGCCTCGAAAGGTTTTCAAGGGAAAAACGATACTAGACAAGCGGAGATAATGACTACTGAGGGCTCAGTAATTGCAGACGTTATCTAGAACCTCAATTATGTATAATGCCAAGTCATGCACAGATGGTGCTCTGAGACAAGGACATTTGCTTTTGAAAAGTCAAGTCCAAGTTTATATGAAGCAAAACCCAATGGGTTTGCTATTTGGTAAGGCAACCAACAAGCCAAAGATCCAGAGATGGGCTTGTAAGTTGCAAAGCTATGATATTTCTGTAAAGGAGTTGCATTTAGTACGAAATCCTAGCCTCTACTTGCCTTACATATTTTTTGATCATGAAGATGAATTGGACATTACTAACACCTCACTTGCAGTGGCACATTTAGAAGTAATTCAAGGAGACCAAGTCAAAGGAGGATGGCAGCAACCTATTAGAAACTTTTTACAATATGGGATCATCTCTCCAAGCCTCACACCAAGTCAGAAAAGGAGACTCAAAGACAAATGCAGATAATTCAAGTTGATAGATAATGTCTTGTGCAAAGTCAACCGAGATGGAATCTTGCTGAGGTGTGTAGATGAAGATGAGTCTGCCCTAATTATCAGAGAAATGCATAAAGGTATCTGTGGAGGACATTTTGCTGGGGATACTACAACAAAGAAGATTCTCAGGTCTGGATATTACTGGCCTACTGCTTTTAGAGATTGCTATGAGATCATAAAGACTTGCCATCAATGCCAGATTTTTGGCAAAAGAATTTTATTACCAGCTGCCCTGAACCCTATCATATCTCCAGGACCTTTTCAGATTTGGGGGCTAGATTATATTGGCCCCATTAATCCTTCTTCTGCAGGTCAGCATCAACATATCATTGTGGCCACAGATTATTTTACCAAGTGGGCAGAAGCCATACCCCTGAGGCAGGCTAATGCCCTCACAACTGCAAGGTTTCTACATGAATATGTTTGTGCTAGGTTTGGTATTCCTCTCAAGTTGCATTCTGATAGAGGTACACCTTTTGTTAATGAAGTCATTGCTAACTTGTTGAGCATTTTGAAGGTCAAGCATACCAAAAGCTCTTTATACTACCCTCAAGGCAATGGACAAGCTGAGGCTACCAACAAAGTGTTGAAGATTGGCATGTCAAAATAGTAGATGCACTTTGGGCTTATAGAGTCACTATCAAAGCAGCCACAAATCACATACCTTTCAACTTGGTTTATGGCATAGAGGCAGTTTTACCAGTAGAACTCGAGCTGCCTTCTTTGAGGTTAGCTCATAAATTATGCTTACCTTTTGAACATGCCTTGCAGGAAAGATTGGATGCCTTGTTACATCTAGATGAATATAGAATGGAAGCTGAGAATACTAATTTATTGAAAAAGGATAAAGATCTGGCTGCATTCAAAGCTGCACATAGAATACAGGGTACTTTTAGGGAGGAAGAGCTTGTCCTCAAGTGGAATAAGTCAAAGGAAGATTCAGCTGGTAAATTTGATAATATTTGGGAAGGACCTTTTGTGATATTGGAATCTGCAGGTACCAACTCTTATTGGCTACAAGAAGTTGCCTCAGAAATGCTATTACCAAATCCTATCAACATCTTGCACTTGAAAAGGTATTGGGACCAGCATGCTTGTTTGTCCCTCTTTTTGCACTAAAAAGTTCAAAGATCTATAATAGAATTAGAGTAGTTAGATCAATTTGACTTCTGTTATGAGCACATTACTTTGATAAGTTAGTTTTATGTTTGTAGGTTGGGCTGACCAGAGAACAGTATAAGTGATCCCAAGGAGAGAATGATTACTAATGTTTTACCAAGTGTCATATGCAGGAGCATCCTTCTTCCATCTCTATTCATCTGTCTTAAAGTGCTCCTACCACCCATTCGGCCTTCTATTCTTTCTTCCACATCTTAACAGCACTCTGCAAATTCATCTTCACCATCATAGCAGAGCTGCAAGGATTTGAGATTAACTAGTTTGTGTGTTTCCATGACAGGTGCACCCTTTCTCCATCTATATTCATCTGTCATAAGTGGTCCTACTATTCATTTAGACTCCTTATTCTTGTTTTCATTCCCAAAAAGCACTCTGCACTTCAGCTTCACCACCATAGCAGAGTTGCAATTTTTGAAGATCAAGGAGAGACATACATTTTCTTGTTTTGGCGAGATCTCAACACTTGCACATTCACTCCATCCTCATATACTCCACACACTCTATTCACATCACCACCCTATCACATTCACACTCATTCTCATCTTTTTCCACCCACCATATCCCATTCACATAACCCTATCACCACATTCATACTCATTCCATCAACACTTGCACTTTACACTTTCACTCCATCATGTTCTCACTTGGACACCTTGGTACAAAACTGAAGACCCCTCTATGTATTCACTTTTGACATTGTATGGCTGAGGGGACCAGCCATTTTCTTGTTTCGGTGAGATGTTGCCCCCAAAGGGCAACATACTAATTGTGGTCTATGCATTAAAGCTAGGTTAAGTCATTTTGGAAGACTAGGTCAAAGTTTGGAAGAGCTTGGTAGCCAACATTGATGTGGAGGTCAAAGGATGCTCACCTACCTTCCAGGTCAACAAGTGCTTAAGTTAAAAATTCACAAGAGGTACTTTATTTGAGGTAAAATGCTTAGTCAAGAATATACTCTAGAAGAATCTGGGTTATGAAGTTTGGAAGTTAAAAGTTTGGAAGACCCCTGTATACATGGCACCAAATCCTAGTTCTTTCCCTCTCCCCCATTTCCATACTCATATCTCATTCCCATTTACCTTTGTTTAACCATTGAGCCCACTTTTTCATGGCCATAAAATACCATTGTTTGTCTTCTCATTACTCCTTTTTCTTGCAAATATCCTTAGCCCAACTTTTCATTTTTACCATTGCCTCATAATTTTTCCATTTCCCCATGGTCCATTTTCCTATGAGCTTTCATGTATACACGTGTCTCCATGGTATATCCATGCCTTAAGACCAAAAGATGCTCTAGAATATTCTATGATCCCTCCCAAGTGTGTGAAAATTTCCCATGGTCTCAAAAATTTCCAAGAGTTCCTTGATCATTTTTAGAGAACTCTTTAAAACCATGCTCGAAGATCTTTAAAAGACCAAAATACAGCATATTCTGGGATATACTCTCGAAAATAGGGAGACCGTATCGCGTCATTTTCACGAAAATACGGCCAAGAACCCTAAAACTGAGTTTCTCAGCTCAAATCATGCCGGATTTGGATCCAATGACCTCGCAACCTATCTATTTTTATCTTCCCGCCCTCTAAGAATCGAATAAACCCATAAATTAAGGCTAAGATTGGGAAATCATTTGAAAACTAAACTATATACAGGGGATTCGACTAAAACACTTTTCGAAGGCCCAGAAGCGTTCAAATTCAACATTGACAATGCTGAGCATGATCTAAAGAATTCTTGAAGTCCCTGAGCACTCCTCGATCATATTTGCAAAGATCTATTTGATATTATTTTCTAAAAATTATTTTATGACCTGTGATTGATTTGAAGTATTGGAACACTCTTATTCATTATTATTGTGATCTACTTATTTCTACATCAATGAAAATTCGTTGCCAAGTTGATGAAGTTGTCTCTGATATGATCTTTGGGAATTTTGCCTTTCAAAAAATTCTACAGTAAATTCCTCTATACTCCCAATTGCCTTTGGCCTGGTAGCCATCGATCCTTGAGACCTCTGAGATCTATATGCTTTGAAAAAATCAAAAAATACCATCCACAACTCGAGTTAGAAAATCTTGCACTCTGTTTTGACTGTACTTTGCCAAATCTGAGTGCAAAAATACCTCCGAGTATCCAAATGGAGATTTGATTTCATGCCTCCATTCTTTACCATCATTGTGACACATTTGCTTTGAAAATTCTCAAAAAAGTGGTCAGAAACTCTAAATCCTTTTTTCTGATCACTGTTTTCCAGTTTGATCCCTATTGACCAACTTTTGACCTCACTTTAAACTTGAATATCCCTCAGATCTGTGATCTGACTTGGTCAGGAACTACACCATTGGATTCATATAACTTTTTTGTGCCAGTCTAAAGCATCTGCCCCAAAAAATCAATCTGTTATCGACTACTACACCAATTTGAGTCAAGGACTCATTTCCTAGAAATGGGAAAGGTATGAAACTTTGAGTTTTTGGATTTTTATCTAGATTTATCTTGCAAAGATTGATCACCTTAAGTGATCTGGAGGTCCTAACCCCAACTTGAGTCCAAACTCAAGTTGGCTCATTGTGGTTGACCTTTGAAGCCAGGTTGAGGATCAACAAACATCAATTCATACTTGTGGCCACAGATTATTTCACAAAATGGGCTGAGGCAATTCCTTTGAGAGAAGCAAATGCCTATGCTACTGCAAGATTCCTCCATGAGAACATTTGTGCCAGGTTTGGGATTCCCTTCAAAATCATCTCTGACAGGGGAAGCCAATTTATCAATCACACAATTACACTCTTGCTAGCCACTCTGAAGGTCAAACATACTAAGAGCTCATCCTACTATCCTCAAGGAAATGGTCAAGCAGAGTCAATTAACAAGGTTCTCAAGTCAATTCTAAAAAAAAACCATCAACATATCAAAGAAAGATTGGCACTTAAAGCTCCATGATGCACTTTGGGCATACAGGACTACCATCAAAGCATCCACAAGGCATACTCCTTTTAGCTTGGTCTATGGCATAGAGTCAGTAGTACCCATTGAATTGGAACTTCCCTCCCTTAGGTTGGCATACCAAATAAATTTAGAATTGGATGAGGCACTAAAGGAAAGATTTGTGAGATTGATGCAGCTTGAAGATGTTGAAGGTGTTCCTGGCAAAACCTTCAACCTCAATGGTTTAAACCTCCAGGTTGCTTAGGGCAACCGCTCTGAGTGCAAAAATTCGGAGAACAATACTCAAGAGATTGATTAACACTAGAGTTGTCCACTGGACCATCTGTAGTCCATGGACCAAAATTTGTCCATCGTACCTCTGCCACTTAAACCCATATATCTAGAGAGAAACTTCTCCATTTTTCAATCTACCACCACCTTTTGAATCTTCACTTGATTCTTTATAATGTAGAAGAATTTCATGACCAATGGATTCACCCATATCTTGTGGTAATTGTCCAAACCTCATACAATTTAGCAGTTTTCGTACTAGTCCAGAACTGCATTCTTCATATTTTCTAGCACAAAGGGGTCCAAACCTTGCTAAAATCAAAAGCAAATGATTTTTTATGATAAAACATGTTGATTTGTATATTCCCAAGTTTTTTCACTATTATATGACATTAGATGAAGTCGCCATACCCAATTTTACTCAAAAGAGCTGTTTGAGGGTATGAATTATTTCTCTCTTAGTATTATAAGTTTTGGCCTAATTCTTGTGGTCATAAGTTGTTGACTCTAAGAGCTATAGTTCGATGTTTTTTTGAAGCATTCATAAGTTCTAATAATTTCAATATTGACTAAAGAATCTCTTATATAGAATTCAGGACAAAAATAAATCTAAAATGATTTAATAAAACTTGTATATCACCTTTAAATGGGTATTAAAAGATGCACGCTATGCACTACACTTATATCTACGTAGATTATAATTTTATCAACCTATATGTAGTAGTTAATTATGCATTCTCTACATTTGGTTGTGTTTGTTACTACACCAATTGGAGTTTAAGTATGCTAATTGTACATATAGTTCATCTTTTAGCAAATGCTATATTTTTTATGCATGCAAGACTTCATTAGCAACATAGATCTCAAATTTGATGTGAAAGTGATATAGTAGTTGCAAGATTTAAATATAAATATCCAGGGACCATTAATGGCCAATACTTAGACTTGTCAAAATTTGAATCATTTAATCAAGATAACACTCTTTTTCAACTCATATATAATAATACATGTGCATAGAGGTTCTTGATGTCATATATTGCAAAAAACACAAAGAAACCTACTTTTCTCTTGCTATCATAAACGTATTCTATATTTGTTGCCAGAAGTATTGTAGGTATGATAATAGTGCATGTAGATCATTTTTCATGATGAGCTATATTTTTTTTATGAAAGCAAGTCTTCCTTGGTAATATAGATCTCTAATTTCATGTTAAAATAATTATTGGTCCACAGAAGACAGAAAACAGTTTTGACCCTGTCATGTTCGATGAACCCTATCTTCCTTCTCATATCTTGGAATGAGGTGCAATTTTTTGTGTTGTACTCTCTAACTCGCATAGAAAAATAAGAAAATACTGAAAAAAATAAAAAAAATCAATTCATTAAGACAGTTTTACCTTATGTAAATATAAGGCAGTCTTGGCATGACCCCCTTGGATTCACCTAAGCATAACTTCCAAGAATGGAGGTAGGTAGATTTTTAGATATTTTTCACATGGAACATGACTGCCATATATGAGTTTCTATGAAGGGTTTTATTGAATTTTGAGCCGTTGATTTTATATGAATTTTAAAGTGAACAGTGCAAATACACCATTTTTGGTCCATCGCCTGACAACTCTAGTGTTAAAATAGCTTTCTTTGAATGACAAAAAGTCTGCTTCAGAAGAATGTCTGCCACATGTACGCCACTTGAGCTTTGGCCAAGATTCTTGTTTGCACAGATGCTCAACACCTATATTTGTATGGCTGCAAAAGTCTAAGAGAATCTGATAAGGGTAGATAGGCCAAATTCTTGTTCCTGACCCAGTCAATTTCTGATCAATATCCCTGGCAGAGAGCTCACTTAATGATCTCGCTAATGGCAATAGATTTTTTGGTTTTGAAAACTTTACCTATTCAGAAAAGGTCTGCACACAAGGGGTCTTGATGTTTTTGGCAAATAGAACTCTAGATTTTTTCTTTTTGAATATTTTGGCTGACTGTTATAAAGTGTAGACAATTGTGAACAAGACCCTATTTATGGAAGGAATGCACATTAATCCTAATGCTCCTATGTCTAATATGCATCAAAGGATAATCTTAATGCCCTAGGCACTTCTATATCTTATTCTAATGCTCGATGCTGACTTCTGCTACAATAGACCTAGAACAGATGATTCATCCTAGCATAAGGATTCTCTCGCACTTGCAGAAAACATGTTGAGATATCACGCTCATGATATTTGGCTGCTAAGATAAGATGTAGCAAAAAACTCTGGTGACATCTACTTTTTGAAAACAGATCAACACTTGGCACAAATATTCAACAACAAGGGTCGGATTTTCATTTAATTCAGGCACTCAAAAGCAAACAATATGAATCCCAAGCTCTGAGTCTTGGGTACAGGATCAAATAGGTAGACAATAAATCAATCCCGATGATTTAGTCAATAATCCGAATTGCAAATCAAGTTTGGAGGTCGGAATCAAGCTCAAATCGATCAAGCCGGTCCTTCTTCAAAGCAAGCAATCAATTCTTTGCCTCAAAGCCCTCGATCTTGCCTTCTGTGAAAAAACCCCTTTTGTAGATGCTCTATTTTGTTGAGTTCTTGATTAATTCCATTTAATTCTCTGTCTTTTAGCTCCCAATACGTGTTTTTGGCATTAAACAGAGTGATCCGGCAGGTTTAAGTCATGATTGAGAGGTTAGTTTGGCCGAATCAAACGGATCTTGGAGCTCTCAGGTTTTAGGGTTCTTCAGAATTCAAGTGAAATATCCCACAGGCTTTTTTAGGTTTGGCAGCTCGGTATATAACGAAAAGAAAATCCAGTATTTATAATAATTGCGTGCAATATCCACGTGGGATTCGGTACCTCAAGCGCCCCACACGCCCGGATGTTCCACGTGGCATGGGGAATTGGGGGGGAGAAAAATAGGCTTTGGGGTAGATAGGAAAAAATTTTATTCCAAGGAGTATGGCACTATTCCCTAGGAGACGAATATAAGGCTCAAGATAAAGCAATTTTTGAATTTTCTTTTTTTCAAAGGGAATCTTTTTTTGCACTCTAGAAGATTCTATAATCTTTTCTTGCAATAGGGCACTTTTTTATTTTGGCTAAAAAATGGTTCATGGGATGAATGACATGGCATGTGAAAGTGGTGACATGGCTAGATGGACATGACATGGCAAAGGATGGTGGTGACGTGTCAATCAACTTGGGCTTAGAAAATTCTTTCTAGTCAAAATTGCAAGTGATGTGGACATGATGTGTGTGACATGTGGATGGTGATGTGGTGGTGCCAATGATGATGTGGCAAGGTGATATGTCATCTTATGGGTGCAAGTTTGATGCCTTGAGATAGATTTAGAGTTTGAACATGGAAGAGGAAGCATGACATGGCATGACTAGAGTGGTGATGTGTATGGTGACTTGGCACATAGAATGAAGTGTATGGTGACTTGGCACATAGAATGCACACTTCATGGGTCAATTTTTGTAAAATGCAACTTTTTGACATTCCCTAGGGCACACTTGAGTCTTGAACATTTCCCTTAGGGATTCTGTAACTTTCCCCTTTCTTTGACCATGTTGCATGATATGTTGACTTTTTGACTACATGTATGACCAAGTCAAGTGAAGTTTTGAACTTTTGGATGGTGATGAAATGGTGTGAGAAGTGTGTAACAAATGAATGGTTCTTGAAGGTGTATTTTTGACTAGAAAGAATTTTCAAAGCTAAGTTTGACTTGGGAAGGAATTGTATGCATGGAATTCAAAGTCTCATGGGTGTTTTATGGTGGTGGAACGTATGGGGAATATGGAGTAGGAGTCAAACTGCACAAAGATGCCAAGAACTCAAATGATCACATACCAAGAGATGATCTTCTAGGGGTCTTCTTTTTCATTCTCCTCTTTTCTTTTGCTTGATTCTCCTCTTGTCTCTTTTGAGTGACCTGAGTTAATTGTCCTCTCCTTGCTCTTCAAGCTTTCAATGGTATGCTAATGAAGCATTCTTCTAGTGCCTTGTAATTCAGATCAAAGTTTAAGGATTAGTCTAGAAATGTGCTTAGCTCTTCCATGCTGCCATAACATGGCAGCAGAGGAGCACAGATATGAGGCAGAAAATGCTGTTATGATGAAAAAGGCCAAGGAGATTGCAGCTTTCAAAGCAGCTCATAAACTCCAAGGAATTCTTAAAACAGGTGAGTTGGTATTGAAGTGGAACAAAGCAAGGGAGGAAATAGCATCCAAGTTTGAAAATCTTTGGGAAGGGCCCTTTGAGGTGATTGGCACAGCAGGAAAGGATTCTTACTGGTTGAGGGAAGTTTCTGATGGCAGAGAACTGCAAATCCTATCAACATTCTGCATTTAAAAAGGTATTGGCAACAACATGTTGCCCTGAGTTTGTTCAGTTAAAAGCATTTAAGAATTTATAGGTAGGTTTATTTAGAATACCACATAGAGAAGTAAAAGTAGAACAAAAAAGAAAACACAAAAAAAGGGAAACAGAGAAAAAAGCAAAAAAATATTGAGGCAATTCTAGATGTTGAGTTTTGCTTTTCAGCTTATAAACTTTGGACTAATCAAATTTTTCAAGTTTACTCCAGTGTTGCAAAAGCAAAAGTCTGTGCAGATTCTGATCGAGTTAAGGACCAAATCAGATGCTAACTGTGGTTTCCATGCAGGAACACCTGAATTTCATAGCCATACATCTCATCTTCCACTCATCATCACCCAAAGTTGCTGCCATTTTCCCCACAACAGCAACTCATCTGAACTAACAGATGTTATTTCCACATGCAGGTGCATCCTAATATCTTCATTCCACACTCATCTGCTCAAGAGTTGACTTACTACACCTAAAACCCTTCACACTTCCATGAAATTCACAAACTGCTGTCACATTTCCATCCAGCAGTTCACTTTTCCTAAAGAATTCATTTGTCATGCAGGTTCATCTGAAAAATCACCTCCATATTCTCATTCATACCATACTGAACATCATTACTATCTTTGTTTCTTCCAAATCCATATGCAGGTTCATCAAGTTGCCAAGCACATTCTCACATTGGCAACTAGCTGGGATCTTACCATGATTTTCAAGCAGCAAGTAAAAGGGCTGGCAGACCAGCCTATCCTTTTAGTTTGGCATAATGCTGCCATGCTATGGCAGCATGGAAGAACAAGACATTATTTGAAGATTGATCCTCACACTTTGATCTGAATTTTTAAGGCACAAGAAGAATGCTTTATTGGCATACATTGAAGGCTTGAAGAGCAAGGCGATGACAATTGACTCAGGTCACACAAAAGAGGCAAAGGGAGAATCAAGCAAAAGGAAGAAGACCCCTAGAAGATTTCTTGGTATGTGGTCATTTGAGTTCTTGGCATTATTGCACACTTTGATTCCCATTCCACATCTCCCATGCCTTCTACCACCATGAAACACCCATAAGATATTGAATTCCATGCCTACAACTCATTTCCAAGTCAAATTTGGCCTTGAAGATTTTTTTCTAGTTAAAACTACACTTTCAAGAGTCATTCACATGCCATATACTCACTACACCACTTCCACATTATTCAAAGTTACAAACTTCACTTGACTTGGTCCTACGTGTGGTCAAAAGTCAACATTCCCTCCTTCAAAGTCAAAGAAGAGAGAAAATCATGAAATCCCTAAGGGAAACATTCAGAAGTCAAGTTTGCCTAGAAAATACCAATGATTTGCATTTATACCAAAGTTGACCCATGAAATACACATTTGAAGTGCCGTCATCACACACTGTGATGTCCCCTGCTTCTTATACGATGCACACATCGTATCCTAAGACGGAGCATTCCCCCTGACAGCCAGACTGACAGGGGCCATCCACCTGACTCCACTCCTAGTGGAATGGGCCAGCTAGGGAAGAGTGGATGTGTCATTCACCCATCTCCCTTCGGGTCGACCTATCTGCGGAAGCGTGAATAAACATGAGTACACGATAACAATATATCAATACAATCATCTCGAAGGGTGAATACATCATGATCATCACATATACAACAACATAATCATGAATAATAACAACAAGAGAATCCTACCCAGGGCTCAGACTCGAGGGGGTTCGGCTGACGGCTTGGGCCTCCAGAAGTGGCAAATGGATTTGGCTAGCATAAGAACATGGCTAAGGGTAGTCCACTCCATCCGCCCCTCCTGTGCACACTTTGCAGAGTGGGTTGAAAAGTGTTGGGACTGGACTGTAGCCTGCCGGGTGCATCGCCAAAAGGGCTACTACTGGGTTGCATCTCCCCAGCCCCGATGAGGCAGGAGGAGAGTCACCTCTCCTCCAGAGGCTTCCATGCCCAACACAGGTGGTTAGAGGGCCACTGCCCTTATTCGACTTGAACCCAATGGAGAGTGACGCATCACTCCACGGGTGTCGAACTCATGTCTTGCCCACACGCAGTGGCAAGCCATTAAGCCTAGCTCACAGGGATCCCTGGTAGGCTTTACACACCAGAGGGATCATTCTGTGTTGGGACAAGTACCCCATTGTCTGCCGGTCTAGCCCCTCTACCCACAACCCAGTGGGCTCCTATGCACAGGCCGCAAGTAACTGGGAACTAGTAGGCTACCTAGAATCATCTGCTACACAGGCTTTAGGCCTCTACCCCCCTTCCCAATACATGGAGGTCACAGAGTGAATTACCAAGATCATCACAGAATTGAAATGAATAGTATCATCTAATCTACCTACCTAAACATCCAAGGTTAGGTTTTTTTCTTAGGGCTTATGATCTCGGGATCTATAAGGCATCTACAGCTGGGCTAATATGCTAAACTAGCTTATTGCCTAGCCCAAAGGCGACTTTGCACAACAGAATGACTAATTACCTGGATCTCCTCCAGATCCTCAGAATGCATCCATGCCTTTGATCTTGCTGAAGATGGCTGCTACTCGACGATCTGTTGTGCAAAGGCGGCTTTACAGAGCCTGGCAATGCGGATTTGGTTCTTAGCTTGGCCGGAATGGCTCAAGAGAACCCCAAATGCGAAAGAAGGAAGGGAGCTCAAGGAAAACCCTAAATGCAAAGAGAAGAAAAGGTTTAGGGTTTAAGGGGAAGCCCTTATATAGAAACCCTTAGGGTTAGATTAAACATTGGCCAAATGGGGTTTAGCCATTTGGCAATGGGGTCCATGGGGTTAATAATTGTATGTTTGTTTAACATGCACAATATTCGAAGTTGCCCCCCTAGGTGCAACTCTTGCCCCCTAGGTGCAACCTATTACGGCCACCAAGTACATGTCATCCATGACATGTACAGGTGATGTGGCAGTATAATATACGTATTCGGGGCGTATATTATGCTAGAACGTCACACACACGTCACCCCTCTTGCCATGCCATGTCATGCACTCATCTCCATGTTCATACTTCAAATTTTTGTTAAAAGCCTTCAAGTTACATCCATAAATTGACACATCACCTTGCCACATCATCATTAGCACCTCCACATCACCATCCACATGCCACACACATCATTACCACTTCATTTGAGGTTTTGACTAGAAAAAATATCCTAAGCCAAATTGATTGAAACGTCACCATCTTTGCCATGTCACCCTTCCTTGCCATGTCATTATTCTCACATGCCACATCACCTCCTTTTGAGCCATTTTTAAGCCAAAATTGAAAATGCACATTTGCAAAAAAAAGATTCCAGAATCTTCTAGAGCATGAGAAAAGATTCCCATTGAAAAAAAGAAAATTGAAAATTTCATTTATTTTGGCCCTTAAATTTGCTTCCTTTGGAAACACGCCATAGTCCATGGGGTAAAAAAAATTTCCTATCTCCCCCCTCCCAAGCCTATTTTTCTCCCCAGCCAATCTCCCCATGCCACGTGGAACATCCGGGCGTGTGGGGCGGTGGAGGTACCGAATCCCCCGTGGATATTGCACGCAATAATTATAAATAAGGAATTTGTTATTCCTTATATATCTTGGTTCGCCAGACCTAAATCTGCCTGTGGGATATATCGTCGAAGATTTTCAAGAACCCTAAACCTGTGAATGCCAAGATCCGGTCGATTCGGCCAAACTAACTGTGCAATCATACTCCAAACCTGTCGAATAACCTTGTTTAATGCCAAGAATGCATCTGGGAAACAAAAGGACAGAGAATTGAATGGAATTGATCAAGAATGCAACATAACAGGGGATTTACAAAAGGGGCTTTTCGACAGAAGAAAAATTCGAGGGCTTTAAGGCGAAGAAGCGATTGTTTGCTTCGAAGAAGGACCGGCTTGCTTGATTGAAGCTTGATTCTTACCTCCACACTTGATTTTCAGCTTGGATTATTGACTAATTCATCTGAGTTGACTAATTGTCTACCTATTTGATCCTGTGCCCAAGACTCAGAGCTTGGGATTCATGTTATGTGCCTATGTATACCTGATTCAATTGAAAATCCGACCCTTGTTGCTGAATTTTTAGTGTTCTATATTGATCTGTTGCTAAAAAACAATCTGTTGGCATTGCTTGCCTCTTGCATTCCATCCCCGTAGTTGTGACACCATTTGCTTGACATCTAGGCATGCTCTACACAAGTATCATTCAATTCCATTGATTGCCTGAACCGTCAACACAAGAAACTGAATGATTCTATTAATTTACCATAGCAGAAGTCAACATGTGGCAGTATAGTGATGCATAAAAATTCCTAGGGCATTCAAGTCATTATCTTATGCATGGTTCTTTCATAAACAACAACATTTGCATGCATTCTTTCCAGGAGTAGATCCATTCTCACATTTGTTCATGATTTGTAGCAGTCAGTCCAAGAAAATTCAAAAGTAAAAGATTTTGACCTTTATTTGCCGAGAACATCAAGGCCTATTGAGTGCAGACTTATTCAGAATAGGCAAAAGCTTCAAAGCCCCAAAAACAAATCCCTATGACAAGATCAGAAATCGAGCTCTCAGCCAGGGACATTGACCAAAAATTGACTGGGTCAGGAATGTCTTTTTGATCTATCTAGCCTTGTCAAGCTCCCTCAGACTTGTGTAATAAGATAAACATAGGTTCTGAGCAGCTATGCAAGCAAGAATCATATGCAAAGCTCAAATGGTGTGCATTTGGCAAGCTTTTTTCTGAGACAGACTTTTTATCCTTTTGGGAAAGCCGTGTCAGATAATTATTTGAACAGTTTCTTTGCAACTTTTGCATTCAGATTGGTTGCCTTAAGCAACCTGGAGGTTCTAAACCATTGAGGTTGAAGGTTTTGCCAGGAATACCTTCAACATTTTGGAGGTTCTACCGAGACAATTTTCCTGGAATTTGGACTCATGGCACCCAGGAGAACTAATGAGGCATCTGAACATACTGACGCACAGGAAAATCATGAAGCCACTGCTCCAGCACCTACTGTGACCATTCAAGCAAATTCATGTATGCCTTGTCATTATTTTGAATTGAACATGCCTATTCCAGTTCCTACCTTTGATCCAAGCATGAATGCCAATAATTTCCTGAAGACTTTTGAAGAGTATTACCAAGAGTATGGGCACAAGAAAGGTTGTAAGTTCTCTGAGTTTAAGAAATGTTTCAAGAATGATGAGCTTAGGGCTTGGCTTGAGTATGTTATAAGTTTAGGTGCTAATTCTTGGGATGAATTGGTTAAGAAGTTCTTGGCACGCTTTGGTAAGCTTTTGGATCCTCAAGATTTGATATTTGAATTGCAAACTTTTCGCATTAAGCATGGGGAAAGTGTGCATCAGTATGTGGAAAGGTTTAATCCTTACCTTGTCGAATGCCAGATCAACCAAGTTCCTAACCATACCTTGCATCTTGTGGCATCCTTTATCAGAGGATTGAGCAGTACACCAAGAATACACAGGAAGCTGCTAAAAATTCAAAAGCAAGAAGGCTTTGACACAATACATAAAGCCTTTACTAAGGCTACTGAAATTGCAGACATGATTTCCTATCTACCAGATGACATGCACTCACTACATGATCCTTTTTTCCAGATTATGAGCAAGAATACATGGGACCAGGACCTGTGCCAGTTTATGCTATCCAAAAGGAAAAGAAAAAAGTGAAAATTGAGGATGTTGATGCTCCTGCAGCAGATGTGAGGGCTGAGATCACCAAGGTGTCAGAAGCTTTAGTTGAGGTAACCAAGCAACTCCAGGAGCTGAAGAACTCAAAGTTTGAGAAGAAGACCTATCCACCATGTGTTCATTGCTTCAGATACACTCATTCATCTGATTATTGCTGGTATAGACCTTGTACAAAGTGTGGAAAAAGATGACACTTTGGCAAGGAGTGCCCTGTGTGTACCTTTTGCAAGGCTGTGGGACATTATGAAGATAGGTGCAGTGTGAAAGAATACTTTGCTAGGCAGGAGAAATCTAAGCCTAATGAACAAAATGCTTCCATTATATTTGTGCAGGAAATTGAAGAACAGGGAGAGATAATGGCTGTGCATACTAGGAGAATGAACAATCCAAAGGAAAAAGAGCCAGCTTGTGCTAATGAGGAAGTTGAAATGCTAAAACACATGGAAGCTGAGCAAGTAATGGTTGTGCCTCCTCCACCTGCTCAAAAATATGTAAAAAAAGGAAAAGATTGTGAGGATTTTGAGTATTTGCTTAAAAACTCTAAGATTTGTGTTGACTTGCTAACTTTACTCAAAATAGCTCCATCTTACAGGAAAAAAGTGCTTAGCCTGACCAAAGAAGATGAATTTGCTCTAACTAACCATATTGAAGAGCATATGCTTGCTGCCATGCTATGGCAGCATGGAAGAGCAAGACACATTTTGAAGACTAATCCTTACACTTTGATCTGAATTTCAAGGTACAAGAAGAATGCCTTATTGGCATACATTGAAGGCTTGAAGAGCAAGGTGAAGACAATTGACTCAGGTCACACAGAAGAGGCAAAAGGAGAATAAAGCAAAAAAGAAGAAGACCCCTAGAAGATCTCTTGGTATGTGATCATTTGAGTTCTTGGCATCTTTGTGCACTTTGATTCCCATTCCACATCTCCCATGCTTTCTACCATCATGAAATACCCATGAGATCTTGAATTCCATGCCTACAATTCATTTGGCTTTAAAGATTTTTTCTAGTCAAAACTACACTTTCAAGAACCATTCACATGCCACACACTTATCATACCACTTCCACATCATTCAAAGTTCCAAAACCTCACTTGACTTGGTCATACATGTGGTCAAAGGTCAACATTACATCCATCGGAGTCAAAGAAAAGGAAAGATCATAAAATCCCTAAGGGAAGCATTCAAAAGTCAAGTTTGCCTAAGGAAATGCCAATGATTTGCATTTTTACCAAAATTGACCCATGGAAGGTACATTTGAAGTGCCAAGTCATCACACACATCACCTCTCTTGTCATGCCATGTCATGCCTTTATCTCCATGATCACACTTCGAATTTTTGTTAAAAGCCTTAAAATTGCATCCATAACATGACACATCACCTTGCCACATCATCATTAGCACGTCCACATCACCATCCACATGTCACGCACATCATATTCACATCACTTGTGGTTTTGACTAGAAAGAATTTTCTAAGCCAAGTTGGTTGACACGTCACCATCCTTATTTGCCATGTCATCCCTACCTTGCCTTGTCATCATTCTCACATACCACATCACCTCCCTTTTGAGCCATTTTTAAGCCAAAATCGAAAATGCCCAATTGCAAAAAAAAGATTCCAGAATCTTCCAGAGCATGAAAAAAGATTCCCATTAGAAAAAAGAAAATTGAAAAATTCATTTATCTTGGCCCTTATATTTGCCTCCTTGGGAAACGTGCTATAGTCCATGGGGTAAAAAAAAATTTCCTATCTAGCCTCCCCCTAACCTATTTTTTCTTCCCAGCCAATCTCCCCATGCCGCGTGGAACATCCGGGCGTGTGGGGCAGTGGAGGTACCGAATCCCACGTGGATATTGCACGCAATAATTATAAATTAAGGTTTTCCTTTTCCTTATATACCTTGAGCTGCCAAATCTGAATTTGCATGTGGGATATATCGTTGAAAATTATCAAGAACCCTGTGAACGCCAAGATCCAGTCGATTCGGCCAAACCAATTGTGCAATCATGCTCCAAACCTGCCGAATAGCCTTGTTTAATGCCAAGAACACATATGGGAAACAAAAAGATAGAGAATTGAATGGAATCAATCAAGAATGCAACAGAACAAGGGATCTACAAAAGGGGCTTTTCAACAGAAGGAAAATTCGAGGGCTTTAAGGCGAAGAAGCGATTGTTTGCTTTGAAGAAGGACCGGCTTGCTTGATGGAAGCTTGATTCTGATCTCCACATTTGATTTTCAACTCGGATTATTGGCTAAATTATCTGAGTTGATTGATTGTTTACCTATTTGATCATGTGCCCAAGACTCAGAGCTTGGGATTCATGTTACTTGCCTTTGATGTTGAAGGTGTTCCTGGCAAAATCTTCAACCTCACTGGTTTAGAACCTCCGGGTTGCTTAAGGCAACCACTCTGAGTGCAAAAATTCTGAGAACAATACTCAAGAGATTGATTAAAACAGCTTTCCCTAAATGATAAAAAGTCTGCCTCAGAAGAATGTCTGCCACATGCACACCACTTGAGCTTTGGGCATGATTCTTATTTGCACAGATGCTCAACACCTATATTTATATGGCTGCAAAAGTCTAAGAGAATCTGACAAGGGTAGATAGGCCAAATTCTTGTTCCTGACCCAGTCAATTTCTGGTCAATATCCCTGGCAGAGAGCTCACTTTATGATCTCGTTAATGGCAAGAGATTTTTTGGTTTCTAAAACTTCACCTATTCAGAAAAGGTCTGCACACAAGGGGCCTTGATGTTTTTGGCAAATAGAACTCTAGATTTTTTTTCCTTTTTGAATATTTTGGCTGATTGCTATAAAGTATAGACAATTGTGAACAAGACCCTATTTATGGAAGGAATGCACATTAATTCTAATGCTCCCATGTTTAATATGCATCAAAGGATAATCTTAATGCCCTAGGCACTTCTATCTCTTATTCTAATGCTCGATGCTGACTTCTGCTACAATAGACCTAGAACAGATGATTCATCCCAGCATTGATGATCTAGAGTGGCAGAAGTATTGTCTTGCACTTGCAGAGAACATGTTGAGATGTCACGCTCATGATATTTGGGTGCTAATATAAGATGTAGCAAAAACTCTGGTAACAGCTACTTTTGAGAACAGGTCAACACTTGGTACAAATATTCAACAACAAGGGTCGGATTTTCAATTAATTCAGGCACTCATAAGCAAACAATATGAATCCCAAGCTCTGAGTCTTGGGTACAGGATCAAATAGGTAGACAATACATCAATCCAGATAATTTAGTCAATAATCCGAATTGCAAATCAAGTTTGGAGGTCGGAATCAAGCTCAAATCGATCAAGCCGGTCCTTCTTCAAAGCAAGCAATCAATTCTTCGCCTCAAAGCCCTCGATCTTGCCTTCTGCCACCGTATCGCGAAATTTCTGGAAAAATACAGTTGAAGAACCCTAAACTTGGAAACTTGCTCGAATCACGCCGGAATTGGGTTCTTAAGCCATAAAAACTACCTATTCTTGGATTCCCGCTCATTAGCATCTCATTAAGCCTAAAATTAAGTCCTAAGATGCCGGAATCATTAAATCTAAATCTATATACTGGGGAAACAATGACAGAAGTTTTTTGAAGGCCCAAACGCATCAAACCTCAACATTGATACATGCTGAGCATGATCTGAAGACGTTTATGAAGTATCTATCTGAGCATTCCACAGTTCGATTTGAGAAAATTGGACTGATATTCCTGTTATGATATTATCATATGACCTTTGAGATATTTCGATGATTGATCTATGATCCTGAGACCCATATTCATCTTGTATTACCTTCATATCAATGAAAATTGCCTGCCAGGTGCTTAGAAAATTGACTATCATGATCTTTTAGTATTTTTGCCATACAAACATTTTTACAGTAGATATTCCATCATCTTTTCTTGCATATGACCATTTGCCCTTCATTTCCCATCATATTTGCACCTGTGTGCACAAAAAGTTCGAACAAAAACCATTCCAAACTCAAGTTATTATTTTTGCATTCATGCGATCGAATTTTAGGCTTTATCCACAAAATGCGATTGCCAAAAATAGTTTTAGTGATCCAAAATAGGATTTGATTGCATGCCCCACATCTTTAGGACCTACACTTCATCTCAGTTTTGGAATTTCTCAAAAATTCCCTCTGCAACTCAAGTTATAAAATTCTGAGATCTGTCTGTGGCTTTGACTGGTATTGACAAAAAATTGACAACTTTGAGATCGAATATCTTGCAAATTAGAACTCAGACTTGGTCAAGATCTTTTCCCTTGCATGCCTATAACTTTTCTACACAAGTCACAATCATTTGACCTTGAAAATCAATCCACCTATGAGAACTACATCAATTTGAGTGAAGGTTCCATATTCTTGAATTGGGAAAGGTATGAGTACTTGATATTTGAGCTTTTTCTTTAAGAAATTCTTGTGTAGACTGATCACCTTAAGTGATCTGGAGGTTCTAACTTGAGTATAAATTCAAGTTGGCTTCTTGTGTTTGACTCTCTAGCCAGGTTGAGGGTCAACACTCGGTAATCAATGCAAATTCTTAAAGCACCACTTTTTTTTTCTACAAGAACAATGCAAGATACCCATTCTAGATTAATGATTTCAATGATAACACCTGCATCTAGCATCTTATCCAATTCATCTTTGATTAATCCCATCAATGAAGCATTAATTCTCCTTAATTTTTGAAAAACAGGTTTACAACCTTCTTTGATCTTAATTTCAAATTGGCACATCTGTTCATGATTTGTAGCAGTCAGTCCAAGAAAATTCAAAAGTAAAAGATTTTGACCTTTATTTGTCGAGAGCATCAAGGCCTATTGAGTGTAGACTTATTCAGAATAGGCAAAAGCTTCAAAGCCCTGTGACAAGATCAGAAATCGAGCTCTCTGCCAGGGACATTGACCAAAAATTGACTGGATCAGGAATGTCTATCCTTGTCAAGCTCCCTCAGACTTGTGTAGTAAGCATAGATTATGAGCAGCTATGCAAGCAAGAATCATATGCAAAGCTCAAATGGTGTGCATTTGGCAAGCTTTTTTCTGAGACAGACTTTTTATCCTTTTGGGAAAGCTGTGTCAGATAATTATTTGAACATTTTCATTTTTGAATTCTTGGGATTCGTGCCAAGTTTCAAAAAAATAAATAAATAAATAAAAGTTTCATCATTTCTGCTAGTGCTAGCGGATCAGAGAGCTTGCTCAGCATCCGGTCTTACGTTTCATGATCTCTTCGGCAAAACCTAGCCCTAAATGCCTCATGTATTTTATGCGTTGGTAATATAAGTGTCACAAAAATAATTCATTCTGCAAAAACATCCCCTTAGTTTTACACTTAACATTTAGCATTGTAGCCATATTTTTGCTATCTCCATGTATGTAGTTGCCACAAAAAGCCATGGTAGCACCCCTACGACATAAAAATTAGATACTAAGATACATTTGTAAGGTTAAATCCTTACTAACCTTAGATGCTTTTTTCCTGACCCAATCCAGATTTACTTAAAACCTTAAAAATGCCTTTTCAAAAAAAAAAAAATTTAATTTAAGCATTTAACTTACCCCTTTTAGAAGCCATGGGTCAGAGACCAAGGCTTTAAACTCAATTATGGTTTAAGGAGACCATTCCGTTTGCTTAAAGCTACCTGTCATTTGTAGAGCTAAAATAGGTAAATCTTAACTTAACCCCAGGCACATAACATGCAAAAGGTTTTGCCAAAGGCTATAGGGATTGGGTGCTTTGCCATGCGGCCTTATGTTTTAAGGCAAAAGGCTTCCACAAGGCTAAAAGCTTAGATTTCCACCATTGTGGCAACATTTTGCTACAAAAGTATGTGACGATTATGGCCATAGCAAGTTCAGCTAGCATAAACATGACTGAGCGATCATAAATATCAAGAGACCTACCCAAGGCCAGTCAATCCCAAGCCATAGGTGCCATATTCAGCAAGTTCCTGCATAGTAGTTAGTCCCTCATGGTCCTCCTCAATATTCCAATCTCATAGCAATGTATTCACAAAGCCAATTAATTAGATTACGCAGTAAAAACCCTCCATGGTCACATAAGTTAAGCTTAGAGAAAAATTATGTTTGGAGTTTTTGCATGGCAGTTAGTTGCGTTTGGTCCAGCTTGAAAATTTCCATATCCCTTAGGCATGCATACTCAAAGTTTATTAATTTAATCAGAAAGCTTACCCTTATTAATACTAGAAGCCATAAATCAAATGCCAAAGCATCATAACCAATTATGGCTTAAGGAGAAAGTTCCCTGTGTAAAGCTTCACTAGGGTCACTTGTATCATGCTTAGAACCAGAGACATGAAAACATCTGAGCTTAAGTCATCAAGCCTCAATCATTTTTATCTTTTAATTCCCAAGCCTCAACCGTTATTTCTATATAAGCCATGGGTGAAGGGTCAAAAAGGTATGGCTTATGAAGCACATTTGGCTTGCTAAGACCACTTAAGTTCGCTGGTGGCCAACTCTGCCCCATAGTCTTAAAACAATTCAGAACATGCCTTAGCCTTGTCTAAGTAAAATAATTCTGAACAGGCATTAGCCTTGTCTAAGCCAAACAACTGGCACTGTTTTTCACATTAGTTCAAGGGTGATATCTTGCTATTACAAAAGCATCACAAAGGGCTTAATGTTATGAGCTTAAACAAGCAAGCAAATTCAAGGGTCCAAAAAGGAGGCTTGATATCAAATTTTTCTACCAGCATGACCATTGCCGTGATTCATATCGGTCGCAAACGTTCACTTTTATTAATTTGAAGTCCACTTTTATTCATTCATAGGGAAACTGCTTTACCATTGTTATAGCTTTGAGTGTGGCCACAGGTTTAAGGCAACGATCAACTACATGGCCTAAAGTTATAAATCAATCCCCATATCCAGAATAACACTCTATCAAGCAAATATAACCGAAACTACTATATTTATGGCCCTCCGTCCTTGTTATTTTCAATCAGTTGGCCATACGGGCTAGATATATATAGAGATATATACATCCGACCGTCCGTTCGAGATCCCCCCTCCCCAGCCCCAAGCGTAGCCTTTATTTCCTTCAACCCCATACTGCCACATGGTGCCTTCGGGCGTGTGGGGCGGCAATAGGCCGAATCCCATGTGGAGATAGCATGTGAATTTATAAATCCATGTGGATTCATTTATTTATGTCTTGAGCCTACTTTTCGAAACAGGCCTGTGGGATATGTCTTGAAAGAAACCACGAATCCTAAAACTGAGTCAAGCCAAGATTCAGGCTTTTCAACTGATTTAACAGGCTAATCATAGCTCCGGGGACCCGAAATCATGTAATGCATGCTAAGAAACCTAAAACAAGACTAAAAGATAAAGATCTGAGCCGCATCTGCCAAGATTAGATTGAAACAGGGGAATTCATAAAAGGGGATTTGCTCTCAGACATTTTTTGAAGGCTGTAAGCGAGATAACCAATCTGATAAGCAACGATGCATGCCGGATTGATGATTTGAAGCCATGAATTATCTTCATTGTCTTAAAAATCGATGAATTTTGATGCAAAACATGACTGTTTAACCATATTTTGAAGAAATTGATCATGTGCCCAAGATTACAGAACTTGGCAAGCATTGTAAACAACCCCATATGATGATGTTCAAGACAAAGAAAATCCGAGCTTGATAAGATAATTTTGAGTGTAATGGTGTGTTTAAGCATCTATTTAAGCAAGTTTGGCATTCCTAAATTCAATAACATGGAAAAAAAGGTGCAAAGCCTGTCTAGCACACAATTCAAGATCTCATAAACAAAAAACATTTGAAATTCCCCTTAAAAAACACAATAACATTGTATTGTTGAGTTCTTAAGTTTTAGTTATTATTTTTTGACAAAAAATCCATCCTCAAGGCATATTTAGATTGTTTGCTTGAAATTCACAGATGCATCTTACTTGCAGATGTGTCAGAAAGGGGACAACTTGCCAAAACTTAGAAAAGTTAATGGAAATTTCATCTTTAAAAACTTGCTTGCTGTGTTCTTGAGCATACTAGTCTGTCAAAGAAAAAAATGATTCTTTGAGAAGTGTAGAAACTGAACATAGATCTCTACAATCCCATTTGGAAAATTTAGCTTGCTCCTAGGGTTATTGACTTATTTTTTACTTGGTCAGATATGCAAATTTGAGATAGATCCTGCTTATTTATTTGCACTGGCTTTTGCATACTGAATCCTTGCTTATCAGAGCATCTTCTGGCATTGGAATTGCATCCAAGTTCCAGCCTCAAAGCATTTGGGATAAGTTTTGCCAAGTTCACTTTTTTCTTGTTTTGGGAAAGCATTTCTAACTCGATATTTGAGCTTTCTCCTTGCAATTTATTGGGTCAAAGTGGTTGCCTAAAGCAACCTGGAGATCTTGTATCAGTGAGATTGAAGGTTTTGCTAGGAATACCTTCAATAGAACTCACCAAAATGTTGCTTTCTTCTTGAATTTAGTGATCATTTTGGGGCTGCAACTCTACCACGATGGTCAAAGTGAGGGGCAGGGAGCTACAAAGATTGAACTCGTATGAAATGACTATGGTGAAAGGTAGGACTACTTGTGACAAATGAATTTGGATGATTTTAAAGATGCACCTGTCATGGAAACATAGAAAGCATTGATAAAATAACTGTTGGATGGGAGGAATGATGGCAGCTATGAGATGGTATGGACACGGCTAGTAACAGATGAGTATGGGTGAAGAATGTGATGATCTATCATAGAAATACAACAGTACATTAAGAAATAAGTTCAAAAATGCCCTTTATGGAATATAATGGTTGATAAGGTCCTGCACATATATAAGAAAGAAGTAGATAGATATGGCCAAGTTTATATAGCAAGTGAATGAATCAGCTGATGGACCTACACGTGACACTTTTTGCGAGCATTAGCGATCATTTTCTCTCTTGGAGTGGTCTCTGCTAACCTCATATCAGTCCTGTTTACTGCAAACCCAAATCTAATCATATCAAAGCAAAAGATTCTGGAATAAACTTCAAATATAAGAATGAACTAATCAAGCCTACTCTAAAGAGATAATTGAGCTAACTTCTACATGAAAAGGGACAAGCACACATGTTGATCCTAATATCGCTTCAGATGCAAGGTGTTTATGGGATTTGGCAATGATATGCATGTAGCTACTTCTTTCAGCCCTGCAGATTCCAAGACCTCATAAGGTGCTTCCTAAATATTCTCAAACTTACCAGCTGTCCTTTTTTTTAATTGTTTTATTTGAGTACACGTTCTCCTTCCTTGAATATTCCTTGTATCTTGTGAACAGCTTTGAATGTAGTTAGATCTTTGGCTTTTTCCCACAAGTTGGCATTCTCAGTCTACATTCTATACTCGTCCAAGTGCAGCAATGCATCCAATCTTTCTTGCAAGGCATTTTCAAATGGTTAAGCATAATTTATGAGCTAACCAAAAAGATGGCAACTCTAACTCAATAGACATCAGAACCCCAATGCCATAAATGAGATTAAATATGTGTGATTTGTAGCAGTTTTGATGGTAGTTCTGTAAGTCCGTAGTGCATCCACTATTTTGAGATGCCAATCTCTCTTGTTCACCTCCACTATCTTCTGCAAATGCTCTTCAAAACATTGTTAGCAGCTTCTGCTTATCCATTACCTTGAAGGTAGTAAGCAGATCTTTTGGTATGCTTGACTTTAAGAATGCTCGACAAATTAGCAATTGCCTCATTGATAAATAGTGTACCTCTATCTAAACGAAGCCTGAAAGGAATCCCAAACCTGGAACACACATATTCATGCAAAAATATAGTTTTTCTCAGGGCATTGGCATGTCTCAAAGGATTTGCTTTTGCCTACTTGGTGAAATAATCTGTAGCCACAATAATATGTCGGTATTGTCCTGTAGAAGTAGGATCAATGGCATCAATATAATCTAGTCCCCAAATTTGAATTGAACCTGGAGATACAATGGGATTCAAAGCAGCTAGAAGAAGGATTCTCTCAAATATTTGGCATTGAGGGCATGTCTTAACAATATTTCAACAATCTCTAAAAATAGTAGGCCAATAATAATCAGACCTTAAAATCTTTTTTGCTGTGGTCGTATCTCCAGCAAAGTGTCCTCCAAAAATGGCTTTATGCATTTCTCTAATAGATCATGGCAGATTCCTCTTCATTCACACACCTCGGCAAGACTCCATCTCATTTGACCTTGCACAAAACATCACCAATCATCTCAAATTATCTACATTTCTCTTTTAAATCTTCCTTGTTGGCTTAACGTTAGGCCTGATGGCATCGTTTATCATGCTGCAAGAAGTTTTTATTAATGGGTTGTTGCAACCCTCATAGATATGTTCTTCACAAATTTCCTTCAAGTGTGCTACTGCAGCTGAGAGGTCAGTATTTTCTAATACATCTTCATGATCAAATAAAATATAAGGCAAATAAAGACTAGGATTTCTTACTTGATGCAATTCCTTTACAAAAACATCAAAGCTTTGCAGCTTGCAAGCCCATCTTAGTATCTTTAGCTTTCTAGTTGTCTTACCAATAGTAATCCCATTGGATTTCGCTTCATGTAGACTTGAACTTGACTCTTTGTTAAAGGTTAAACCTTCAACCAGATTGCTTCAGGCAACCAAAATCAAGAAGATTGCAAAAAGAATGCTCAAACTTTGTGTTAGAACTGCTTTCCCAAAACCAGAAAAAAATGACCCCTTAGCAAAATAGATGCCATTTGCAAACAAACTCGAGTTTTGACATGATTCCAATTCAATAATATGCTCTGTTACACAAAGAATATATGGTTAAAAGTTAGGTGCAAAAAGATATGCAGAGGCCACTCAAATTTCCCTTTCGGATGTTAGGGCAAAACGAAAGCGGCTAGGGCGTTGGCGGGAGAGGCTTCCGCCGCTTCTCCTTGCCTTCGGATCAGCAGCGAAGCATGAAGATGATCCTTGAAGATGGCTGCCAGGCCAAGACACTCCTTTGCTGTAAGATTAGTCCTTCACAAGCTTTTTCCAGGTTTTTCTTGAGACATAATCTGGGGGTGGTCTACAATCCTGTTTCTTTTCCACCGTATTAGTTCATGTCCATGGCTGGGTCGACCTGGGATGAAATGAAGAAATACAGGCTGAATTGTTGCAAATTGTAGCAGGTTTATGTCTTTGGATTATTTCTTAGTAGAGTTAAGAGGCACAATAACAAATATGAAGCATGATCTATTGTACTATGCAGTATGCCCATTGAAATGTGGCAACCGCCAATGTCTGAAAAAGGTGAGGGCTACTGAAGATGGTCTATGGCATTGCATTAGCTGCAATGTTTGTGTGAAAGAGTGCTCATACAGGTATATAATCTCGCTGCAGTTATCAGACCACACAGGAAGTTTATGGGTCACTGCTTTCCAAGATATAGGTGAGCAGATATTTGGTTGTACAGCAAAGCAATTAGATCTCTGGAAACTTACAGACATTGGAAGGTTTAATGCGATTGTGCAAAGGACATTCTTTAAAACCTTCCAGTTCAGAATTAGAATAAAGGAGGAGATATATAATGATGTGGAAAGGAACAAGTATATTCTGGAAAAAGTTGATGAGGTAAATTATTCGATGGGATGTGCGCAGCTGATCGAAGCAATGCAGAAATTGTGTTAGAGTCAATTGTACTTATTCCGTATTCTGAGTAGTGTAGAATATCCTTTCTTCTCACTTCCTTATGGGAATTTTGCCTATAAATTTAGTTGTGCGCGATGTCACAACAGCTTATGTATTGAATAATTAAAAATTAAAACAGTTGTATTTTTTGGATTGTCTAGATTGCACAAAATTGCAATATGAATCTCCATCTTTCCTCATTTTATTCATAATTTCAGTAGCAATCTAGGCTAGGTAGAGTCTTTTGCTTTCTAATGAAGGGGTTTTTACGATCTGTAATGATTTCCAGTGGAAACGATTCAAACTTCAATGTCATCTATGAGAGCTTGAACAAATCATTATTTGCCACCTTGAGGTAGCTTCGATCTCTTTTTTACTTATTCATTATTCTCATGGCTGCAACTCTACCACGGTCAAGTGACACGGCAGGGAGCTACAGAGATTGAATTCATATGAAATGACTATGGTGAAAGGTAGGACTACTTGTGACAGATGAATTTGGATGATTTTAAAGATGCATCTGTCATGGAAACATAGAAAGCATTGATAAAATAACTGTTGGATGGGAGGAATGACGGCAGCTATGAGATGGTATGGACACGGGTAGTAACAGATGAGTATGGGTGAAGAATGTGATGACCTATCATAGAAATACAACAATATATTAAGAAATTGATAAGGTCCTACACATATATAAGAAAGAAGTAAATCGATGTGGCCAAGTTTATATAGCAAGTGAATGAATCAGCCGATGGACCTACACGTGACACTTTTTGCGAGCATTAGCAATCATTTTCTCTCTTGGAGTGGTCTCTGCTAGCCTCATATCAGTCCTGTTTACTGCAAACCCAAATCTAATCGTATCAAAACAAAAGATTCTGGAATAAACTTCAAATATAAGAATGAACTAATCAAGCCTACTCTAAAGAGATAATTGAGCTAACTTCTACATGAAAATGGACAAGCACACATGTTGATCCTAATATCGCTTTAGATTCAAGGTGTTTATGGGATTTGGCAATGATATGCATGTAGCTACTTCTTTCAGCCCTGCAGATTCTAAGACCTCGTAAGGTCCTTTCTAAATATTCTCAAACTTACCAGTTGTCTATTTTTTTACTTGTTCTATTTGAGTACAAGTTCTCCTTCCTTGAATATTCCTTGTATCTTGTGAGCAGCTTTGAATACAGCTAGATCTTTGGCTTTTTCCCACAAGTTGGCATTTTCAGCCTCCATTCTATACTCATCCAAGTACAGCAATGCATCCAATCTTTCTTGCAAGGCATTTTCAAATGGTAAGCATAATTTATGAGCTAACCTCAAAGATGGCAACTCTAACTCAATAGGCATCAAAACCCCAATGCCATAAACTAGATTAAATGTGTGTGATTTGTAGCAGCCTTGATGGTAACCCTGTAAGCCTATAGTGCATCCACTATTTTGAGATGCTAATCTCTCTTGTTCACCTCCATTATCTTCTGCAAAACACTCTTCATTGTTAGCAGCTTCTGCTTATCCATTACTTTGAAGATAGTAAGCAGATCTTTTGGTATGCTTGACTTTAAGAATGCTCGACAAATTAGCAATAACCTCATTGACAAATAGTGTACCGCTATTTGAACGAAGCTTGAAAGGAATCCCAAACCTGGAACACACTCAATGACCTTGGACAAGTCTGTCTTTACATCGGAAATTTGAGAATCAGCCTCCTCCTCCTTGGATTTCCTCTTATCTTTCTGTATGGCATAAATAGGGATGGAAGGAGGGTGTTCATAGCTTGTATCATAGTAAAAAGGGTCATGAGGCAAGGCTATGCTTAGAATAGCAAGCATTTTGGTGAGTTCAGTGGTCTTAGCAAAGACTTTGTAGATGGAATTAAAGCCTTTAGCAAATTGAATCTTGAGCAATTTCCTATGCATCTCCAGATCTGAAAACTAGGCCTTTAATAAAGGAAGAGACTAAGAACAAAGTTGTTATTGGGGCTTGGCTCGTTTGGCATTTGCTCAAGTAGGTACTAAATCTCTCTTTGAGTTGGCCCACACTTTCACCTACACAATTAAAAAAGGTTTGCAATTCATTAACAAAATCTGGATGTGTAGCTAACTTACCAAATCGAGCTAGAATCTTCTTGATTAGCTCATACCAAGAGGTAGTTTCCATAATCTTCTTATAGTTCAACCATGCTCTAGCCTCATCATCTTTAAAACAATTCTCAAATTCTAAAAGCTTACCTCCTTTCTTAAAGCCATAATTTCTGTAATACTCTTCACTTGTTCGGTTTAGTGGCTAGTCCATTGGGTTAGCAACTAAGAGCTTGTGTTCAGGTCTCTGGGGGTCTGTCGTGTATCCTCATGGATACTGCCAACGTGGCATGACGCGAAAATACTATCCATCTATCTATCTATGCCAACGTGGCTCTGATATGAACAAAAATTCAAAAACTCAAATGATATCATCAAATGTTATCATATGAGCTCATATGATAGCAGTAAACAGGACTGATATGATGTCCGTCCGTCCGCCCGCCCGCCCGCCCGCTGTCTCTGTTGAAGTTGTTAGAATTCATATTTGAGTGAAAAGTCGGTAAAGGGACTGGAAGGTACAGTACCTGCCCTGTAATGTTCTAATGCCTCAACATCCTCTAATGGTGGATCTTCTGTTGGAATTCTTTGTTTAGGAAGCATGAATTCTTGAGATCGAGAAGGGTCACATAGTAGGATCTCCAAGATGTTTACCCACAACATGGCTTTAAGAGTCAAACACAAGAACAAACTTGAAACTAGGTTCAAGTTTGAGCTAGAACCTCCAGATCACTTAAATGGACCAGTCTGTAAAGGAAACCCCCAATAAAAAAGCCAAGAAGATCAAGTGTTTATACCTTTTTCATTTTTGCAAAATGGTATCAGTGTTCGAATCGTTGTGGTTTTCAGAGCTTTGAGTTTTTGTTGGTTTGATTGTGCAGTTAGGCAAAGAAAAATTGCTAAAATTCAGCGGAGAAATTCCTTTCCAAGTTAGAGCTCATATTTGGAGGACATTTGAGCTCAAACATCAGTCAATTTTTTGTCAATAGAAGTCAACTAACAAAACAATGACTAGAAATTAAGAACTCGGATTTGAAATGAATTTTTGGGAATTTCTAAAGCAAAATCAATGTTGTTGTGATGGGAGGCAATTTGTCAAATTGCAGTTCGTATCACTTGCACTATTTGTCATAAACGATCAAATTTAGTTGCAAACATGCCCGCGTGAAGTCCTTAAGCTATCTTCAGCGATTCTTCGATCTTTTAATTCCATTCCTTATTTACTTCTGAATTATGGTAAAAGCTTCTGGTGTTAAGGATTGATTGAGTTGAGTATAACTTTTCAATCCTTTATGAAATCCTGAATTTCCCGCCTAAGCCTATTCTTAAAGCCAATCTTTCCTTGAACTTGTGATTTGCTAAATGATGGATTCTCTAGTGGCTAATTTGTTTTCCCTTAAGCCTTTCCTATTCCAAAATTCAGTCTTTCTCGGAGATTCTTTGGCTCAGGATAGCCCAGTTGGATGGTGAGCTTTGCCCTTAAGGGGTGGTACTTTGTGTTATTTCCTCTATTTCCTTATGTTTGTGTTGCAGATAAGCTTGGAGTTTATACATGTCATATCATAGCCCATAGATCCCCAACATACCTGAATCACATGCTTCAATGGAATTTGTTAAAGCAAGGCTCTAATCAACCTGTAATTGAAATATGCTTGCATGATTAACAATGATTCAGGTAATTAAGTGTAGTTAGCAGTAAACTCCCGTGCGATTATGGGAGGAGGGAAGGTCGCGATGAAACCCCTGACCGTGCGAAGCCCTGCGTGATAGCAAGGCCTACATTGCCTCGCTGGACCAAGCCTATACCCTCACATAGACACTCAACCCTTGTGATAGGTGGCATTTTTTGCCACAAAGGCATGGATTTGGCGCCACGGCAGGGGCTCCTTGACCCCCTTCTTGGGGCGCACAATGATGGACTGGAGGAGCTCTAATGACCAAAATTTTGACTGCAAAATAGGTTGAATCCAATGGATCTGGCATAACTTAATTTTGTGGACAAATGCTACTTGAATTATCATGTTGCCCCTTAAGTGCAAAAAAAAGGGGTGACCATACCCTAGTCTGAACATATATAAGTCAGTTTCCAATTTCTATTTTCTGTTTTTGTCGTGGGTATTTTTTCTGCGCCGCAATCTAATCTCACATTTTTATGCCACGTAATTTTTCTATTCACAATCTCCTCCGGCGACTTCGACGCCTGGCTGTTTGGCGATGGCGGGTATGCACGACACATAGGTATCGCTCTCTTACCGTCGATGTCTTCGCTCTGAAGCAAACGATTCTTCAGGTCCAGTTAATTAGGCAGGGCAAATGGCCGTTGATTTCTTCCCTCTGAAGCAAGCGATATTTTTCAGAGACAGTTAGGATAGAAAGCTTTGCTTCGAAGCAACGCTTCTAGGCGATGCTCTAGCTGCTTCCAGAGGAGCGATGGCGACATGCCAGATATGTATAAATAGCTTTTGCAATCGGCTTACATAATAGGTGCATTGCTGAGGCGGTGATTCAATGGGATTCGAAGGTGAGTTTTATACAAACTTCTATTTTCTCACTCATTTTTTTCTGAATCCCTTTTAGGCTGCTTTTGGTAGAGGGTTGTCCATGTAGATTGGTAGGACTGAGCCTTTTATAGAACTAGATCTTGCATTTTGAATGATTGAAGAGAAAAACCTATTAAATTAGAGTTGCATTTCGATCCTTGCTTTAGGTAAAGGCCAAAGCACCAAGTTTTTCAACCGATGCAATGCTCTGTAAAAAATATATGACCTTAACTACTTTGAGAACATCCCAAACCTGTGCAAGACCTGGACCTAGCTCCTTCTTGCCAGTAACGTGTCTTTTGACTGTGAAAAAATAGAAGTTCTGCATGTATTCTGGGGCCTGTGCATATGTGCAGCTCCTGAAAATCTGCATGCTGGATGCCCTAGTTTTTCCGTAGAATCTCGGCTGGCTTTTCCTACCTCTTTTTTCCAGGTATGGAGCTTGATGGCTTCTTCCTACATTCCAAATGGGCCTGCTATTCAAATGTATCAAAAGGTTAGTCATTGGGTATCTTTTAAAGGAGTAAAGCTATTCTTTACTGGAAACCGTGTTGTGATTTCTATTTGCCAGCTTGGTTATGTCATTTATAGACATGTGTTGCATTACTATTCCGGTGAGGATAATAGATTTGGTAAGCTTTCTAGCAAGGCCCGTCAGCTTTTTGTCAGGAGATTCTAAGTCTTAAGAAACGGCAAGAACTTCTTAGAGATGTCAAATAGATTTCTCATTATTACAGTCTTCTTGCAGATATGAGAAAGGCATTATCCATAGATATGAGAAAGGCATTATCCAGAGACGTACAGAAGAAATCTATAATTCCCTTGGCCTATCACACCAGAGGAGCTAGAATATGACTAGTGATTGTGTGTATATAATTTGAATCATCTATTTCATCTCCAATTGGTGCACTTATTTAAATTCTTTTTGTCTTGAAAACTAATCTAGTGAAACATTCATAAATGGCAAGTAGCAAACTTGCAAGCAAGTGTGAATGCCAAACACAGTAAATGTTTTGCTTTGTTTGAGTGGTAGTAATGTACATTTTCAGCAAATGCTACAAAGACTTTTCTATGGCTTTCAAAAAAGCTTATTTTGCATAATGTGTCCAGGAAACTAATTTCTTTATTTCACATTGAAAATTAATAAATGAAGCAACATATGAAGAGTATTGAATGGTTGAAGAGTTAAATGGCAGATTGATCATTCTTGGGGAATTACAGATTGATCATTCTTGGGGAATTACAGGTTCATGAACGACACTAGCCGCAACCTTGATTTTCAAACACTGGTTAGGCATCTGCCTCTATGTCAGACAAAACACTAACTACGGTCCTGGAATAATAAAAGAACTATCAATCTCCCTTTCATCAGCTTCAGAGGTACAACAAATATGGTCCTGGAATAATAAAAGAACTATTAATTTCTATTTTATCACCTTTAGAGGTACAACAAACATGTCGATGATTTTATGAAGATAGCAATCAGAAAAGGATTTGAATATACCAAGTTGGCACGATTGAATAAACTATGTGTAGAACCCATATCTTCTAAAAAATGAGAGAACGAAGAAGATATTAAGGCATATATTGACAAACCAAGATATACAAATGGTTGTGTTGTTGAAAAATTTACCCATGACTTTTGAAAAAAGAACTCGAATATATCTCTCCCATTATAGGGAGAAATTAATTTATTGAAAACCCTCAATTGGGGTCTTGATCACCCTAAAGTACCATTACCTTAGGGTGATCAAGAAAGGTCGAACAGTAGAAAGGTGGATTTAAATTACTCATTCATATCCTAAAAAAATTTCGAAGCGCACATTTCCTCTTACATTGTGTTTTGCAGCGTTACAAAATAAACATAAATTCAATTCTCGCATGTTCAGAACTGAAATCCTTTCGACTTAATAGAAAAGTGCTTTTGCAGCGAGTTGGACAAAAGAAATGTTCGCGGCGGCCTTGGCCGCCGCGATAAATTTCTTGTAGTAATAATTCACATTGGCTCATCTTGGCTTCATGCTTTGGAACATGCTAAAATGGTTATTCCTATTCACTTAGCCACAATTTTATTCAACAACCCAATTTCTCATACAAGAATTGCAATTTTGTTTCATGCTTTTTGAATACACATCATACTACAACTTTCGGTGCTACTTTTGACTTGTACCTTACCAATTGCAATCAAAATTAAACAAGCACATGGATTGGCCAATCCATAGTCCTTAGACACCTGCTTCTTTAAATCCCCATTTTAATCCCCACTATAAAGATAGTTCAACAAATAGAGTTGAAGAAAAAATAAAAATCAATTGTGTAAATCTCATCAACCCACTAAATAGATAGTACTTTTTTACATCATACCACGCAGATTTAAAATGCACCTCTCTAGACATAGAAAAAATTGTATCCCCATGCCTTACTACTAACTTTCGAACACATAAATGTAACATTAAACACGCACACAGTTTAACATTGTAGCAATGTTGCAAACTCTTGGCCCAATTTGTTGTACTCATCTCTTATCAACAGGGTACCTACCTCTTCCATCTTCTGCAACGTAACCGAAGTTGTAGTCCACTCGAGTAGGGTGAGCCGTTTGCATTAAAGGTGGTAAGTCAAATGGAGTGGTCATTTAAACTGTACTGACATGTTTCATTTTGGCTACGACAAATTGCACAAAACATATGTGACATGGCTAAGTAGCCATTTAAAGAATTCATCAATTAAATATGAGTGGAACGACAGGAGGATGCTTATAGGTTTCCTTGCCCGCTTCCACAGTGACAGAGCAATTGCAAGTTAGAAATGCGCACTTGTAAATTTCACTTTATGTAGTTTCTTCCCAAAATATAACAAACGAACTGCCCATGAAACAATGATAATTTGATTTTTGCAGGTGAAATATCCATTTGGATGCCCACTCAATCTGCCATAAATTGTAATGCTGAAGAACCGTTCTTCAAAATAATTCTGAAGAATCATGTTGTTTAACTATCCTGCACTCCAACCAATTTACAATATCTCTTATAACCTCCTTCCTCTCTACCTCAAAAAGCAAATCATGCAAAAGACTCTTATAAAGTTTCAAAGCCTTGTGCTCCGAAGCTGCCACATTGAACAGTTCCTCAGAAGCCTTTGGATCAGTCACGGTGTCATCAGTTCCATGAAGCACAATGAATGGCATTCTAATCCTCCTCATATTCTTTTGCAGATACTCAGTTATACGCAAAATTTCTGTCCCAGTTCGAATCCTTATAGGACCAGTATAGACCAAAGGATCTTTGTACTTTGCAGCGAGTTCTTCCAAATCCCGGGTTACTGGGGTCCCTTTCTTATTTGCACCTCGAAACTGAAACTTTGGTAGAATGACCGAGAAAAATGGAGCCAAAACCTGTAGGGAAATTATGTCATAAACAGTGAAAAGAACTGCTGGCTACAGGGATACAGGGAAATCTACTCTGGAATCTGATTGTGTAGAAGGAACATCAGTGGTTATTTACCCCAATAACTGGATGTGCTGGTCTAACACGTATTGCTGGAGATGTAAGGACTAGCCCACTTAATTTGTTCTCTACTGAAGTTCGAAGAGATGCCTATAAAGAACGTTAAAGAATGAGAAGAAAGTACCAATTCAAAGATGCCCCAAATTATGTCAACATTACTTCTTGTGTGTACCTTCAGAGCAATGGCACCACCAGTCGAATGCCCAAATAGAAATACTGGAAGATTTGGATAATCGACTACTACCTTTGATAAGTACTCCTCCTAAAAGTCCAAAAAGATCTATATTAGTGACCTGGGAACCTTTCTAACGAAAGAAACCTCAGGATAACATCAGCAGTTAGTCATACAATGTCCACAACGGCATAGTCAAGAGATTCGACATAGCCATGAAGCCCATCACTCCCACCATGACCTGGATAAACATGAATGAAACTTATTACAACAAATGCAGAAGAAGGAAAGATAGATGGCAAAGCAACAACCCACGCCTTGTATGAGTCCTGTCTAAGAAGGCACAGAAATCAAGTTCAAACTAGAAATGTGACAATAGAAGGTGTAGAAAGGCCAAACACAAGGTATTACGGGGAGCATGTGCATATCTAAGAAACAAATTTGCAAAAAATGTCAGTACACTTCTTGAACTGAATGCTTACCTATCCAGTCCATGCCAAATACTCCATAGCCTTGCAAGTTTAACTCCCGAGCAAAATGAGCATATCTGCCACTGAAGCCAGAAAGCTATTACAAAATCACATAAAAACTATGCCCCAAGATTTGAAATAAGAACATCAAAAAAGAAAAAAATCTGTCCATCCTTCAAAGGCAACCTAATCACCCATTTGAACTTACAACTTTGAACTATCGCGCTGCAAAACTGATGGTTCCTTCATAGAAAATCTTAATTTTTAACTATCTGTGTTTTCAGACAAAGATGTACAATATGTCATCCTCCGATCAAGACCAACTAACATACGCAAGTTGGCTAGTACCTGTGCTCATTGAGACCATGTAAAAGCACCAACAATCCCCTGTCACATGTGCAATCAAAGAATTATAAGTTTGTCACTATGCAGAGAACAAGCTAACATGTTTGACATAACTAGGTTAAAAAAAAAGGTTATCTATAAGCTTCCAAGAATTCTTTGCAGAGATTACCCATTAGAACCATTTTTTGAAGGGGATTTAACTACCAATATGAAGAAAATAAATAGGTTCTGCAATAATCCTAGGAATTTCGAACCAAAGAAATGCCAACACTACTGTCAAAAACTTCCCTACTAAACAAAACGCTCCCATACTTGAGCTTTGAGGTCTCGGGTGGCATCCACGAATGAGTAAATAAGGTCTGCTGTCTGGAATTCATAAAAAGCTGGGAATTCCAAAGACATCCTGGGGTGTCCCAAAGTGCAGCTGCCGAAGAGCACCGCCTCTTTTCGGCAAGCATTCGCCGGTATCCCGCATCATTGACTTTGTACACCAAAAAATTGCTTACCCAAGAGTACAGTCCAACAAACGGAAATAGCTTTGATGATATCCCAATTTGCCGCTCCACCTGCTTTTGTTCCCCATGCCCGAAATGGCCCAATGCCAAAGCCGAATATATCATTCCTAATGCATTTCTTAGTGCACCCAAGGATATCCGTATTTTATGTTTGGGGTTCCAAGCGTCTGCACAAGCTCCTGATTCTATCATGGTTGAAGGGCCGCTGCTTGGCACTGGCGCCATGCAAAGCACACGAGACTGCGACATCACAATACCTCGCCGGAAGGGGGCTTCTGAAGAAACTAGTGAATTAAACATTGACATGTCAATCGCTTCCTTTTTACCGTTCTAAACAGAAACACCAGTCACATACGTATTCATAGTAGTATATATTGCCAAAATATTTTGCATTATTCAGCAATAGAATGCCCTTAGGCTGTACTTGTGAGAAGCATAGTGAGACTCAGCATGTGGATTGTATGGATGTATCAAGATTTCTGTACCGCATACACACGTCATCATTATTCTAATTTCATGCTTATAGGATCTAAGCTTCAAACTTTTCTGTATTTCGTTCTGTATTTTTTGTATAATTTCTCTGATCGAATAGCTTGCTGAAACCAGTTAACTTTTAAAAACCTGGTCCGGGAAGCGTTGCTAGTCCTCCTGAAGGATGGAGACGATATTTCAATCTAGCTGCTGATAAAAAATGCTGCTTTACAAGGAGCGGATAACCTGGAGACCTTTTGTTGCCATTACGCAGTGAAGTCCATATATACAATTAAGTTGTTTCTCGATTGTGATGTAGAACTTTACTGTCAGATCATGGGATTACAATGATAATAATAGCTCCAAATTGGTTTATTTGTATTAGTGAGAATTACTCTGTTGTTTGTAATAGGTTTCCTTTTGCTTAAGTACTGTATGGAGAGCTATGGAGAGCTGTGATCATATTATGGTATTGGTAGTAGTGTCTTGAGTGTTATCTTTGCCTTGGAACCTGAGGACGTGTTATATTTATCATTTGAGATTTGAAATTATTTTGTCTTTGGTCTGTAACTTGAAGACAGAAGAAGGCAGAGATCTTAGACATTGCATATCCATATTCCTACAAGCTATATCATTAAACTTTGAAGGATATAGTAGTTATTGCAAATCTTTGAACCATTTTCATAATTTGTGCAAACATGAAGCATTTTGGACCAAAAGGTATACTCCAAGTTTCAATAGTTTTGTGGATATAATCTATGAAAATACAGTACTTTGTTTCGATGTCGGAGATCCTGGACCTACGCTAGATGTTGACCCTAAACCTGGCTTAAAGGTCAACCACAAGGAACCAACTTGAGTTTTCACTCAAATTGGGGTTAGAACCTCCAGATCACTTAAGGTGATCAATCTATGCAAGCTAATCTCAAAGACAAGTTCAAAAATTTGAAGTTTTATACCTTTCCCATTTCCAGAAATTGACACCTTTGCCAAAACAGTTGTGGTATTGATATGCAGATCGATTTTTTGAGTCAATCACTGTAGACTTGGTCAAAAAAGTTGTAGGTAACCAATAGTAAAGCTTCTGACCAAGTCAGAAACTTAATTTGTGAGTTATTCGAGCTCAAAGTGCGGTCAAAATTTGGTCAATAGCAGTCAAATCTAAAAACAGTGATCAGAGATTGGGATTTTGGAGTTGCCAGATGAGTTTTTGAGAATTTCCAAAGCAAATGTCTTTGTAGTGATGATGAGGAATATAGGCAAGTGGTCGGATTGTTATTTGGATAGGCAAAAGTAATTTTTGTGGTTTGGATTTGGCAAAATCTGATCAAGAATAGTCAAAAAAGAGAATGCAAAATTTCTAACTTCGAGTTGTGAGTGGAGTTTTTGGATTTTTCAAAACATATAGGCTCGGATGTCTCAAGGATTGATGGCAAATGGGTCAAAAGTAATCAAAAGTGCTTGGGAATTTTCTGTAGAATTTTGAGCAGAGAGAAATTGTAAAGAATCATAACTAGATAATTTCTTCTAGTAGGCATCAAATTTCATTGATAGGGAGGTAAATCAATCATAATAATGTTGGATAATAATACTTGATACTTCAAAATCAACTTCAGTCAATAAATAATTTCAATAGGTAATTTCCAACCAAATCTCTTGGGACTTGATCGGGAAGTACTTCGAGTCTTCCAAAATCCTTCTAGTCATGCTCAGCAATGATCCGCGGTAAGATTTATGCGCTTACGGGCCTTCAAAAATTTCTCGGATCTAATTTCCCATATATATTTTCAAATTTAGTGGTTCCGGCATCTTAGGGCTTGATTTGTGGTTCATTAAGTTTAGGAGCGTGGGAATCGAAATAGCGAGGGGTTAGGAGGGCGGTAGAGTTGATTCCGGCATGATTTCAGTGATCTCGAGAGATTTAGGGTTCATGGCCCATTATATTTAGGGAAATTCCCTTGATCTGGTTCAGCGTATTTCCCTTAGATATCTTTGGGAATATTCCGTATTTTTGGATTTCTTGAAAGTTTTACTATGGTTCAAATTCAAGGCTCAGATTTCTTTAAGGTTTTATGCAAGCCTAGACCATGGTATCAAGCACCCATGCCCTAATTTGAAGTTTGCAAGGCCATGAGACCAACTTGAGGGAGTTGGGAACCAATAAGGGTGTAACCATAAGACAAGAGGTTGAAAAATAGAGGTTAGCAATGGGGGCAACAAGGGCTCATGTGGATGGTGGAGATGGGAGATAATAAGGTATGGGTGTAAAAAAAAGGTCCATGACTAAGCAAAGGTTGGAGTAAGTGTTTATGGCAAGGAAAAAGCAAAGGTGGAGAGTAATGGTGCAAAAGTGGACATGAAGAATGAATAAGGAAGATGTCATGGAAAGATTAACAAATAATGGTAATGAGATAAGTTGGGGATGTACGAAGGAAAATTGGCTAAGCAAAAAACAAAATGACAAGGATGGAACCATATAAGGGAATCTTCCAAACTTCAACTTCCAAACTTCAAGCAATGTCTTCCAAACTTCATAACCCAGAATCTTCTAGATCATATTCTTTGACTAAGCATTTTGACCTCAAATAAAGTACCTCATGTGAGCCTTGAACCTTGAACACTTGTTAACTTGAAGAATGAATTCCTTTTGACCTCCACATCAATGTTGAATACCAAGATTCTTCCAAACTTTGACCTAATCTCTTAAGATAAATTGACCTATGAATGCATAGACCACAATTAGCATGTTGCCCTTTTTGGGGCAACATCTATAAAAAACAAGAAAAAAGGCTGGTCCCCTCAAACCATGTGATGTCAAAAAATGAATAACTAGAGGGGTCTTCAATTTTGTGCCAAGGTGTCCAAATAGAGATATGAGAGTGTGAAATGCAAGTGTGGGTGAAGTGAGTATGAATGTGGTGAGGGAATAATATGGATAAAAAAGGTAGAAATGAATGTGAGTATGACAAAAGGGTGGTGGAATGATTGTGAATGGAATGAGGTGAGTGAAAAGAAAGTGAGTGTGGATATGGTGAGGTGGTGATGAACTGGAGATGAAGTGAGTGTGCAAGTGCTTGAGGCCTGCAAAACAAGAAAAAATGTATGCTCCTTCCTTGATCTTCAAAGGTTGCGGCTTCTGCTATGATGGTAAAGATGAATTGCGAGTGCTTGGGAATAAACAAGAATGAGAGGTTTTAAATGGTAGGTAGGACTAAATGTGACCAGATGAAAAGATGGAACAAGAGTGCACACAATCATGGAAACACACAAACCAATTAGTCTCAATTACTTGCAACTCTGCTATGATGGTGAAGGTGACTTTGCTTGAGTCTTTGGTAGAGGTATGAAAAGAGGAATAAGGGGCTGAGTGGATGGTAGGACTATTTAAAACATGAGAAAAATGGAGGAAGGGTGCTCCCACGCATATGACACTTGGTAATTAGTAGCATCAGTCTTGTTCTTGAAATCATGTATACTTTGTCCGGTCAGTCATCCTAGAAAACATGAAACCAATCATATTAGAGTAGTGTGCTCAAAATCAAACCCGATCTAGCTGGCCTTTGGAATAAAGATGCTCAAAAGTCAAACTGATCTAACTACTTTAAATCTACTACAAACTTCTAAGCTTTTAATGTAAAAAGAGAGACAAGCAAGTATGCTGGTCCCAATACCTTTTCAGGTGCAGGATGTTGATAGGATTTGGCAGTGGCATCCCTGAAGCAACTTCTTGTAGCCAATAAGAATTTGTACCTGCAGGATCCAGCACTACAAAGGGTCCTTCCCAAATGTTATCAAATTTGCCAGCTGAGTCCTCCTTTGACTTGTTCCATTTGAGAACAAGCTCTCCTTTTAAAGGTGCCTTGTATTTTGTGGGCAGACCTTAAATGCGGCCGAGATCTTTAGCCTTTTTCAACAAGTTTGTGTTCTCGGCTTCCATTACGTACTCATCCAAATGTAACAAGGCATCCGGTCTCTCACATAAGGCATGTTCAAAAGGTAAGCACAATTTATGAGCTAATCTTAAGGAAGGTAGCTTTCGAGTTCTCTACTTGGTAGGGCTGCTTCTATGCCATAAACCAAATTGAAAGGTGTATGGTTTGTAGTTGTTTTGATAGTGACTCTATAAGCCCAAAGTGCATCCACTATTTTGATATGCCAATCCCTTTTGTTGACCTCAATTGTTTTTACGCAAAATGTTTTTCAACACTTTGTTAGTAGCTTGACTTGTCCATTACCCCGAGGATAGTATGAGGAGCTCTTGGTATGTTTGACCTTCAAAATACCTAATGTGAGTGACCAGCTTTTTGATAGAACTCCGAAGTTTTTGACATCTAGACATATATAATATTTAAATACTCATTTCTACAATGACACCTGCATCCAACATCTTATGCAATTCATCTTTGATTAGATCTAAAAGTGAAGCATTTATTCTTCTTAACCCGGAAGAGCAGGGCTTACACCCTTCCTTAATTTTAATTTCAAATTGACATACCTCCTCTTTGATACCAATAAGCTCGAGAATAATCCCGGGAAACACATCACTCCTCTCTTCAAAATTTATTGATCTCTTCCTTGTTTTGTGTGTCAAAAAGATCTCCCACAAACAGAGTTCTTTTGCTTGGGCCATGCTTGTTGATTATAACTTCATTGATTGCTTTTTCCTGAGATGCATTTATAACTAGTATGGGACAAAGCTCCTTAGCCTCATCCTCATCGAGATCTTCCTCCTGGTATAGCTCCCTCGGATAAATAAGTCATCAATGTGTCTAAATTCGCACAAAGCATCGGCTTCCCAATTACGCTCCCTTGGGATATGAGTGATTTCCCAAGAATCTGTAAAATGATCAAGCATTCCCATTACCTGATTCCTCACGGGCTCCATATCAGCATTCTTAGCTTGGTATTCACCATTAACTGTCTGCTGCAGACTAACGAGAATCCCCATCGATATGTATAATTGAAATATCCATAGCTTTAGCTTCACGGAGACACCGCAATCAAAGCCTTGTATTCTGCTACATTAGAAGTTATTTGGGGAAAAATCCTTCCTACCTTAGCCAAAGTTTATTGGCGATATCTTTTAATATAGGCTGCGAGATGAAGCTACATTCAATTTCTTTGATATTCCTCCATCAAACCATAAACAACCTTTTCTGCCATCTTCAGAGGGTAGTGCACACTCTCTAATTAAAGGAATCAAATCAATTTTCTTTGTGCTAGGGGTTGCTAGACTATAAGATCCTAGGGGTTCTTCTATAAGCATTTCTTTGATAAAATGTACCTCTTCATTAAAGCCATAAGAACCATCCCTTGTAGATTGTGGCTACTTGAGTGCCATTTGAAATGGTGCATCTCCCTTCGACCAGATTGGCCTAGCATCAAGCTGTAGCCATCCACCTTCTTCCCAAAGAAGAGATCATATATATGCATCTTCTCCTAAATCTTCAAAAGCAACAACAACAAAATTGGCGGCTACAACAATGCCTTCGGTGTTAACGGGAACCTTGGTCACAATTCCAACTGGTGCTATCTTAGCATTAGAAAAAGATTTTAACAAAACAGATGACCTTTTATCTATCTCGAGGCCCACATTTTTTCATAACATGATAAGGCATGATATTTAAAGGTGAGCCTCCATCCAACAATACATTGGAAAAAAGAATAACCTCCTAGAGTAGGCTGAGCACATAAATGCACCTGGATCCTCCTCATTTTGGGCGAGAATAAGATTAGTGGCATTTGCAACACCTACACAAGCCAACTTGCCTCACTAAAAGTAGTTTGTTGTAATAACTTTTTCCTATAACTAGGTGCAATCTTTAACAATGTAAATAGGTCCACACTTACTTTGGAATTTTTTAGTAAAACATCCAACTCATCGAAGTCATGATCCTTCTTACCATATTTTTTTGTTGGGGAGGTGGAGCTATTTCTTGAGGGGTTTCCATAACAATTGGTAGTGGCGGTCTTGATCTTCTAGAATGCTCTGGAACAAACTTGGTAGGCTCAGCGGGTGCATTGGGAATCTCCCATACTTCTGGTTTGTACCACCATCACTTCTTAGGTCTTTGGCATTTTACGTAGCTTGCACAAACCTTATAGAGCTAGTAGGCTCTGCAAATATTACATGAGGAGTTGCCTTAGATTTCTTCTCTCTCTCTTGCTTGGCAAAATATTCATTAACTATTGCATCTAAGGTCGGTATGGCCAATTTCATTGCAAAAAAACAATTTGGACATTCTCTACCAAAGTGATCTTTCTTTTTTACATTTAGGACATATTTGCCAATAACAAATGTCAATTTGGATGTGAAGTTCTATTGCAATGAATACATTCGAGGGTAAGTTCTACCCGCCCGCTTGCCTTGAGCTCCACAAGTTGTTTGGTCACTTACGCTAAGGCTTGATCACCTTTGTCGTCTGCTTTGACTTCTAAAATCGAGAATCGGCTTCTTCTTTTTCTTTTCTTTATGCACAGCATAAATAGAAATGAGAATGGTGAGATTCATAAGGACCATCAAGTGGCATCGGGGTAAAAGGGTCATGATGAAAGCTATGGTGTTTTTAAGCGGGATAGAAAACATCTTGGTCAACTCAGTGGTCTTGGCAAAAACTTTGTAGATGGAATCAAAACCTTCTGCAGCTTGAATCTTGATAAGCTTCCTGTGAATTTCTGGTCTAGAAGATAAGCCTTTAATAAAGGAAGACACCAAAAAGAGTGTGGGAATAGTGACTTGAACTTTCTGGCATCTATTCATGAAGGTACTCAATCTTTTCTTGTACTGGCTCACGCTCTCACCTGCATAAATGGAGAAATTTTGCAACTCATTAACAAGGTCTTTAGGAGCAGCACGTTTTCCAAACCTGTCCAAAAACTTGGTGACAAGGTCATCCCAAGAAGTGGTTCCCATAAGCTTCTCATAAGTCAACCAAGCACCAGCTTCACTTTCCTTCTTTAAAACACTTTTCGAATTGTGATAGCTTGCATCCTTTTTTGAAGCCAAAATTCCTGTAATAATCTTCAAAGACTCTTAGAAAAGTATTAGCACTCATGCTGGAATCAAAAGTAGGCAATGGAGTAGGCATATTCAACTCAAACTGATAAGGCAGGCTTTGAAGTAATCCACTTGCAAAATTAGGGGGAAGAGATCTATCTCCGAAGGCTCAAGTCTCCTGATCTTCCATTGGTTCTTGCTCTGCTTTGGAAACTTTTGTTTTGGAGCCATGATTTCCGAAAATCCGGTAGAAATCTCGGTAGAACCTCCAAAATGTTGACCCTAAACACGGCTTAAAGGTCAACCACAAGGAACCAACGAGTTTTCACTCAAATTGGGGTTAGAACCTCAGATCACTTAAGGTGATCAATCTATACAAGCTAATCTCAAAGACAAGTTCAAAAATTTGAAGTTTTATACCTTTCCCATTTCGAGAAATTGACACCTTTGCCAAAAGCAGGTTGTGGTATTGATATGCGGTCGATTTTTTGAGTCAATCACTGTAGACTTGGTCAAAAAGTTGTAGGTAACCAATAGTAAAAGCTTCTGACCAAGTCGAAACTTAATTTGTGAGTTATTCGAGCTCAAAGTGCGGTCAAAATTTGGTCAATAGCAGTCAAATCTGAAAACAATTGATGTCGAGATTGGGATTTTGGAGTTGCCGGACGAGTTTTGAGAATTTCCAAAGCAAATGTCTTTGTAGTGATGATGAGGAATATAGGCAAGTGGTCAGATTGTTATTTGGATAGGCAAAAGTAATTTTTGTGGCTGGATTTGGCAAAATCTGATCAAGAATAGTCAAAACAGAATGCAAAAATTTCTAACTTCGAGTTGTGAGTGGAGTTTTGGATTTTTCAAAACATATAGGCTCCGGATGTCTCAAGGATTGATGGCAAATGGGCCAAAAGTAATCAAAAGTGCTTGGGAATTTTCTGTAGAATTTTGAGCAGAGAGAAATTGTAAAGAATCATAACAGAGATAATTTCTTCAAGTAGGCATCAAATTTCATTGATAGGGAGGTAAATCAATCATAATAATGTTGGATAATAATACTTGATTACTTCAAAATCAACTTCAGGTCAATAAATAATTTCAATAGGTAATTTCCAACCAAATCTCTTGGGACTTGATCGGGAAGTACTCGAGTCTTCAAAATCCTTCTAATCATGCTCAGCAATGATCACGATAAGATTTATGCGCTTACGGGCCTTCAAAAAATTTCTCGGATCTAATTTCCCATATATATTTTCAAATTTAGTGGTTTCCGGCATCTTAGGGCTTGATTTGTGGTTCATTAAGTTTAGGAGCGGCGGGGAATCCGTAAATAGCGGGGGTTAGGAGGGCGGTAGAGTTGATTCCGGCATGATTTGATGATCTCGAGAGATTTAGGGTTCATGGCCATATATTTAGGGAAATTCCTTGTCTCACGGTTCAGCGTATTTCCCTTAGATATCTTTGGGAATATTCCCGTATTTTGGATTTCTTGAAAGTTTTACTATGGTTCAAATTCAAGGCTCAGATTTCTTTAAGGTTTTATGCAAGCCTAGACCATGGTATCAAGCACCCATGCCCTAATTTGAAGTTTGCAAGGCCATGAGACCAATTTGAGGGAGTTGGGAACCAATAAGGGTGTAACCATAAGACAAGAGGTTGAAAAATAGAGGTTAGCCATGGGGGCAACAAGGGCTCATGTGGATGGTGGAGATGGGAGATAATAAGGTATGGGTGTAAAAAAAGGTCCATGACTAAGCAAAGGTTGGAGTAAGTGTTTATGGCAAGGAAAAAGCAAAGGTGGAGAGTAATGGTGCAAAAGTGGACATGAAGAATGAATAAGGAAGATGTCATGGAAAGATTAACAAATAATGGTAATGAGATAAGTTGGGGATCTAAGAAGGAAAATTGGCTAAGCAAAAAACAAAATGACAAGGATGGAACCATATAAGGGAATCTTCCAAACTTCAACTTCCAAACTTCATAACCCAGAATCTTCTAGAGCATATTCTTTGACTAAGCATTTTGACCTCAAATAAAGTACCTCATGTGAGCCTTGAACCTTGAACACTTGTTAACTTGAAGAATGAATTCCTTTTGACCTCCACATCAATGTTGAATACCAAGGTTCTTCCAAACTTTGACCTAATCTCTTAAGATAAATTGACCTAGTTTGAATGCATAGACCACAATTAGCATGTTGCCCTTTTGGGGGCAACATCTCGCCAAAACAAGAAAAAGGCTGGTCCCCTCAGCCATGTGATGTTAAAAAATGAATAACTAGAGGGGTCTTCAATTTTGTGCCAAGGTGTCCAAATAGAGATATGAGAGTGTGAAATGCAAGTATGAATGTGGTGAGGGAATAATATGGATAAAAAAGGTAGAAATGAATGTGAGTATGACAAAAGGGTGGTGGAATGATTGTGAATGGAATGAGGTGAGTGAAAAGAAAGTGAGTGTGGATATGGTGAGGTGGTGATGAACTGGAGATGAAGTGAGTGTGCAAGTGCTTGAGGCCTCTCCAAAACAAGAAAATGTATGCTCCTTCCTTGATCTTCAAAGGTTGCAGCTCTGCTATGATGGTAAAGATGAATTGCAGAGTGCTTGGGAATGAAAACAAGAATGAGAGGTTTTAAATGGTAGGTAGGACTAAATGTGACAGATGAGAAAGATGGAACAAGAGTGCACCTGTCATGGAAACACACAAACCAATTAGTCTCAATTACTTGCAACTCTGCTATGATGGTGAAGGTGACTTTGCAGAGTGCTGGTAGAGGTATGAAAGAGGAATAAGGGGCTGAGTGGATGGTAGGACTATTTAAAACACATGAGAAAATGGAGGAAGGGTGCTCCTGCATATGACACTTGGTAATTAGTAGCATCAGTCCTGTTCTTGAAATCATGTATACTTTAATGCAGTCAGGTCATCCTAGAAAACATGAAACCAATCATATTAGAGTAGTGTGCTCAAAATCAAACCCATCTAGCTTCTTTGGAATAAAGATGCTCAAAAGTCAAACTGATCTAACTACTTTAAATCTACTACAAACTTCTAAGCTTTTAATGTAAAAAGAGACAAGCAAGTATGCTGGTCCCAATACCTTTTCAGGTCTTGGGATGTTGATAGGATTTGGCGGTGGCATCCACAAACAACTTCTTGTAGCCAATAAGAATTTGTACCTGCAGGATCCGGCACTACAAAGGGTCCTTCCCAAATGTTATCAAATTTGCCAAATTGAGTCCTCCTTTGACTTGTTCCATTTGAGAACAAGCTCTCCTTTTAAAAGGTGCCTTGTATTTTGTGGGCAGCCTTAAATGCAGCCAGATCTTTAGCCTTTTTCAGCAAGTTTGTGTTCTCAGCTTCCATTCTGTACTCATCCAAATGTAACAAGGCATCCAGTCTCTCCTGTAAGGCATGTTCAAAAGGTAAGCACAATTTATGAGCTAATCTTAAGGAAGGTAGCTCGAGTTCTACTGGTAGGACTGCTTCTATGCCATAAACCAAATTGAAAGGTGTATGGTTTGTAGTTGTTTTGATAGTGACTCTATAAGCCCAAAGTGCATCCACTATTTTGATATGCCAATCCCTTTTGTTGACCTCAATTGTTTTCTGCAAAATGTTTTTCAACACTTTGTTAGTAGCTTCAGCTTGTCCATTACCCTGAGGATAGTATGAGGAGCTCTTGGTATGTTTGACCTTCAAAATACCCAACAAATTAGTAATGACTTCATTAACAAAGGGTTACCCCTATCAGAATGTATCTGGAAAGGAATACCAAACCTAGAGCAAACAAACTCATGTAAGAATCTTGCAGTGGTGAGGGCATTGGCTTGCCTCAAAGGTATGGCCTCTGCCCATTTAGTAAAATAGTCTGTAGCCACAATAATATGCTGATGTTGACCTGTAGAAGAAGGGTTAATAGGACCAATATAATCTAACCCCCAAATTTGAAAAGGTCCTGGGGAGATAATAGGATTCAGGGCAGCTGGTAATAAAATCCTTTTGCAAAAAATCTGACACTTATGGCAAGTCTTTATGATCTCATAGCAATCTTTAAAAACAGTAGGCCAATAATACCCAGACCTAAGGATCTTTTTGGCAGTGGTATCCCCAGCAAAATGTCCCCCACAGATACCCTTATGCATTTCCCTAATAATTAAAAGCGATTCATCTTCACTTACACATCTCGACAAAATCCCATCCCTATTGACTTTGCCGAGAACATTATCTATCGGCTTGAATTATGCGCTTGTCCTTGAGTCTCCTTCTTTGATTTGAAGTGAGATTTGAGGAGATGATCCCATGTTGTAAAAAAATCTCTAATGGGTTCTTGCCATCCTCCTTTGACTTGATCTTCACGAGTTTCCTCTAAATGTGCTCTTTGCAAGTGAGGTGTCAGTACTATTCAATTCATCTTCATGATCAAAAAAAAATATAAGGCAAGTAGAGGCTAGGATTTCGTGTCAAGTGCAACTCTTTTCTGAGAGATATCATAACTTTGCAACTTACAAGCCCACCTCTGAATTTTTGGTTTATTAGTTGCTTTACCAAATAGCAATCCCATTGGATTTTGCTTCATATGAACTTGAACTTGGCTTTTCAAGTAGATGCCCTTGCCTATTGATGAGGAACATGAGAGCAGCAGACACTTTTTCTATTACGGTATATCTTTCTTCAAAGGCAGACCATTGTTTGCTTGCAAAAACTATGGCGTGCTTATCCTGCAAAATGGCTAAACCTATAGCCTTTTTAGTAACAGTGATATAAACCTCAAATGGCAGGCTCAAATCTGGTTTCTTTAAAAGAGTAGCTTCACATATAGATAAAATAAGAAAGTCAAAAGCTTCTTGGCATTAAGGTCCATGTGATAGGTATGTGCTTGCTTTCAGTTTAGAAAACTTCCCTATCTGGTGAACCTAGAGATGGGACTTAAAATATGAGCAAAATTTGGAATATACATCCTAAGGAAACTTGTCATACCAATAAAACTCTTAACACTTCAAATTCTTGGGAGGTACTAATTTTTGAGGGCTTCAATTTTATCTTGAGCAACTTGAATACCTTGGCTGGATACTTCATGTCCCAAGAGTTGTCCTTTGGATGCAAAAAAGATGCATTTTTTTGGATTTAGATTGACTCCTGAAGTCCTGCATAAAGAGCAGATTTTTGCAAGCAATTCCACATGGTTATTAGAATGAGAACCCAAACAAGGTCATCTAGATACACTCTAAATTCTTCAGCAGCCATGGTTTTGAAAATGACATCCATTGCTCTTTGGAAAGTAGCTGGGGCATTCATCAGGCCAAATGGCATTCTTTTCATAGCATAAGTACCCGGGGAGTGATAAATGAAGTCTTTGGCTGGTCTTCCTCTTTGATGCTAATCTGGTTGAACCCTGAAAAACCATCCAAAAATGAGTACATGTCTTTCCCTGCAACAGCATATAGAATTTCTTCCAAAAAAGGCAAAGGATAACAATCTTTTATGGTGGCTTTGTTCAAATCTCGATAATCTATGCAAATTCTCAAAGTTCCATTCTTTTTTTTCCACTTTGGAACAATCACGGGATACCCATTCGGGGTTAATGATTTCTACAATGACATTGCATCCAACATCTTATGCAATTCATCTTTGATTAGATCTAAAAGTGAAGCATTTATTCTTCTTAACCTAGGAAGGCAGGGCTTACACCCTTCCTTAATTTTAATTTCAAATTGACATACCTCCTCTTTGATACCAATAAGCTCGAGAATAATCCCGGGCAAACACATCACTCCTCTCTTCAAAGAATTTATTGATCTCTTCCTTGTTTTGTGTGTCAAAAGATCTCCCACAAGCGAGTTCTTTGATGGCCATGCTTGTTGATTATAACTTCATTGATTGCTTTTTCCTGAGATGCATTTATAACTAGTATGGGACAAAGCTCCTTAGCCTCATCCTCATCGAGATCTTCCTCTGGTATAGCTCCCTCAGATAAATAAGTCATCAATGTGTCTCTGCACAAAGCATCGGCTTCCCAATTACGCTCCCTTGGGATATGGTGATTTCCCAAGTAAAATGATCAAGCATTCCCATTACCTGATTCCTCACGGAGCTCCATATCGGCATTCTTAGCTTGGTATTCACCATTAACTTTGTCTGCGGACTAGCGAGAATCCCCATAGATATGTATAATTGAAATATCCATAGCTTTAGCTTCACGGAGACCTGCAATCAAAGCCTTGTATTTTGCTACATTAGAAGTTATTTGAGGAAAAATCCTTCCTACCTTAGCCAAAAGTTTATTGGCGGTATCTTTTAATATAGGCTGCGGATGAAGCTACATTCAATTTCTTTGATATTCCTCCATCAAACCATAAACAACCTTTTACGCCATCTTGAGGGGTGTAGTGCACACTCTCTAATTAAAGGAATCAAATCAATTTTCTTTGTGCTAGGGGTTGCTAGACTATAAGATCCTAGGGGTTCTTCTATAAGCATTTCTTTGATAAAATGTACCTCTTCATTAAAGCCATAAGGACCATCCCGGTTGTAGATTGTGGCCACTTGAGTGCCATTTGAAATGGTGCATCTCCCTTCAGACCAGATTGGCCTAGCATCAACTGTAGCCATCCACCTTCTTCCCAGCAAGAGATCATATATGTCTGCATCTTCTCCTAAATCTTCAAAAGCAACAACAACAAAATTGGCAGCTACAACAATGCCTCCGATGTTAGCGAGGAACCTTGGTCACAATTCCAACTGGTGCTATCTTAGCATTAGAAAAAGATTTTAACAAAACAGATGACCTTTTATCTATCTCGAGCCCACATTTTTTCATAACATGATAAGGCATGATATTTAAAGGTGAGCCTCCATCCAACAATACATTGGAAAAAGAATAACCTCCTAGAGTAGCTGAGCACATAAATGCACCTGGATCCTCCTCATGTTGGGCCAGAATAAGATTAGTGGCATTTGCAACACCTACACAAGCCACTGCCTCACTAAAAGTAGTTTGTTGTAATAACTTTTTCCTATAACCAGGTGCAATCTTTAACAATGTAAATAGGTCCACACTTACTTTGGAATTTTTTAGTAAAACATCCAACTCATCGAAGTCATGATCCTTCTTACCATATTTTTGTTGGGGAGGTGGAGCTATTTCTTGAGGGGTTTCCATAGCAGTGGTAGTGGCGGTCTTGATCTTCTAGAATGCTCTGGGAACAAACTTGGTAGGCTCGGCCAGTGCAGTGGGAATCTCCCATACTTCTGGTTTGTACCACCATCACTTCTTCGGTCTTTGGCATTTTACGTAGCTTGCACAAACCTTATAGAGCTAGTAGGCTCTGCAAATATTACATGAGGAGTTGCCTCAGATTTCTTCTCTCTCTCTTGCTTGGCAAAATATTCATTAACGGATTGCATCTAAAGGTCGGTATGGCCAATTTCATTTACAAAAAGCCTTTGGACATTCTCTACCAAAGTGACCTTTCTTTTTACATTTAGGACATATTTGCCAATAACAAATGTCGGTTTGGATGTGAAGTTCTATTGCAATGAATACATTCGGGGTAAGTTCTACCTGCCACCTTGCCTTGAGCTCCACAAGTTGTTTGGTCATACGCTAAGGCTTGATCACCTTTGTCGAGTCTGCTTTGACTTCTAAAATCGAGAATCGGCTTCTTCTTTTTCTTTTCTTTATGCCGCAGCATAAATAGGACAGAATGGTGAGATTCATAAGGACCATCGGTGGCATCGGGGTAAAAGGGTCATGATGAAAGCTATGGTGTTTTTCTGGCGGGGATAGAAAACATCTTGGTCAACTCGATGGTCTTGGCAAAAAACTTTGTAGATGGAATCAAAACCTTACGCGGCTTGAATCTTGATAAGCTTCACAGTGAATTTCTGGTCTAGAAGATAAGCCTTTAATAAAGGAACACCAAAAAGAGTGTGGGAATAGTGACTTGAACTTTAAAAGCATCTATTCATGAAGGTACTCAATCTTTTCTTGTCTTGGCTCACGCTCTCACACCTGCATAAATGGAGAAATTTTGCAACTCATTAACAAGGTCTTTAGGAGCAACCGTTTTCCAAACCTGTCCAAAAACTTGGTGACAAGGTCATCCCAAAGTGGTTCCCATAAGCTTCTCATAAGTCAACCAAGCACCGACTTCACTTTCCTTCTTTAAAACACTTTTCGAATTGTGATAGCTTGCATCCTTTTTTGAAGCCAAAATTCACCTAATAATCTTCAAAGACTCTTAGAAAAGTATTAGCACTCATCTTTGGAATCAAAAAGTAGGCAATGGAGTAGGCATATTCAACTCAAGCCCGATAAAGGCGGGCTTTGAAGTAATCCACTTGCAAAATTAGGGGGGAAGAGATCTATCTCTGAAAGGCTCTGAAGTCTCACGATCTTCCATTGGTTCTTGCTCTGCTGAAAACTTTTGTTTTGGAGCCATGATTTCGAAAATCGGGTAGAAATCTCGGTAGAACCTCCAAAATGTTGACCCTAAACCTTGCTTAAAAAGGTCAACCACAAGGAACCAACTTGAGTTTTCACTCAAATTGGGGTTAGAACCTCGGATCACTTAAGGTGATCAATCTATGCAAGCTAATCTCAAAGACAAGTTCAAAAATTTGAAGTTTTATACCTTTCCCATTTCGAGAAATTGACACCTTTGCCAAAAGCAGGTTGTGGTATTGATATGCGGTCGATTTTTGAGTCAATCACTTTGTAGACTTGGTCAAAAAAGTTGTAGGTAACCAATAGTAAAGCTTCGACCAAGTCGGAAACTTAATTTAATGAGTTATTCGAGCTCAAAGTCTTGTCAAAATTTGGTCAATAGCGATCAAATCTGAAAGCGATGATCGAGAGATTGGGATTTTGGAGTTGCCGGACGAGTTTTTGAGAATTTCCAAAGCAAATGTCTTTGTAGTGATGATGAGGAATATAGGCAAGTGGTCAGATTGTTATTTGGATAGGCAAAAGTAATTTTTGTGGCTGGATTTGGCAAAATCTGATCAAGAATAGTCAAAAGCAGAATGCAAAAATTTCTAACTTTCGAGTTGTGAGTGGAGTTTTTGGATTTTTCAAAACATATAGGCTCCAGATGTCTCAAGGATTGATGGCAAATGGGCCAAAAAGTAATCAAAAGTGCTTGGGAATTTTTACGTAGAATTTTGAGCAGAGAAATTGTAAAGAATCATAGAGAGATAATTTCTTCAAGTAGGCATCAAATTTCATTGATAGGGAGGTAAATCAATCATAATAATGTTGGATAATAATACTTGATTACTTCAAAATCAACTTCAGGTCAATAAATAATTTCAATAGGTAATTTCCAACCAAATCTCTTGGGACTTGATGGGAAGTACTCGAGTCTTCAAAATCCTTCTAATCATGCTCGGCAATGATCACGATAAGATTTATGCTTCTGGGCCTTCAAAATTTCTGGGATCTAATTTCCCATATATATTTTCAAATTTAGTGGTTCCGGATCTTAGGGCTTGATTTGTGGTTCATTAAGTTTAGGAGCGGCGGGAATCCAGAAATAGCGAGGGTTAGGAGAGGCGGTAGAGTTGATTCCGGCATGATTTCATGATCTCGAGAGATTTAGGGTTCATGGCCGTATATTTAGGGAAATTCCAGCGTCTGGTTCGCGTATTTCCCTTAGATATCTTTGGGAATATTCCGTATTTTGGATTTCTTGAAAGTTTTACTATGGTTCAAATTCAAGGCTCAGATTTCTTTAAGGTTTTATGCAAGCCTAGACCATGGTATCAAGCACCCATGCCCTAATTTGAAGTTTGCAAGGCCATGAGACCAATTTGAGGGAGTTGGGAACCAATAAGGGTGTAACCATAAGACAAGAGGTTGAAAAATAGAGGTTAGCCATGGGGGCAACAAGGGCTCATGTGGATGGTGGAGATGGGAGATAATAAGGTATGGGTGTAAAAAAAGGTCCATGACTAAGCAAAGGTTGGAGTAAGTGTTTATGGCAAGGAAAAAGCAAAGGTGGAGAGTAATGGTGCAAAAGTGGACATGAAGAATGAATAAGGAAGATGTCATGGAAAGATTAACAAATAATGGTAATGAGATAAGTTGGGGATCTAAGAAGGAAAATTGGCTAAGCAAAAAACAAAATGACAAGGATGGAACCATATAAGGGAATCTTCCAAACTTCAACTTCCAAACTTCATAACCCAGAATCTTCTAGAGCATATTCTTTGACTAAGCATTTTGACCTCAAATAAAGTACCTCATGTGAGCCTTGAACCTTGAACACTTGTTAACTTGAAGAATGAATTCCTTTTGACCTCCACATCAATGTTGAATACCAAGGTTCTTCCAAACTTTGACCTAATCTCTTAAGATAAATTGACCTAGTTTGAATGCATAGACCACAATTAGCATGTTGCCCTTTTGGGGGCAACATCTATAAAAAAAAAAAAAGGCTGGTCCCCTCAGCCATGTGATGTTAAAAAATGAATAACTAGAGGGGTCTTCAATTTTGTGCCAAGGTGTCCAAATAGAGATATGAGAGTGTGAAATGCAAGTATGAATGTGGTGAGGGAATAATATGGATAAAAAAGGTAGAAATGAATGTGAGTATGACAAAAGGGTGGTGGAATGATTGTGAATGGAATGAGGTGAGTGAAAAGAAAGTGAGTGTGTGGATATGGTGAGGTGGTGATGAACTGGAGATGAAGTGAGTGTGCAAGTGCTTGAGGCCTCTCAAAACAAGAAAATGTATGCTCCTTCCTTGATCTTCAAAGGTTCTGGCTCTGCTATGATGGTAAAGATGAATTCGAGTGCTTGGGAATGAAAACAAGAATGAGAGGTTTTAAATGGTAGGTAGGACTAAATCAAACAGATGAAAAGATGGAACAAGAGTGCACACTGTCATGGAAACACACAAACCAATTAGTCTCAATTACTTGCAACTCTGCTATGATGGTGAAGGTGACTTTCTTGCGGAGTCTTTGGTAGAAAATATGAAAAGAGGAATAAGGGGCTGAGTGGATGGTAGGACTATTTAAAACACATGAGAAAATGGAGGAAGGGTGCTCCTGCATATGACACTTGGTAATTAGTAGCATCAGTCCTGTTCTTGAAATCATGTATACTTTATGCAGTCTGAGGTCATCCTAGAAAACATGAAACCAATCATATTAGAGTAGTGTGCTCAAAATCAAAGCTGATCTAGCTGCTTTGGAATAAAGATGCTCAAAAGTCAAAGCTGATCTAACTACTTTAAATCTACTACAAACTTCTAAGCTTTTAATGTAAAAAGAGAGACAAGCAAGTATCTTTGGTCCCAATACCTTTCGGTCTTGAGGATGTTGATAGGATTTGGCGGTGGCATCCACTGAAGCAACTTCTTGTAGCCAATAAAATTTGTACTGCGGGATCCGGCACTACAAAGGGTCCTTCCCAAATGTTATCAAATTTGCCGGTGAGTCCTCCTTTGACTTGTTCCATTTGAGAACAAGCTCTCCTTTTAAAAGGTGCCTTGTATTTTGGGCGACCTTAAATGCGACCCGGATCTTTAGCCTTTTTCAGCAAGTTTGTGTTCTCGGCTTCCATTACGTACTCATCCAAATGTAACAAGGCATCCGGTCTCTCACAGCAAAGGCATGTTCAAAAGGTAAGCACAATTTATGAGCTAATCTTAAGGAAGGTAGCTTCGAGTTCTCTTAGTAGGGCTTGCTTCTATGCCATAAACCAAATTGAAAGGTGTATGGTTTGTAGCTGTTTTTGATAGTGACTCTATAAGCCCAAAGTGCATCCACTATTTTGATATGCCAATCCCTTTTGTTGACCTCAATTGTTTTACGCAAAATGTTTTCAACACTTTGTTAGTAGCTTGACTTGTCCATTACCACGAGGATAGTATGAGGAGCTCTTGGTATGTTTGACCTTCAAAATACCCAACAAATTAGTAATGACTTCATTAACAAAGGGTTACCCTATCAGAATGTATCTGGAAAGGAATACCAAACCTAGAGCAAACAAACTCATGTAAGAATCTTGCGATGGGTGAGGGCATTGGCTTGCCTCAAAGGTATGGCCTCTGCCCATTTAGTAAAATAGTCAGTAGCCACAATAATATCTGATGTTGACCTGTAGAAGAAGGGTTAATAGGACCAATATAATCTAACCCCCAAATTTGAAAAGGTCACGGGGAGATAATAGGATTCAGGGCAGGTGGGTAATAAAATCCTTTTGCAAAAAATCGACACTTATGGCAAGTCTTTATGATCTCATAGCAATCTTTAAAAGCAGTAGGCCAATAATACCCAGACCTAAGGATCTTTTTTTGCGATTGGTATCCCCGACAAAATGTCCCCCCTGGATACCCTTATGCATTTCCCTAATAATTAAAGGCGATTCATCTTCACTTACACATCTCGGCAAAATCCATCCCTATTGACTTTGCCGCGAGAACATTATCTATCAGCTTGAATTATGCACTTGTCCTTGAGTCTCCTTCTTTGATTTGAAGTGAGATTTGAGGAGATGATCCCATGTTGTAAAAATCTCTAATGGGTTGCTGCCATCCTCCTTTGACTTGATCTTCACGAGTTTCCTCTAAATGTGCTCTCTTGCAAAGTGAGGTGTCGATACTATTCAATTCATCTTCATGATCAAAAAAAATATATAAGGCAAGTAGAGGCTAGGATTTCGTGTCAAGTGCAACTCTTTTGAGATATCATAACTTTGCAACTTACAAGCCCACCTCTGAATTTTTGGTTTATTAGTTGCTTTACCAAATAGCAATCCCATTGGATTTTGCTTCATATGAACTTGAACTTGGCTTTTCAAGTAGATGCCCTTGCCTATTGATGAGGAACATGAGAAGCGGCCCGACACTTTTTTTCTATTCTGGTATATCTTTCTTCAAGGGGCGGACCATTGTTTGCTTGCAAAAACTATGGTGTGCTTATCACCGCAAAATGGCTAAACCTATAGCCTTTTTAGTAACAGATGATATAAACCTCAAATGGCGGGGCTCAAATCTGGTTTCTTTAAAAGAGTAGCTTCACATATAGATAAAATAAGAAAGTCAAAAGCTTCTTGGCATTCTGGTCCATGTGATAGGTATGTGCTTGCTTTCAGTTTAGAAAACTTCCCTATCTGGTGAACCTAGAGATGGGACTTAAAATATGAGCAAAATTTGGAATATACATCCTAAGGAAACTTGTCATACCAATAAAACTCTTAACACCTGCTTCAAATTCTTGGGAGGTACTAATTTTTTTGAGGGCTTCAATTTTATCTTGAGCAACTTGAATACCTTGGCTCGATACTTCATGTCCCAAGAGTTGTCCTTTGGATGCAAAAAAGATGCATTTTTTTGGATTTAGATTGACTCCTGAAGTCCTGCATAAAGAGCAGATTTTTGCAAGCAATTCCACATGGTTATTAGAATGAGAACCCAAACAAGGTCATCTAGATACACTCTAAATTCTTCAGCAGCCCATGGTTTTGAAAATGACATCCATTGCTCTTTGGAAAGTAGGCTGGGGCATTCATCAGGGCCAAATGGCATTCTTTTCATAGCATAAGTACCCGGGGGTGATAAATGAAGTCTTTGGCTGGTCTTCCTCTTTGATGCTAATCTGGTTGAACCACGAAAAAACCATCCAAAAATGAGTACATGTCTTTCCACAACTTGACATATAGAATTTCTTCCAAAAAGGCAAAGGATAACAATCTTTTATGGTGGCTTTGTTCAAATCTTGATAATCTATGCAAATTCTCAAAGTTCCATTCTTTTTTTTCCACTTTGGAACAATGCGGGATACCCATTCGGGGTTAATGATTTCTACAATGACACCTGCATCCAACATCTTATGCAATTCATCTTTGATTAGATCTAAAAGTGAAGCATTTATTCTTCTTAACTTCTAGAAGGCAGGGCTTACACCCTTCCTTAATTTTAATTTCAAATTGACATACCTCCTCTTTGATACCAATAAGCTCGAGAATAATCGGGCAAACACATCCTCCTCTCTTCAAAGAATTTATTGATCTCTTCCTTGTTTTGTGTGTCAAAAGATCTCCCAAGCAACAGAGTTCTTTGATGGCCATGCTTGTTGATTATAACTTCATTGATTGCTTTTTCACGAGATGCATTTATAACTAGTATGGGACAAAGCTCCTTAGCCTCATCCTCATCGAGATCTTCCCTCACAGGTATAGCTCCCTCGGATAAATAAGTCATCAATGTGTCTCTGCACAAAGCATCGACTTCCCAATTCTGCTCCCTTGGGATATGAGTGATTTCCCAAGAAGTAAAATGATCAAGCATTCCCATTACCTGATTCCTCACGGAGCTCCATATCGACATTCTTAGCTTGGTATTCACCATTAACTTTGTCTGGAGACTAGCGAGAACCCCCATAGATATGTATAATTGAAATATCCATAGCTTTAGCTTCACGGAGACACAATCAAAGCCTTGTATTCTGCTACATTAGAAGTTATTTGAGGAAAAATCCTTCCTACCTTAGCCAAAAGTTTATTGGCGGTATCTTTTAATATAGGCTGCGAGATGAAGCTACATTCAATTTCTTTGATATTCCTCCATCAAACCATAAACAACCTTTTACGCCATCTTGGAGGGGGTAGTGCACACTCTCTAATTAAAGGAATCAAATCAATTTTCTTTGTGCTAGGGGTTGCTAGACTATAAGATCCTAGGGGTTCTTCTATAAGCATTTCTTTGATAAAATGTACCTCTTCATTAAAGCCATAAGGACCATCCGGTTGTAGATTGTGGCCACTTGAGTGCCATTTGAAATGGTGCATCTCCCTTGAGACCAGTTGGCCTAGCATCAATCTGTAGCCATCCACCTTCTTCCCGACAAAGAGATCATATATGCGCATCTTCTCCTAAATCTTCAAAAGCAACAACAACAAAATTGGCGGCTACAACAATGCCTTCGGTGTTAACGGGAACCTTGGTCACAATTCCAAGCTGGTGCTATCTTAGCATTAGAAAAAGATTTTAACAAAGCAGATGACCTTTTATCTATCTCGAGCCCACATTTTTTCATAACATGATAAGGCATGATATTTAAAAGGTGAGCCTCCATCCAACAATACATTGGAAAAGAATAACCTCCTAGAGTAGGTGAGCACATAAATGCACACGGATCCTCCTCATGTTGGGCGAGAATAAGATTAGTGGCATTTGCAACACCTACACAAACCCTTTGCCTCACTAAAAAGTAGTTTGTTGTAATAACTTTTTCCTATAACCAGGTGCAATCTTTAACAATGGTCCACACTTACTTTGGAATTTTTTAGTAAAACATCCAACTCATCGAAGTCATGATCCTTCTTACCATATTTTTGTTGGGGAGGTGGAGCTATTTCTTGAGGGGTTTCCATAACAGTGGTAGTGGCGGTTTGATCTTCTAGAATGCTCTGGAACAAACTTGGTAGGCTCGGCCAGTGCAGTGGGAATCTCCCATACTTCTGGTTTGTACCACCATCACTTCTTAGGTCTTTGGCATTTTACGTAGCTTGCACAAACCTTATAGAGCTAGTAGGCTCTGCAAATATTACATGAGGAGTTGCCTCATTTCTTCTCTCTCTCTTGCTTGGCAAAATATTCATTAACGATTGCATCTAAGGTCGGTATGGCCAATTTCATTGCAAAAAGCCAATTTGGACATTCTCTACCAAAGTGACCTTTCTTTTTACATTTAGGACATATTTGCCAATAACAAATGTCATTTGGATGTGAAGTTCTATTGCAATGAATACATTCGGGGTAAGTTCTACACATACTGCTTGCCTTGAGCTCCACAAGTTGTTTGGTCATACGCTAAGGCTTGGGTCACCTTTGTCGGTCTGCTTTGACTTCTAAAATCGAGAATCGGCTTCTTCTTTTTCTTTTCTTTATGCACTGACATAAATAGGAAACGAATGGTGAGATTCATAAGGACCATCGGTGGCATCGGGGTAAAAGGGTCATGATGAAAGCTATGGTGTTTTTTCTGGGGATAGAAAACATCTTGGTCAACTCGATGGTCTTGGCAAAAACTTTGTAGATGGAATCAAAACCTTACGCAGCTTGAATCTTGATAAGCTTCACGTGAATTTCTGGTCTAGAAGATAAGCCTTTAATAAAGGAAGACACCAAAAGAGTGTGGGAATAGTGACTTGAACTTTTAAGCATCTATTCATGAAGGTACTCAATCTTTTCTTGTCTTGGCTCACGCTCTCACATAAATGGAGAAATTTTGCAACTCATTAACAAGGTCTTTAGGGCAACCCGTTTTCCAAACTGTCCAAAACTTGGTGACAAGGTCATCCCAAGAAGTGGTTCCCATAAGCTTCTCATAAGTCAACCAAGCACCGACTTCACTTTCCTTCTTTAAAACACTTTTCGAATTGTGATAGCTTGCATCCTTTTTGAAGCCAAAATTCCTGTAATAATCTTCAAAGACTCTTAGAAAAGTATTAGCACTCATCTTTGGAATCAAAAGTAGGCAATGGGTAGGCATATTCAACTCAAAGCCCGATAAAAATGGGGCTTTGAAGTAATCCACTTGCAAAATTAGGGGAAAGAGATCTATCTACGAAAAGGCTCTGAAGTCTCCTGATCTTCCATTGGTTCTTGCTTTCTGGCTGGAAAACTTTTTGTTTTGGAGCCATGATTTGAAAATCGGTAGAAATCTCGGTAGAACCTCCAAAATGTTGACCCTAAACCTTTGCAAAAGGTCAACCACAAGGAACCAACTTGAGTTTTCACTCAAATTGGGGTTAGAACCTCGGATCACTTAAGGTGATCAATCTATACAAGCTAATCTCAAAGACAAGTTCAAAATTTGAAGTTTATACCTTTCCCATTTCGAGAAATTGACACCTTTGCCAAAACAGGTTGTGGTATTGATATGCGGATCGATTTTTTGAGTCAATCACTTTGTAGACTTGGTCAAAAAGTTGTAGGTAACCAATAGTAAAAGCTTACGACCAAGTCGAAACTTAATTTGTGAGTTATTCGAGCTCAAAGTGCGGTCAAAATTTGGTCAATAGCAGTCAAATCAGCTTGATGTCGGAGATTGGGATTTTGGAGTTGCCAGACGAGTTTTGAGAATTTCCAAAACAAATGTCTTTGTAGTGATGATGAGGAATATAGGCAAGTGGTCAGATTGTTATTTGGATAGGCAAAAGTAATTTTGTGGGCTGGATTTGGCAAAATCTGATCAAGAATAGTCAAAAATGAGAATGCAAAATTTCTAACTTCGAGTTGTGAGTGGAGTTTTTGGATTTTTCAAAACATATAGGCTCCGATGTCTCAAGGATTGATGGCAAATGGGCCAAAAGTAATCAAAAGTGCTTGGGAATTTTACGTAGAATTTTGAGCAGAGAGAATTGTAAAGAATCATAACAGAATAATTTCTTCAAGTAGGCATCAAATTTCATTGATAGGGAGGTAAAATCAATCATAATAATGTTGGATAATAATACTTGATTACTTCAAAATCAACTTGGTCAATAAATAATTTCAATAGGTAATTTCCAACCAAATCTCTTGGGACTTGATCGGGAAGTACTCAGAGTCTTCCAAAATCCTTCTAATCATGCTCAGCAATGATCACAATAAGATTTGTATGCTTACGGGCCTTCAAAAATTTCTGGATCTAATTTCCCATATATATTTTCAAATTTAGTGGTTCCGGATCTTAGGGCTTGATTTGTGGTTCATTAAGTTTAGGAAGCGTGAGAATCGAAAATAGCGAGGGTTAGGAGGCGGTAGAGTTGATTCCGGCATGATTTCGGTGATCTCGAGAGATTTAGGGTTCATGGCCATATATTTAGGGAAATTCCCAGCGATCACGGTTCAGCGTATTTCCCTTAGATATCTTTGGGAATATTCCATATTTTTGGATTTCTTGAAAGTTTTACTATGGTTCAAATTCAAGGCTCAGATTTCTTTAAGGTTTTATGCAAGCCTAGACCATGGTATCAAGCACCCATGCCCTAATTTGAAGTTTGCAAGGCCATGAGACCAATTTGAGGGAGTTGGGAACCAATAAGGGTGTAACCATAAGACAAAGAGGTTGAAAAATAGAGGTTAGCCATGGGGGCAACAAGGGCTCATGTGGATGGTGGAGATGGGAGATAATAAGGTATGGGTGTAAAAAAGGTCCATGACTAAGCAAAAAGGTTGGAGTAAGTGTTTATGGCAAGGAAAAAGCAAAGGTGGAAGTAATGGTGCAAAAGTGGACATGAAGAATGAATAAGGAAGATGTCATGGAAAGATTAACAAATAATGGTAATGAGATAAGTTGGGGATCTAAGAAGGAAAATTGGCTAAGCAAAAAACAAAATGACAAGGATGGAACCATATAAGGGAATCTTCAAACTTCAACTTCAAACTTCATAACCAGAATCTTCTAGAGCATATTCTTTGACTAAGCATTTTGACCTCAAATAAAGTACCTCATGTGAGCCTTGAACCTTGAACACTTGTTAACTTGAAGAATGAATTCCTTTTGACCTCCACATCAATGTTGAATACCAAGGTTCTTCCAAACTTTGACCTAATCTCTTAAGATAAATTGACCTAGTTTGAATGCATAGACCACAATTAGCATGTTGCCCTTTTTGGGGCAACATCTATAAAAACAAAAAAAATTTGGTCCCCTCGACCATGTGATGTTAAAAATGAATAACTAGAGGGTCTTCAATTTTGTGCCAAGGTGTCCAAATAGAGATATGAGAGTGTGAAATGCAAGTATGAATGTGGTGAGGGAATAATATGGATAAAAAGGTAGAAATGAATGTGAGTATGACAAAAAGGTGGTGGAATGATTGTGAATGGAATGAGGTGAGTGAAAAGAAAGTGAGTGTGGATATGGTGAGGTGGTGATGAACTGGAGATGAAGTGAGTGTGCAAGTGCTTGAGGCCTCTCAAAACAAGAAAATGTATGCTCCTTCCTTGATCTTCAAAGGTTGCGGCTACTGCTATGATGGTAAAGATGAATTGCGAGTGCTTGGGAATGAAAACAAGAATGAGAGGTTTTAAATGGTAGGTAGGACTAAATGTGGCCCGGATGAGAAAAGATGGAACAAAAGTGCACCTGTCATGGAAACACACAAACCAATTAGTCTCAATTACTTGCAACTTCTGCTATGATGGTGAAGGTGACTTTCTTGAGTCTTTGGTAGAAAAGTATGAAAAGAGGAATAAAGGGCTTTGAGTGGATGGTAGGACTATTTAAAACACATGAGAAAATGGAGGAAGGGTGCTCCACGCATATGACACTTGGTAATTAGTAGCATCATCCTGTTCTTGAAATCATGTATACTTTGTGCAGTCAGGTCATCCTAGAAAACATGAAACCAATCATATTAGAGTAGTGTGCTCAAAATCAAAGCGATCTAACTTCTTTGGAATAAAAGATGCTCAAAAGTCAAACCCGATCTAACTACTTTAAATCTACTACAAACTTCTAAGCTTTTAATGTAAAAAGAGACAAGCAAGTATCTTTGGTCCCAATACCTTTTCGAGTCTTGGGATGTTGATAGGATTTGGCGGTGGCATCCACGGAAACAACTTCTTGTAGCCAATAAAATTTGTACTGCGGGGATCCGACACTACAAAGGGTCCTTCCCAAATGTTATCAAATTTGCCGGTGAGTCCTCCTTTGACTTGTTCCATTTGAGAACAAGCTCTCCTTTTAAAGGTGCCTTGTATTTTTGTGGGCAGCCTTAAATGCAGCCGGATCTTTAGCCTTTTTGACAAGTTTGTGTTCTCGACTTCCATTACAGTACTCATCCAAATGTAACAAGGCATCCAGTCTCTCTGTAAGGCATGTTCAAAAGGTAAGCACAATTTATGAGCTAATCTTAAGGAAGGTAGCTTCGAGTTCTACTTAGGGGTGCTTCTATGCCATAAACCAAATTGAAAGGTGTATGGTTTGTAGCTGTTTTGATAGTGACTCTATAAGCCCAAAGTGCATCCACTATTTTGATATGCCAATCCCTTTTGTTGACCTCAATTGTTTTTACGCAAAATGTTTTTCAACACTTTGTTAGTAGCTTCGACTTGTCCATTACCACGAGGATAGTATGAGGAGCTCTTGGTATGTTTGACCTTCAAAATACCCAACAAATTAGTAATGACTTCATTAACAAAGGGTTACCCCTATCGGAATGTATCGGGAAAGGAATACCAAACCTAGAGCAAACAAACTCATGTAAGAATCTTGCAGTGGTGAGGGCATTGGCTTGCCTCAAAAGGTATGGCCTCTCTGCCCATTTAGTAAAATAGTGCGTAGCCACAATAATATCTTGATGTTGACCTGTAGAAGAAGGGTTAATAGGACCAATATAATCTAACCCCCAAATTTGAAAAGGTCTGGGGAGATAATAGGATTGGGGGCGGTAGGTAATAAAATCCTTTTGCAAAAAAAACGACACTTATGGCAAGTCTTTATGATCTCATAGCAATCTTTAAAAGCGATGGGCCAATAATACCCGGACCTAAGGATCTTTTTTGGCGGTGGTATCCCCGACAAAAATGTCCCCTGAGATACCCTTATGCATTTCCCTAATAATTAAAAGCTGATTCATCTTCACTTACACATCTCGACAAAATCCCATCCCTATTGACTTTGCACGAGAACATTATCTATCGGCTTGAATTATGCGCACTTGTCCTTGAGTCTCCTTCTTTGATTTGAAGTGAGATTTGAGGAGATGATCCCATGTTGTAAAAAAATCTCTAATGGGTTCTTTGCCATCCTCCTTTGACTTGATCTTCACGAGTTTCCTCTAAATGTACTCTTGCAAGTGAGGTGTCGATACTATTCAATTCATCTTCATGATCAAAAATATATAAAGGCAAGTAGAGGCTAGGATTTCGTGTCAAGTGCAACTCTTTTCTGAGAGATATCATAACTTTGCAACTTACAAGCCCACCTCTGAATTTTTGGTTTATTAGTTGCTTTACCAAATAGCAATCCCATTGGATTTTTGCTTCATATGAACTTGAACTTGGCTTTTCAGAAGTAGATGCCCTTGCCTATTGATGAGAACATGAGAGCAGCGGACACTTTTTTCTAATGGTATATCTTTCTTCAAAGGCAGACCATTGTTTGCTTGCAAAAACTATGGTGTGCTTATCTGCAAAATGGCTAAACCTATAGCCTTTTTAGTAGCGATGATATAAACCTCAAATGGCAGGCTCAAATCTGGTTTCTTTAAAAGAGTAGCTTCACATATAGATAAAATAAAATGAAAGTCAAAAGCTTCTTGGCATTAGGGTCCATGTGATAGGTATGTGCTTGCTTTGGTTTAGAAAACTTCCCTATCTGGTGAACCTAGAGATGGGACTTAAAATATGAGCAAAATTTGGAATATACATCTAAGGAAACTTGTCATACCAATAAAACTCTTAACTTTTAGCTTCAAATTCTTGGGAGGTACTAATTTTTTTGAGGGCTTCAATTTTATCTTGAGCAACTTGAATACCATGGCTGGATACTTCATGTCCCAAGAGTTGTCCTTTGGATGCAAAAAAGATGCATTTTTTGGATTTAGATTGACTCTGAAGTCCCCATATAAAAAGCAGATTTTTGCAAGCAATTCCACATGGTTATTAGAATGAGAACCCAAACAAGGTCATCTAGATACACTCTAAATTCTTCAGCAGACCATGGTTTTGAAAATGACATCCATTGCTCTTTGGAAAGTAGCTGGGGCATTCATCGAGACCAAATGGCATTCTTTTCATAGCATAAGTACCCAGGGGTGATAAATGAAGTCTTTGGCTGGTCTTCCTCTTTGATGCTAATCTGGTTGAACCACGAAAAACCATCCAAAAATGAGTACATGTCTTTCCACCTGCTTGACATATAAATTTCTTCCAAAAGGCAAAGGATAACAATCTTTTATGGTGGCTTTGTTCAAATCTCGATAATCTATGCAAATTCTCAAAGTTCCATTCTTTTTTTCCCTTTGGAACAATCACGGGATACCCATTCGGGGTTAATGATTTCTACAATGACACACATCCAACATCTTATGCAATTCATCTTTGATTAGATCTAAAAGTGAAGCATTTATTCTTCTTAACTTCTAGAAGGCAGGGCTTACACCCTTCCTTAATTTTAATTTCAAATTGACATACCTCCTCTTTGATACCAATAAGCTCGAAATAATCCCGGGCAAATACATCACTCCTCTCTTCAAAAATTTATTGATCTCTTCCTTGTTTTGTGTGTCAAAAGATCTCCCACAAGCGAGTTCTTTGATGGCCATGCTTGTTGATTATAACTTCATTGATTGCTTTTTCACGAGATGCATTTATAACTAGTATGGGACAAAGCTCCTTAGCCTCATCCTCATCGAGATCTTCCTCTGGTATAGCTCCCTCAGATAAATAAGTCATCAATGTGTCTCTGCACAAAGCATCAGCTTCCCAATTCTGCTCCCTTGGGATATGGTGATTTCCCAAGAGTAAAATGATCAAATTCCCATTACCTGATTCCTCTGGAGCTCCATATCGGCATTCTTAGCTTGGTATTCACCATTAACACGTCTGCTTGACTAGCGAGAATCCCCCATAGATATGTATAATTGAAATATCCATAGCTTTAGCTTCCTGGAGACCTGCAATCAAAGCCTTGTATTCTGCTACATTAGAAGTTATTTGAGGAAAAATCCTTCCTACCTTAGCCAAAAGTTTATTGGCAGTATCTTTTAATATAGCTGCAGATGAAGCTACATTCAATTTCTTTGATATTCCTCCATCAAACCATAAACAACCTTTTCTGCCATCTTCAGAGGGTAGTGCACACTCTCTAATTAAAGGAATCAAATCAATTTTCTTTGTGCTAGGGGTTGCTAGACTATAAGATCCTAGGGGTTCTTCTATAAGCATTTCTTTGATAAAATGTACCTCTTCATTAAAGCCATAAGGACCATCCCGGTTGTAGATTGTGGCCACTTGAGTGCCATTTGAAATGGTGCATCTCCCTTCAGACCAGATTGGCCTAGCATCAACTGTAGCCATCCACCTTCTTCCCAGCAAGAGATCATATATGCATCTTCTCCTAAATCTTCAAAAGCAACAACAACAAAATTGGCGGCTACAACAATGCCTTGATTGTTGTTAACGGAACCTTGGTCACAATTCCAAGCTGGTGCTATCTTAGCATTAGAAAAATTTTTAACAAAGCGGATGACCTTTTATCTATCTCGAGCCCACATTTTTTCATAACATGATAAGGCATGATATTTAAAGGTGAGCCTCCATCCAACAATACATTGGAAAAAGAATAGCCTCCTAGAGTAGCTGAGCACATAAATGCACCTGGATCCTCCTCATTTTGGGCCAGAATAAGATTAGTGGCATTTGCAACACCTACACAAGCCACTGCCTCACTAAAAGTAGTTTGTTGTAATAACTTTTTCCTATAACCAGGTGCAATCTTTAACAATGTAAATAGGTCCACACTTACTTTGGAATTTTTTAGTAAAACATCCAACTCATCGAAGTCATGATCCTTCTTACCATATTTTTGTTGGGGAGGTGGAGCTATTTCTTGAGGGGGGGTTTCCATAACAGGTGGTAGTGGCAGTGCTGATCTTCTAGAATGCTCTGGAACAAACTTGGTAGGCTCAGCAGGTCTGTGGGAATCTCCCATACTTCTGGTTTGTACCACCATCACTTCTTCAGTCTTTGGCATTTCTGTAGCTTGCACAAACCTTATAGAGCTAGTAGGCTCTGCAAATATTACATGAGGAGTTGCCTCAGATTTCTTCTCTCTCTCTTGCTTGGCAAAATATTCATTAACAGTGCATCTAAGGTCAGTATGGCCAATTTCATTGCAAAAAGCACAGACTGGACATTCTCTACCAAAGTGACCTTTCTTTTTACATTTAGGACATATTTGCCAATAACAAATGTCAGCTGGATGTGAAGTTCTATTGCAATGAATACATTCAGGGTAAGTTCTACCTTACCACGCGCCTTGAGCTCCACAAGTTGTTTGGTCATACGCTGGAGGCTTAGGTCATCTTTGTCAGTGCGCTTTGACTTCTAAAATCGATAATCGGCTTCTTCTTTTTTCTTTTCTTTATGCACAGCATAAATAGGAACAGAATGGTGAGATTCATAAGGACCATCAGTGGCATCAGGGTAAAAAGGGTCATGATGAAAGCTATGGTGTTTTTCTGGCAGGATAGAAAACATCTTGGTCAACTCAGTGGTCTTGGCAAAAACTTTGTAGATGGAATCAAAACCTTACACGCGGCTTGAATCTTGATAAGCTTCTGTGAATTTCTGGTCTAGAAGATAAGCCTTTAATAAAGGAAGACACCAAAAGAGTGTGGGAATAGTGACTTGAACTTTCGGCATCTATTCATGAAGGTCTTGAATCTTTCCTTGTAATGGCTCACGCTCTCACACGCATAAATGGAGAAATTTTGCAACTCATTAACAAGGTCTTTAGGGCGACCACGTTTTCCAAACCTGTCCAAAAACTTGGTGACAAGGTCATCCCAAGAAGTGGTTCCCATAAGCTTCTCATAAGTCAACCAAGCACCAGCTTCACTTTCCTCTTTAAAACACTTTTCGAATTGTGATAGCTTGCATCCTTTTTGAAGCCAAAATCCCTGTAATAATCTTCAAAGACTCTTAGAAAAGTATTAGCACTCATCTTTGGAATCAAAAAGTAGGCAATGGAGTAGGGTGATAAAAGGGGGCTTTGAAGTAATCTACTTGCAAAATTAGGGGGAAGAGATCTATCTCTGAAAGGCTCTGAAGTCTCCTGATCTTCCATTGGTTCTTGCTCTGCTGGAAACTTTTGTTTTGGAGCCATGAGTTCGAAAATCCGGTAGAAATCTTGGTAGAACCTCCAAAATGTTGACCCTAAACACGGCTTAAAGGTCAACCACAAGGAACCAACTTGAGTTTTCACTCAAATTGGGGTTAGAACCTCCAGATCACTTAAGGTGATCAATCTATGCAAAATAATCTCAAAGACAAGTTCAAAATTTGAAGTTTTATACTCCCATTTCGGATATTGACACCTTTGCCAAAAGCGGTTGTGGTATTGATATGCGGTCGATTTTTTGAGTCAATCACTTTGTAGACTTGGTCAAAAAAAAAAAAGTTGTAGGTAACCAATAGTAAAACTTCGACCAAGTCGAAAACTTAATTTGTGAGTTATTAGAGCTCAAAGTCTCGGTCAAAATTTGGTCAATAGCAATCAAATCAAAAAAAGTGAGAGATTGGGATTTTGGAGTTGCCAGGCGAGTTTTTGAGAATTTCCAAAAGCAAATGTGATGTAGTGATGATGAGGAATATAGGCAAGTGGGTCAGATTGTTATTTGGATAGGCAAAAGTAATTTTTGTGGCTGGATTTGGCAAAATACAGATCAAGAATAGTCAAAAGCAGAATGCAAAATTTCTAACTTCGAGTTGTGAGTGGAGTTTTTGGATTTTTCAAAACATATAGGCTCGGATGTCTCAAGGATTGATGGCAAATGGGCCAAAAGTAATCAAAAGTGCTTGGGAATTTTTGTAGAATTTTGAGCAGAGAGAAATTGTAAAGAATCATAAGAGATAATTTCTTCAAGTAGGCATCAAATTTCATTGATAGGGAGGTAAATCAATTATAATAATGTTGGATAATAATACTTGAGATTACTTCAAAATCAACTTGGTCAATAAATAATTTCAATAGGTAATTTCCAACCAAATCTCTTGGGACTTGATGGGAAGTACTTTCGAGTCTTCAAAATCCTTCTAGTCATGCTCGGCAATGATCACGATAAAGATTTGTACCCATACGGGCCTTCAAAAAGTTCTCGGATCTAATTTCCCATATATATTTTCAAATTTAGTGGTTACGGCATCCTAGGGCTTGATTTGTGGTTCATTAAGTTTAGGAGCGCGAGGAATCCAGAAATAGCGAGGGTTAGGAGGCGGTAGAGTTGATTAGGCATGATTTGATGATCTCGAGAGATTTAGGGTTCATGGCCGTATATTTAGGGAAATTTTAGCGATACGGTTCGTATTTCCCTTAGATATCTTTGGGAATATTCCCGTATTTTGGATTTCTTGAAAAGTTTTACTATGGTTCAAATTCAAGGCTCAGATTTCTTTAAGGTTTTATGCAAGCCTAGACCATGGTATCAAGCACCCATGCCCTAATTTGAAGTTTGCAAGGCCATGAGACCAATTTGAGGGAGTTGGGAACCAATAAGGGTGTAACCATAAGACAAGAGGTTGAAAAATAGAGGTTAGCCATGGGGGCAACAAGGGCTCATGTGGATGGTGGAGATGGGAGATAATAAGGTATGGGTGTAAAAAAAAGGTCCATGACTAAGCAAAGGTTGGAGTAAGTGTTTATGGCAAGGAAAAAGCAAAGGTGGAGAGTAATGGTGCAAAAGTGGACATGAAGAATGAATAAGGAAGATGTCATGGAAAGATTAACAAATAATGGTAATGAGATAAGTTGGGGATGTAAGAAGGAAAATTGGCTAAGCAAAAAACAAAATGACAAGGATGGAACCATATAAGGGAATCTTCCAAACTTCAACTTCCAAACTTCAAGCAATGTCTTCCAAACTTCATAACCCAGAATCTTCTAGAGCATATTCTTTGACTAAGCATTTTGACCTCATGTGAGCCTTGAACCTTGAACACTTGTTAACTTGAAGAATGAATTCCTTTTGACCTCCACATCAATGTTGAATACCAAGATTCTTCCAAACTTTGACCTAATCTCTTAAGATAAATTGACCTAGTTTGAATGCATAGACCACAATTAGCATGTTGCCCTTTTGGGGGCAACACTAGATATTTCTAAGGAACTCAAGAAGGCAGCTCCACTCGTGCTATATACTCGCTGGATGGCAACATTATTCCTGCTATGGACTCGTTGGATGGCCATTTGTGCATTTCAAATGTTTCTAACATGAAACATTGTCATATCCAGATGAATGGTCACATTGCAACAAACTATTCCAGCTAAAAATGCATTGTATTAAATGAAAATGTAATGTAGTGTAATGTCCTTGATGTTTTATACAATCTCTTGAATTAATAATTAATATTTTTTTGATATAACGACCAACACATAATTACCATTAACATTATTAACACAAACCATTGCATCCAATGCATTTAAATTAAAATCCCCCTGAAACCCCTTTGGTTTGGGTGCATATTCATACGGGGGGTTATGTAGGGCATCAAAAGCCCCTAAAAACTTACAATACATGTACAAAATTAACACCATTAAGTACATTCCTTCAAACCTTATAGTATTTTGCAAACCTCAATATACAATATACAAAAAACTTGTACAGGCATACCCCACAAACGAGGATCGCTATGTATGGTCCAGATCGTGGAATAAAGGGCAAATATGCCCATCCGACAGCTCTCGATGCTCGGAGTAACCCCCCGTGTGAATATTGTCTTTTTGGTTTGATTATTGAGTTCTTGGTGTAATATAGGCAGATCCAAAGGTATTTCATCATGATTGAGTGGTTAAATCTGGTTAAATTGATGGATCTTGGCATAACAGGGGATTTAGGGTTCTTGAGAGAATGCTCGATATATCCCACAGGCGTTTATAGAAAAGTCAGCCTGGGTTTATAAAGAATAGCACAGTCAGCATTATTAAACTGACCTGTTATGCCCATGTGGAATTCGGTCCGTTCTTGCCCCTGCCCGGTGTACACGTTTTGGGGGAGGGGTTGGGTAGGAAATTTTTTTTGTTCCTAGAGTCTGGCACGTTTCCCAAGAAACCAAAAATATAGGTCTAAATAAGCCCTTTTTTGAAAATTCTTTGTTGCAAACATAATCTTTATAGATGTTTTATGCCATGGAAAAATCTTTTTTGCAAAATGGGCTCTTTTATTTTTGGACTTAATGTGGGATGATGACATGGTGAGGTGGCAAGAGGGGAAGGTGAGTTGGCAAGATGAAGATAGGTGAGTTGGCAAGATGAAGATGACATGGCAATGAGCAATGGTGAGATGTCAAATAAGTTGGCAAGGTATCTTTTTCTAGTCAAAACTTTTGATGAGGTGGAGGTGATGAGTATGACATGTGTGTGGTGATGTGGAAGCGTTGGTGATGATGTGGCAAGACAACATGTTCCCTTGATGGTCTAAACAACTTATTTTGGAGAATTTTGAAGAAAATGGACTTTTTAACGGGGGTGACATGTGTGTGGTGTGACATGGCAAATGCTGATGATGTGTATGATGACTTGGCAACTTTTGAGTTGTGACATGGGTCAATTTGATACTAGTGCATATAAAATTGCGAACTTTAGGCAATAACTTGTTTCTTTGACTTTTGTTGCTTCCCATAGGAATTTTTGCACTTTCTCTCTCCATTTTGACTTCTAGAGAGAGAATTTGACCCTAGACCATGGAGGTGGCCAAATTAAGTGGAATTTTTTTGATTCTACAAGATGATGGTGGTATGGTGGGTGTGTGAAGTGTGAATGATGTATGAAAGACATGTTTTGACTAGAAAAAAATATTCCCTAAGCCAATTTGCTATAGGAAATGAAGGCTAGGCATGGAATTTTGCATGGAAAAGGAGATGAAGAGCTTAAGATATGGATCATATGAAATAGTCATGCCAAGAACTCAATAGAAATACCTCATACCAAGAACACTCAAGGGGTCTTCCAAACTTCAAGTTTGCTTTGCTTGAATCACCTTTCCTAGCATACTTGTGTGATCTTTCATGAATGTCTTCACCTTGGTCTTCAAGTGTCCACTTTATAGTCTCAAGGGATGTGTTCTCTTCAAATCAATGGTGTTCGCGTATCTGTGCTCAAATCAGCATGCAGGCATAAGTAAATCAATATGTATCTTGCTCTTCTATGCTGTCATAGCATGGCAGCATCATGCCAAACTGAAAAAACAGGCTGTTCTCCCAGCCTCTGTGACGTTCCACGTATTTATACGGTCTACTATACGGGACCCGTACAAATACAAGCACGTCACTCCCTAAAGGTACGCTACCATGGGGGTATGGGAACTTAATTGCAACCTAGGGGGTTACCTTACAAAGGATTAAATTAGCTATGCTAATTTAACACATTATTGATAATAACCTATAACCTAGGAAATTAGGATAATTACCAATTGGGAAGGCGCCACCCCCCCAATCGATTAGGCAGCATGGGGATTGCCAAGTTTGGATGCCAACTTGACCCCTATCCCCAGGATTGACTCACGAAGATGTCGACCAAGGAAGGCCGGGAGGTGGCCCATCAACCACTGCAGAGAACCGCCATACCCGATTAGTCCCTGTGAAGTCCACGGTGAATCTTCAACCGCCGAGGAGATGGAGGCCCCCATGGGAATGAGTCGGCCAGGAATGGTAGGTGGCTATGTGAATTCTAGATAACACTTGGTTGTGTCCGCCTTTCTCTGTTCTTTTTGTAATTCAGTCATAGAAACTAACCCTTGTTTGTGCAAACAAGTTCTCTTTATATTCAATTCTGGTTCTTACTCTGAAAGGATGGATTGTTAGTTCTTTGTTTCATCTGACTCTGAAACGGGGGGGATTACGGGGGGGTAGAGGCCTCTGAACCGTGTATGGTAGTATGCTCCTAGATAGCGCCCTGTAAAGTCCCATTAGATGCGGCCTGTGCACAAGAACCCACCGGGTCCTAGATGCTATGGTCTGGCTTAGCACCAGACAAGGAACACAGTGGTGACATGAGGGGTGGGGTCTTGCATGAGCATACAAGGCTCCTGAGACTCCTACAGTGGGCTAGGCCTGATAGCCAGTCCGCGTGAGGGCGGGTATGGGTCCGACACTCCCACAGGTGGGAAGGTGTGATCCGTATGGAGCACCTTGCACTTTGAGTAGATTTAGGGTGAGTAAGCTTGCAGGATGCGGATCGCGGGGGTGATGCGGCACGTATTCTCTAGCTCACCCATGGAACCACCTGTGGATTCTCGGAAGGGCCGCCCCCCCCACGCCTCATCGGACCCGAGGCGTCATGAACACGGAGTAGGCTCAGGGTGATGCCTTGGAGGTGCTTGCGTCTCCCAAGGCTATAAGCGGCCATAGCATGAATTGACCCATCTGCAAAGTGTGCACAGAGGGGCGGATGGAGTGGACAACCCTAGCCAATGTTCTCGCCCAAGCGCCATGCCAAGACTTCGGTGCCGCTGATCTCTTGAGGCCCGGCCGTCAGTCGATCTTCACGAGTCTGGAGCGGGGTAGAACACGGGGTTTGGGTGTTTTCTTAGGTCTAGATGCATATTCTATGCCGTTAGTATTTTTGATGGATCGCCACCCTTCGGGTGGTTATTTATATATAATTTATCTTTGTGTGCTAACCCTTGTATTCATGCTTCCGCGACGTAGGAGTCCCATTGAAGGCGTGGGCGAATGACCCCTTCGTGTCCTTCTTTTCGGGCATCATTTCATAGATGGCCCTCGAAATAGACGGAGAGCCTGCTCATGGCAAGTTGGTTGCCATGGGAGGAAAGTCCCGTATGTATACGTCCCAGGGTCGATATATTGCAGGGCGTCCATGATGGTATCCGAGCCGTGATTTGGTTTGCTTTCGAAATCATAGCACCGCCAAACACTAACTTCAGCACCCGGTAGTTAGGAGGAGGCTAAGTCAATGTGTCGTTAGTTCTCTTTGTTGTTTGGTTTGGTGTTAGGTTAAGTTAAGAAATTGTAGCTTTGAAGTGGAGGGGCCAAGATTGGAGGCCTAGCGGGTGCGGTGGAGTAACTCAAATGACAAAGATGATGGCTCCATTGGATTGGCTTAACTCGAATTACCCTAAAACGATCAACTCAGCGGCCGAAAAATAGTCAAAAGCGGGGCCCAAAAACGGGTCGGGCCGCTTGCTTTAATAAACTGCGATCAAGTTAAAACACCGAAATCTTTGTCGGCGCCCGACCCCGTTGGCCAACGAGTCAACATGAGCCCGCCAGTCAACTTTCGGCGCCCGCTTGCATTCGGCGACACCGGTCGAGGCGAAACCGATATAATGCCATCGGCTCCGGCCGTATGTGGCGTATTTCCGCCCATATATTTTTTTAATAATAATAAAATTTTTAAGTTAATAAGAAAAAATTTGAAATTTTAAAAAGTTAATTGGCCCGTTTAGCAAACTATTTTTACGTCATTTGCTTTTTATTACAGCGCCTCCAACGCTTGACGCTCTCTCGCCATATGCGGGACGGACCTTGATCTTTGGCGCCCTTGTGCTTTGTGCCTCCTAAGCCCCCCTCTGCCATCCTTTTAAGCCTTGTACGCCTCACTATTCCCCATGGCTATTACCAAGGCGCTCGGACCCGTCCACCATGAGCATCGTGGAGATCTACGCCATGATTGCTAAGCACATATTACTTGACCCGGCCTCATCGACATCTTGTTGGATGAGCTGGTCAATAGGTTTGAGAACAATGACGATTCCATATCCCGCCTATCACTTCTCCCGAGCCATTCCTCATCCCAAAATAACCTACGCCAGACTCCCTACACCCTTGTTGAGCAACTGATATGGTGATGATGCTCATCAAGTTTTATCCTCCAACAAACAAGGCCATCACGGAGGAGGAAGATGTCGGGGACGGAGGCCCGTGGGATTAGGGTTTTGCCAGGGGAGAGGCGACCAATCGAGATTGAGCTGATCCACACGGCCGGGGTAGGGAGTACCGGGGTACCTCGGAGACGGCTTTGTTGTCATCGATGGCGAGCCATTGAGGTTCCCCCCATACCAATGGCATGAGGGTTCCAACGGTTTTGTCCGGGGAGAAATCCCCGACATCGGCATCGACTATCGACAACTATTCAGATAGATATGGGTCTTGACCACAAGGTACCACGCTGAACTTAATACGCCGTGTCAAGAACCCAACTTTGCCCAAACTAAGAAGACTTAAGGCAAGCTCGGGAAGAGCGAGAAGTTGGAGCAAGAGGAGGGACCGACAAGACTGGCCAGGACCAACGAGGGAGGAGGTGCATCCGGGGGGTTACAACCCAAAACCCACACATTCGACCGTTAAGCTTTCGAGAAGGAAGGAGTTGCTCATAAAAGGCCAGGCAGTCAATATAAGGATAAGTTAAAGGCCGCCGGGGCTTTGGGAAGAAGACCAGCTTCGACCGGAGGCGGCCAGTGGATAACTCCCGCGATTCTTTGGGGGCTAAAGCGGTGCCAACATCGCCGGGGCCTTACCACCCTGAAGCCCTCCTCATGTCGGTTCCGACCGGTACAGGGGCATTGCGGGAGATCCGCCAAATTTCCGAAGTCCACGGACCTTCCGGGGAAAATTTTGCCTTTTCCCGGGTCACGGAGATCGCCACCGCGCAATTTAAGACCGATCTCCGTTTCGGACCTTTGCAATTTTGGCGCTCAAGAGGTTCTGAAGCCTACTTGGTAGCACTTTTGGTGATGCCAACCTTTGCGCTATCCACGCAAAGAGGGTCACCATAATGCCTAAGGATTTGGCCCTCGCCCGTAGGATACGGGGAGCAACCTTAGCCTTCTTGCGGGGATCCGCATTTGTACATTTTTTTTTTTTTTTGATAATTAATAAAGAAGCTCTTATTTTGAATTAAAAAGTTTAATGTTTTCCATGTTAAATTTAAAATAAAATCTTGGCGTCGGCTTTATTAAGAGGGTTTAAAAGGGATTGTAGGGTCATTTTAAACGCTTCTTTTCCTCTCTCCTCCCTTCTAAGCGCCATGGCTCGCACCCAAACCTTTGCACGGTACCTTGATGGAGAAATGGGATCCACGAGGTTCCCTTCGACTGCTTACAGCCTTTGCTATGCCAACGCATAGACCTCCTTGCCAACATGCGGCATCCGGGACTATGCCGGATTCCTTGACTTTACATGGAGGAAATGCTTCCTCGTGTATTCCTCTAGGGATCCTCCCCACTTGTATTTGGAGGGGAGATAGTTCGGCCAGATGCTAGGCGGGGACACACATGCTTATGGCGTCCCGAAGGGGAAACTCCGATGGGGTAAACACCTACCCAGGTGGTCCGGCATCGGGGGCAGCGATATCACGGAAGCTACTTTACGCTCTAGCCATCCTCATGGACCAATATGTTGAGGATGAAACCTTCTTGCGAGAGAAGGGCAAGTCTGCCGGAATCCTCCGAGGAGGGGGATGACGAGCATATAGGAATGGGCGACTTTGCCCGTTGGAAAAAGCTAGCGGAAGGAGCTACCACCGCGCCCGTGATCAATCTATAGGCTTGTCGGGGTTAGGCGGCCTTCGATTATTTATCACCGAGGGGAATACCTTCTCTTGGATGATATTATCCGGGCGTATCCGCGTAGTGGCGGATATAGGCATAGCGCAAAGACCATGTACTTTTATGAGCTTGCGGAGTATTGTATGGATGATTTCATCGACTTCACTTCTACCGAGCTTCCTCAGGTGCACCCGGTAGCTGCCCGGTTCCGTCGGGAGACCCTAGAGCCGGCGGAGACTCTGTATTAATGTCTTCCATTGACTTTGTGATCACGGAACCCGGCCGCCTTTCACACTTTTGATGCCTTCCGCGGCTATGGGACCTCACGTCCCAAACATCAATATGGTTGAGGTTCCCTCATTTCAGGATGATGAGGGGTGAAGATTTATATCATAACCTGGCATAAGAAGGAGGAGCAACAGGAGCTCAAGGAGGAAGAAGTCCCCATGGACTTGGATAAGGAAGTGGCGCGATCCAAACTCCAAGGGGAAGGCGCCTTCGGTAACCACCTCACCCGTTTCTTTTTGTCGGCCTTCAAATCACGGGCGGGTTCTCTTCATAGCCCGGACTTAGGGCGGTGAGGCTGAAGCTTCATGGTGGGCCCTCCGCACTTTCTACCCTCGCCCGGCCACAAGAAGCTTCCCTATCGACGCGTTTACACGTATGTACTTTCGTCTGACGGGATCTTGCCCTTCTGGCCTTGGGCCAGGATATTGCGCCTTGGATGGGCATGAAGCTCCTCACGGCAGCCCCATTGGCCGTTGCTTATCCACCAGAGGTTGCATCTGTTGCGGCGGCCACCGTGGACCCTGGGGTAGCTCTGCTGCGACACCGACCGCCTCCACCACCTCCTAGGGCTAAGGATAAAGAGGCAGGGCCTAGTTCCTGAACTACGGGTGTTATATAAATTTTGTTATATATATATATACACATGTAGTTATGAGATTTTGGATTGGCAATTGCTTAGACCATATTGAAAAATGTGTACCTTATCTACTTATTAAATACAAAGCTTTCTTGATGAGTATAACTAAATTGTTTTTATTTATGACATCCTCTTCCAAAGCATTAAAGTTTAGGGTACAGTGGAATTACAAAATGTTCTCTATTCATTCCAACTATATTGCAGAGGAAACCATTTGGGAGTATGAGGAAAGAATCACCGACATGGTTAGGAGGGACGATCCCGGCAGCCGACGAGTGACTACTACCAGAAGATATGGTGAATATCCGAGTGGGAGGAAGGCTATGAAACTGAACCACCGCCACGTGGGAACTCTATGACCCACGACAAAGGGCTGGAGATAGTTAACATCCTTAGAGATCGAGCTTTTCGGGATCTAAAGATGACCCCAGTAATGTCGTACACGGGACTATTGGAATATGACAAGGCCGCGAAGCCTTTGAGGACGCCAACGACCATCTTTGGCAACTCTTTTATCGCGATCGCGAAGGCTCTTTAACCTTCGATTATCAGCCCAACATGGGAATACCAAGTAGTCATTGTCCAAGCACGGGCACGCTATAAACTTCGTCCGGAAACATGCGGAGAGTACACTTCTGTGATCTCAGACCCTTCGCCAACCCCTAGGCTTGGTCTCTTCCGTTGTGTTTTTTGCTGTGGTTACGCTGTGTGCCAGTAGAACTTTAAAAGTTCCCATTGTATCATACCTACTTTTGTCTCAATCCATGTATCAATCAACCCGTTGTTATAAGCAACTTGAATGAAATACAAGTATTGTCTTCTATTTGTATATACTTTTGTTCAATTAACTTAAAAAGGGATTGCACATTAATGGAAATCTGCTTATATATTCATGAATTGACCCATGGAACCACTGTGATTCTGGAAGGGGACGCCTCCCCGACCTGCCTCATCGGACCAGGCGTCATGAACCTGGAGTAGGCTCAGAGGGTGATGCCCTGGGTCTGCGTCTCCGGAAGGCTATAGCGAAGCCATAGCATGAATTGACCCATCTGCAAAGTGTGCACAGGAGGGGCGGATGGAGTGGACAACCCTAGCCAATGTTCTCGCCCGCCAACGCCATGCCAAGACTTCGATGCTGGCGATCTCTTGAGGCCCGGTAGGTCGGTCGATCTTCACCTGATGCAGTAGGGGGTAGAACACGGGGTTTGGGTGTTTTCTTAGGTTTAGATGCATATTCTATGCCGTTAGTATTTGGATGGATCGCCACCCTTCGCGTGGTGGTTATTTTATATATAATTTATCTTTGTGTGCTAACCCTTGTATTCATGCTTCAGCGACGTAGGAGTCCCATTGAAGCGTGGGCGAATGACCCCTTCGTGTCCTTCTTTGGGCATCATTTCATAGATGGCCCGAAATAGACGGAGGGGCCCTGCTCATGGCAAGTTGGTTTGCCATGGGAGGGAAAGTCCCCGCATGTATACGTCCGAGGGTCGATATATTACGAGGCGTCACAGTCCTATAGGCGGTGTCACGAATCACGCTTAGCAAACACCCTCCAACGCCCGGTAGGCTCACCCTGACGAGGGGAATTGATGTTAATGAAAAGGCAACTTCGGAAGTTGGGGCTTATGTGTTGCATACCAATCCCCGCCACATACTCGAGGGAGGGCGGACGGAATTACCTCCTCGACCATTGAGTCCACACACGCACAGCCCTCTCCTCCCAGAGCTAGCCGTACACTGCGAGGGGAGGACTCATGCTAAGCGCCATCGAAGTTCCTCTAAGGATAGCGCGCTTCCTCACATTCAACCACTTCGGGTTCTTGGGTTCCTCCGCCTTCGGACAGTGACCATTCAAAGGCGTAAGGATAAGGAATACCGAAAAACCGTTGATACCCGGCCATCACTAGTATATGGAAGAACCTAAGTTGGCTCAGTTTGATGGGAAATCCGAGGAGGCTTGAATGCGGAATCTTGGTTGGACGAAATGAAGGAATTCGGAAAGTCCTATGGAATGACAGAGAAAGATACAGAGGAAGGTCGCCACCACCTAACCCTGAAGCTGCCGTATTTGGTGGAAGGGTTACGCCGAGCTAAACACCGGATAGGGAGCGGATGCAAGTTCGGGAAGTTTGCTAAGGCTTTTAAATCGCATTCGCGTGCCTCAGCCCACAAATGCCAACAATTCGCACCTTCTGAGGTTGGACAGAAGGGCATGTCCGCGGGCCTACAGCGACAATTCATGCGTTTGAGGTTGTATGTGCCGGGAATGAATGAGAAAAGAGCGATGAGGGGGCTACATTGAAGGGTTGGCCCCATCTATTAAACGAATGGTCAAGGCTATCGATCCAAAGTCAGTAGCGGAGGCGGAAGCCAAGGCATTAAGCCTTGAGGAAGATAATGCCAAAGAGCCAGATCCGCGACCTGCTCCTTACTCACAGCCCGGCCGGGCCCACACCTTACAAAAACCCCGTCATCGCCAAGTCCGGGCCCTCTCAAAGACAATTCCTATGGACGCCTTGAGAAGAAAGTTGCTTTAGCACCGGTCATGAGAACAATATCGCAAGGAAATTCGGGCTCTTACCCATTCCTAAAGAGGCGGTGAAACGGCTCACGGGGATAAGGCATGCTACCGGGTGCATGAGGCCCGACACTTCATGCCAAGTAAAACTGTCCGTGCGATCGCAGACGCTGCTCAACCGCCATGGCCGACCCTCGATTGGGAAGATTTGGAGTCCAATCTTGCTGCTTGAAGACGAGGCTCCCTGAGTACATTCATGGTGCGTCTCATATTCTTGCCGCTATAGAAACAGCCACGCTGAAAGTCAGCCTTCCGTTATTTCTACAATAGGCCAAGTAGACGGTAAGCCCTTCATAATTTTGATGGACCGCGGGTGAACGCATAATTTTGCTTCTCCTAGAATGGCCTGTGCTGCAGGGTTGGAAACATTGAGATCCCACCTAAGCAGTCACATTAGCTAGCGGTAAGATCAGACATACTCATGGCGCGTATTAACCTTAAAATGCGATTTTACCCGGGTGCACCCGGGCTTGCCTTGGGTGCCGAAGTTAATGGACATTGGCAAATATGATCTTATTGTGGGAATGGAGTTTTTAGCGTGTCGCTAGGGCTCACATAGACGTGAGAAACGGGGAGGTCACCTTCAACGCTAATGGAACACGTGTGACAATAAAAGGTGATTCATTACACTCCGCTATCACCAATGTCACTAAAGCAGCTAGGAAAAGCTATAATGCCGGGAATGAACTTCTTTGCCTCATTAGACTTGCTTCCATTGAGCCGGACTCCAAACAAATGCAAGTAATCGACGCTTTACCATCTGGACATTGCTATCCTTCTTCGAGAATTTAGCGATCTTTTTTCCGGATGAGATCCACAAGCTTCCTCCTTTTAGAGGGGTGGAATGTGAGATAACTCTTGAACCGTACTAAGCCTACCAAAGAAAGCCCTCACCATCAATGAGTCCTCCTGGAGTTAGCGAGAGCTTAAGAAACACTACAAGAGTTCTTGAATTTGGGGGTTTATTCGCCTAGTGTTTCACCATTTGGCTCCTATTCTTTTGTCAAGAAGAAAGATGGCTCCTTAAGGATGTGTATTGATTATAGGCAACTCAATAAGCATACCATCAAAAATCGCTATGCTTTGCCGGGGCGAGATGATCTTATGGACCCGATTACAAGGAGCAAAATATTTCTCAAAGATTGATCTCAGCTCCTCCCGTACCATCAGATAAGGATTAAGGAAGAGGACATCCATAAGTCCGCTTTTCGTACCCGATATGGGCATTATGAATTCACTGTCATGCCTTTTGGATTGACCAACGCCCCTGCAACGTTTATGCGGCTGATGAATGACATCTTCCGCCAATACTTGGATGACTTTGTTGTCATTTTCTTTGATGACATTCTCATCTATAGTAAAACCTTGCAGCAACATGAACAACATCTTCGATTAGCTTTGCAAAAGCTAAGGCGCCATCAGCTCTTTGCCAAGTTCTCTAAATGCAAGTTCGCCACTCCGAGGGTAGACTATTTGGGGCATATTATCTCAGCAGAAGGAATTGCTACAGATCCAGCTAAGATAGAAGCAGTAAAGGATTGGCCCATTCCAAACTAATGTTTCGAGAGGTCCGAGTTTCTTGGGACTCGCGGGATATTATCGGAAATTTGTTAAAGATTTTGCAACAATTGCCGCACCTCTTACTAATCTCACAAGACATGAGAAAGTAAAGGATTGGATGGAACATTGGAAAACAAAAGTCCAAGTCAGCTTTCAGAAACTCAAGGATGCTTTAACATCTGCACACCCCTTACCTTGCCCGATCCTAAAAGGATAAATGGTAGCCACCGGCGCGAGTAAGATAGCTACCGTGGTGTCTTGATGCAGGAGGGAGAGTTGTTGCTTACGATTCAAAGAAGATGAACGATGCAGAGCAGCGATATCCTACCCATGATCAGGAGTTGCTAGCAGTTGTACGTGCTCTCCGTATTTGGAGACACTACCTTCTTGGTAGAAGATTTCATTTGGATACGGATCATCGAGTCTCCGCTATCTATCCACCCGTAAAATCTAAATCTCCGTCAGCGAAGATGGATGGAATTTCTCGAGGAATATGACTTCGAGATTGTATACAAGCCAGGAAAGCACAATGTGGTTGCGGATGCTTTGTCACGTCATCCCTTTATAACCCGCACCCATTGTAATGCCATTTCCACACTTACCAAATAGTTTGGGGCAGATATAAACAGACCTTGGCCAATGATCCCTAATTCCGTAATATTTGGGAAAGTTTGGGTAAGGAAGCCCGTACTGATAGAGAACGTGAAGCATTCCGTTCATATAAGAAGGAGGGCAATTTATTATATTACAAAGATAAGTTGTGTGTTCCAAATGACTTCGGGGGTGCGAAAGTTGATTCTCCATGACACACACAACAGCCCTATAGCAGACATGCGGGTTTTATGAAAACTTACTTTAAGATCCGCTCCAGCTATTTTTGGCCTTCCATGAAGAAGGATATTGCTAGGTACATCAACAAATTGTCGTTTGTCGACCAAACCAAGGCGGAGCAATTAAGAGTTCCCGGGGAGTTGCAACCTTTGGATGTGCCTGAACGCCAAGTGGGAAGTCATAACCATGGATTTCATTGTGGGACTTCCACGCATCTCTCCGGGTATGATGCCTTAATGGTCGTGGTCGATAAATTATCAAAGATGGCTCACTTCCTTCGCCATGTCGCACCACCGACACACCCCTTCCGACACCGCCTTGCTCTTTTGCAAAGGAAATTTTTCAGGTTGCACGGGATGCCAAGAGTAATTGTATCGGATAGGGATCCTAAGTTTGTCGGTGCATTGCGGAAGGATTTCTTCGCCACCATCCGGACCAAGCTTGCCATGAGTACAGCCTACCATCCTCGCATGGATGGTCAAACGAACGTATCAATCGTATTATCGAAGATATGCTAAGAAGCTATGTATGGAGTAAACAAATCACAATGGGCGGATTATATTTACTTGGTGGAATTAAGCCTACAAAGATTTCAAAGCGAGGAGTCTTCTAGAATGTCTCCTTTCATGATAAATTATGGCTACCAATGTCTTACTCGGACACATGGCATAATCCACTGTTTCTAAAGTGGAGGTCTCAACAACTCCTTCTAGAAATGCGAGGCCTTGGTGGAAGAAGTCGGGGTTACTTATTGGCCGCACGTAGTCGCCGAGGAAGAGTCTAGCGGATAAGCACCGAACCCCACGAATCTTCCAGATGGGCGAATCGGTTTGGCTTAAAATCAAAGTAAAACAAGCCAAGCTTAAAATTGGTAACTGTAAGAAGCTGGCACCCAGATGGGCTGGGCCATTCAGGATTACTGAACGTGTGGGAGAACAAGCATATCGCTTGGATTTGCCACCCCGCTTGAAGATCCACAAGGTCTTTCACGTGAGTCTTCTGAAGCAACACACCCCTGATCCAGAGGAGGTTTTGGATACCCCTACCCTCCTAGAAATGACTGAAGAGCACCTGGAAATAGTGCCCGAAGCTCTTCTTGATCGAGCTTACAAACAGACCAGAAGGACTCAAATGTTGCAATACTTGGTCAAGTGGAAGCACTTACCAGTTGAAGATGCTACCTGGGTGATGAAGATAGACCTTGAGAAGCACTATCCAGACTTCATGCGAGAATCTCAAGGCCGCACCATCAACGATGCTATCAACCCCGCTCCCGGCGGTAAGCTTGAATGTATTGTTGATATTGACATGACCACGAATTGCTAGGAAGGCATCTAGTAAATAGATTGCGTTCGTCTGGCTATAAGGGGAATTGCAAGCCGTACACATGATAGATTCCCTTCTAGATATTTTTTTTCTTCTTTTATTTCTAGGGGGTGGTCCCTGCAACCACAACTTAATCATACTATTAACCTACGGGTATATGGTTGTGTGCAGGCCAATGAACAAGTCGTCACCTGCATTGTATAGAGGGTTGCTGATGACCCAACTTGTCCCGTATTGCTTTTGTCTACATGTATGAATTTTGTTGTCAGAATGTTTTAAATCGGACTCCCGTCCTAAACTCCTTTGGTCATAACATTGTATCGAGCACCCTGTTGCTTGTACATTGATATTTTAACTTCAATATATTACTATCCAAATTACTATAATCTCAACGTATTAATGTTATATTCTTAACTTCATTCTCTAATGCAGTGCTTTACATATATGTATTCAATTAGCTAACCCTAATCTTTGAGGATGACATTATTTTTAAGGAGGGAGAATGTGACGTTCCACGTATTTATCACGGTCTACTATCACGGGACCCGTACAAATACAAACACGCCACTCCCCTAAAGGTACGCTACCATGGGGGTATGGGAACTTAATTGCAACCTAGGGGTTACCTTTACAAAGGATTAAATTAGCTATGCTAATTTAACACATTATTGATAATAACCTATAACCTAGGAAATTAGGATAATTACCAATTGGGAAGCCACCCACCCCAATCGATTGGGCAGCATGGGGATTGCCAAGTTTGGATGCCAACTTGACCCCTATCCCCGGGATTGACTCACAAGATCGACCAAGGAAGGCCGGAGCTGGGCGCCATCAACCACTGCGCAGAGAAACCGCCATACCGATCGTCCCCTGTGAAGTCACGGTGAATCTTCAACCGCCCGGAGATGGAGGCCCCCATGGGAATGAGTCCAGGCCGTAATTCAGGTAGGTGGCTATGTGAATTCTAGATAACACTTGGTTGTGTCCGCCTTTCTCTGTTCTTTTTGTAATTGACATAGAAACTAACCCTTGTTTGTGCAAACAAGTTCTCTTTATATTCAATTAGTTCTTACTCCGAAAGGATGGATTGTTAGTTCTTTGTTTCATCGACTCAAAACGGGGGATTACGGGGGTAGAGGCCTCAACCAGGTGTATGGTAGTATGCTCCTAGATAGCGCCTGTAAAGTCCCATTAGATGCGGCTGGCACAAGAACCCACCGGGTCCTAGATGCTATGGTGCGGCTTAGCACCGCACAAGGAACACAGTGGTGACATAAGGGGTGGGGTCTTGCATGAGCATACAAGGCTCCCGAGACTCCTACAAAGGGCTAGGCACGATAGCCTGGTCACGTAGGGGCCGGGTATGGGTCCGACACTCCCTGGGTGGGAAGGTGTGATCCGTATGGAGCACCTTGCACTTTGAGTAGATTTAGGGGTGAGTAAGTTCGGCACGGATGCGGGGGGTCGCCGATGCGGCACGATTCTCTAGCTCACCCATGGAACCACCGTGATTCTCGGAAGGGGACGCCTCCCGACCTGCCTCATCGGACCAAAGCGTCATGAACACAGGTAGGCTCGAGGGTGATGCCCCGGTCTAACGTCTCCCGGAAGGCTATAGCGAAGCCATAGCATGAATTGACCCATCTGCAAAGTGTGCACAGGAGGGGCGGATGGAGTGGACAACCCTAGCCAATGTTCTACGCCAGCCAACGCCATGCCAAGACTCGGTCTGCTGATCTCTTGAGGCCCAGCCCGTCGGTCGATCTTCACCGAGTCCGGTAGCGGGTAGAACCCGGGGTTTGGGTGTTTTCTTAGGTCTAGATGCATATTCTATGCCGTTAGTATTTGGATGGATGCGCCACCCTTCGTGGTGGTTATTTATATATAATTTATGCTGTGTGCTAACCCTTGTATTCATGCTTCCGCGACGTAGGAGTCCCATTGAAGGCGTGGGCCGAATGACCCCTTCGTGTCCTTCTTTCGGGCATCATTTCATAGATGGCCCGAAATAGACGGAGGGTCCACGCTCATGGCAAGTTGGTTGCCATGGGAGGGGAAAGTCCCCGTATGTATACGTCCGAGGGTCGTATATATTCTGGGAGCGTCACAGCCTCTTTATTTTTGCAAATGATCACAGTGGAATTCCTGCCAGTTGCCAATATGGAGATATATTTGGCAGCTTAATGAACCTGCAATGGATTAAAAGAAAAGGGTGTTGGCAAATGAGCCAGATGATATGTATGTGATTGTGAATGTAGGAAACAGGTGAACCTGCATGACAAATGTGATTGTCATTAGAGAAAATTAAACTGCTGGATGGGAATATGACAACAGTCTAGTGGATTTAGTGGAGAATCATTGATCTGAAGTGTCTCAAGTGGATCAGGGGCAACTCTTGAGCAGGTTGTTGTGGAATGAATGTATGAGGGTGCACCTGGATGTGACAATATGTTTGTCAGCACAATGAGCTGCTATTATGGTGGGAATGGCAGCAGCTATGGATATGGAGAAATATGGAGGAGAGTACGTGAACATGAGATGTGTGACTGCAAGTTCAGATGCACCTGCATGGAAATCAGAACTTAAGCAATAAGAACACATAATTTGAGCCTTGAACAAGCTGACACCTGCATGTATCTCCCTATCTTTGCATTAGTTTCAGCAGTGGAAACCTCGAATATAAAAGTTCTAGCTAAATAACTTCTTTGATTTAAGAACACAAACTATTTCCCAAACATTCCTGCATTATTTTTTGTCCTTTTCTTCTTTTATTTTTTATGTTTTGCAATTATAGTCAGTTCAAAAGCAAACTAGACTAACCTACCTGCAAATTCTAAATAAGCTTCTAACTAAATAAACTTAAGACAATATGTTGTTGCCAGTACCTCTTCAAGTGCAAGATATTGATGGGATTTAACAGCATCAAGTACATCCCTCAATCAATAGGAGTCTTTACCTGCTTTACCAATTACTTTAAAAGGCCCTTCCCAAAGGTTCTCAAATTTTGCTGCTACATCTTCCCTTGCCTTATTCCATTTAAGACCCAATTCACCTGTTTTGAGGGTACCTTGGAGCTTATGAGTAGCCTTAAATGCTGCTATGTCTTTGGCTTTCTTGATCAGAACTGCATTCTCAGCTTCATACATGTGTTCTTCCAATTGCATCAACCTTATACACCTTTCTCTTAGTGCATCCTCCATTTCTAAATTTATTTGATAGGCCAATCTAAGAGATGGGAGCCCAAGCTCAATTGGCACAATAGATTCTATGCCATAAACAAGGCTGAAGGGTGTATGTTTAGAAGATGCTTTAATGGTGGTCCTATATGCCCATAATGCATCATGCAGCTTCAAATGCCAATCTCTCTTGGAGATGCTAATAGTTTTCTTAAGAATTGACTTTAAAACCTTGTTCATTTGCTTCCCTGGCCAGGTTCGTCACATTGAACAAAGACATAAGCCCCAAAGCTTCTTCAACCGATCGGCCTTCCAAGAATCGAAATCCGGAATCCTCTGTCGCTGTTAGGTTATCCGGTAGCTAAGGAAACCTAAAATAATAATATTATCATATCACAAATTTAATAAAAAACAAGCATGCAAGGGGAAATACCTACAACCACAGATTTGCCTTCTCGGAAATCACTGGCTTAAAAGAAGATGCACTCTACAAATACTGTTTAGTACACGCAGATGAATACAATGGCTAAATCATAGGAAAACCATGTAAAAAAACATACAAAAACACAAAAGAAACCACCTGTTATAATGCTACATATTCTGGCCCGGATTTGCCAAGAACAGGTCGGAACAGGGCGTTCTGAAAGGGGAACATTGGACAAAAGTTTTTTGAGGGCTTTGGGCGAAACATTTGATCGAGATTCTTTGAAGAAAGACCAATTTGGAAGATTTGAGCTTGAATTTGCCTTCCAAGTATCAGACATCTATGAAGTTCTTGATATTTTTACTTGATTACCTGATTTGAAGTTTGACTTGAGCCTGTACCCCAAGACACAGAGCTTGGGATTCTGTTTAATTACTGTGTGATTCTTGATTGAATGAAAATCCGACCCTTGGAGAAATACTTAAGAATAATTTTCCTTTGGCATTCTGAAAAAAGTTACAGTAAGTTTCTGCACATAGGCACGAGATAATTGCAGCGAAAGTTGCACATAGGTAAATGTGTAATAGGTGAAGGATGATTGAGATGCATACACATTCCATTGTCAGAAACTCCTGCTTGCATAATTAGGCTAAGAATCTGCATAGTTTAGTTTTTTATTGCATTTTTTACTTGTCAAGTTGCATCACATCACTTACGAAGCATAAATAGCTTCAGAATTTATTCCAAATAACAAAAAGTCCACAGAGGATTGAGTTATCAAAGCTTAGCTTGTTGTTCATAGTCTGTGATAGTCTGTTAAACCCAAACCCAAGATTTCAGAATATTCTGCACTTTTTTATGCAAAAAGAGTACTTGACTATTGTGTGCAGGCATATTGAGAAGGGATCCAAGCATCAAAACACAAAAAAGATCTACCTTCTTAGATATGCAGAAAATCATTCTCTGCCAGCAATATTGACCAACTTTTGACCCAGTCAGAGATGCAAATTTGAATGATTTGCACTAATCATAAGACATCTGACTTTTTGCCTAGCATTCCTCAAGAACTTGAGTAGCTTTGGCATTAGAAATCATGAGCAAATTCTTATCTATTAGCATATGGCATTATCTTTTGTAAGGCAGTCTTTGTTCTGATTTGGGAAAGTGATTGAAAATTGTTGTTTGAGCTTTTTGCCTTGGAATTTTCACACATAGAGTGGTTGCCTTAAGCAACCTGGAGGTTCTAAACCACTGAGGTTGAAGGTTTTGCTAGGAACACCTTCAACAATATTCATCTAGAAAAATACAAGAATATTTTTCACCTCTGGAAAAACAATCAGTTATAATGGTCGTCAGATCATGAGATATGCCTACAATATGCTTTAAGATCCCTAAACCCACTCTCCCCCTAACGAGTTCCCCCTTAACAGGAGCAATCCAAAAAATTATGATCATTGGAGGTAACGACAATACAGTTTTTGAGGTTGGTGGAGCAGCACTTGAAAAGGTAAATCCTTATAAATATCTTGGAATTGACATGATTAGGTTACAGATGGCTAACAGCAGCTCTTAAGTGTGCATCTTGGGAGATGAGAGTCCTTTACAATATGATACATACATGCAACTCGAATAATTTTGAACCTTGGCAGATATGGCGATTATTATTTGGTATTCAGATAAGGCATTTGTTCTTTATGGATGTCCAATTTGGGGCCCTAGACTTTCTCTTAAAGAATGGAATAAAATAGAACAAGTCTAGAAAAGATTCTTGCTAGAAGGGTTTGGAGTCAAGTCTCAGACTCTATAATACATGTTGCTTGCTGAGTTGGGTCTTTATAGTTGGAGCTCTAATTAGAACGATCACATATATAAATAGAGTGTTGGCAATGGATTAGGATATGCTACTTTATTTGTCATTGCAGCAATCTAAAGATAAAGGCTGGTATTTGGATGCATTGAAATGGGCAGGCAAATGGCTTGGTTTGAATACGTCGCCTGATTCAATAAAATATATAAAGATAAAAGTGTTCCTGACAGAAAGAGCAATTAGCAAGTTATGGCAACTGGAGGATACATGTAGTACGAAAAAATAATTTTACCTAGCGGAGATTAATTCCTTACAGAAATTTAAAGAATATGATTATTTGTTGTCACAATTAGTCGCACGAACCATATGCATATTTCTCAATTGAGGCTTTCTTCTTACCATTTGCATGTTGAGACATGTAGGTGGTATGGGACACCTAGACACGAAAGATATTGTCTTGGATGTTTTTGAACCGCTACTCGAATCAGAATGTCATACATTTCTAGGATGTTCTTCCTATGAACATATAAGGAGCAAATGTGGTTTCGAGGTAAACACTTTACCGAGATCTTTTTGTGCATTTTACGAGATCTTTTTGCAGTAACCATCACATTTTTTTATTTTTAGGATGTTCTTCCTGGTATCGAGCTAAACACTTTATGAGATCAGATCTTTTTGCACACTTTACGAGACCTTTTTGCAGTAACCATCACATATTTTAAGCACTTACATTCGGGATGTTTAGGCGGATATTTAGTTGTCTAATTTAATGCATACCTTTAATATATCTAGCAATTTAGATTAATTCACTTTAATTTTACTCAAACTCTGTAATATTTTGCCATAGGGCATAATATTTGGGCTTAATGTAATATTTTGCCATAGGGCGTAATTTTTGGCTTAATAAATACATCGTTTTATAACTTAAATCTTTTTGCCTAAATGTTAAAGAAGGGGTTCACCTCCTCTAAGAGCCCATTACGTCTGATAAATGGGCGAGCCCGGAGCCCATTTATCTGGCGTAATGGGAGAGCAAGGGAAGTGAAACCCTTTAACCGGCAGGCTATCGACGCTGAATACCAAGCCTGGATTATGAAGACCCGATGTCGGATTATCAGACCCACAGCAACCTTTATTAGTAGCCATAGCACGACTATCAGACCCAGGGCAAAATTATCAACATCCAGACCAAGACATCAGCATCCAAACCTGAATCCAAAGCTACAATCAGCTGGTTCTGGCATATCACAGATCTGCAACGGTGCTTTGATCCAAAAGTGTATACCACGTGTGGCAGATGCATTCAAATAAATATATTCATCAAATAAATACATGTCAAATAAATTGCGCGCTAACACTCACAACGCATTTTAGCAAGAAGCCAAGATTTACTCCTGCGGCATTCCGGTAGCAAATTAGGTATTACATTTAAAACTTTACCAACGGCAGACATACCTAGCCATATTATACAAGCTCCAAGCCATAATAAAGCCTGTAAGTGACTTAAAAAATTCTGACTAATTTTCATTACTGGTACACTAATGATCCCTAATCAAGCCAAACCAACTCAAGATAGTTATTTTCGTGTGCATACATGACAGAAGGTTGACTCAACCATTGTAACTTATTTGGAATGCAAGTGCACTAAACTCAACATTTACTATGATAAAATATTGGCAAGGTTCACTTTTGAACTCATTGCGAACCCTCCCTACCTACTCAATATTCTACAAATGCCCAGAACCATCTAATGCTGATATGGACAAGCATCACCATTCTTACAAAATCCTCTGGGAAAATATCTGCAAGGAATAGATTTTCTCACTGGAGGACCTCTACTAGCACCTTTGTTAAATGTTTCACTTGATTGGTTCCATGGGACATCCCGACGAGGGGCAGCCCATCCCCCATCAGGTCGTAATGGTGCCCAGCCCCCAACGTTCGGAGCAACCCAATTACTTGCTTGTGCCTCAGGAGCAGCCCAACCATCATTACCTCGTGGCATTCCCCAACCTCCGGATTCTGTACCTTTCTGCTGTGAATTCCAATCTGCTCGGGGGTTGCCCCAACTGTTATTTCCCCCAGTAGAAGTGGGACCCCAACCCTCAGATTTTGTTTGGGGCGTCGGGGTCCATCCGCTCCAGTCTGACGCAGACTTGGTAACTTGATCAAAATTTCGACTTTCCAATGCTGGTATAGTGCTAGCCTTCTCATGATTGTAATTTGATCCATTATATGCTGCATTTCCACTCCAAGTTCCTGCAGCTGAAAGAGCTCTTGAATTCCACTCATTTTGATTGCCTCCCTCCCCCTCAGGACCCAACATTCTTCCAGTCCATCCGTCAGTAGACGGTGGACATGCACCTTTCATTTCCTGCTCTAAAGCCCTCCATGGTTTGTCGACTCCAAAATTTCCAGCCAAGGCATCAGTAAGGAGGATCGATTCCTCACGAGATTGGCTTGCCTTCCATATTCTGAGATCCATAGGAAAAAGACCAGTTGTGTTCCACTTTCTAAGTTGTTCCATAGAAAAGGGACCTTGTACTGTCCCTGTAGGATCCCGGTAACACCATATCTTTTCTCTCTCCATGTTGGCTGCAGGGAGAACTGTATGCATATGCGGAGTTGCTGGTGTTGGCGTAGATAACATAGCTGATGATGAGGGCAATGGTGGCGGTGGTGCCGGCTGTGGAAGAGGGAGTTGTTGCTGACCAGAAGACGGAAACAAAGGCGGAGCCGGGTAACCAAACTTCAGATCCCATGTAGACATATTGGATTCCGAGTCTCCATTCACACGGCCATTGCCGTATTTGGATTCCCCACTTGCGGCATTATGTTTCTCAATCCATGTTTCATTCTCAGGTCTGCCATCTGTTGCCTTCCAGTCAAATTCTCTATCCCATCCTTGTTCAAAGGAAGAGCTGTCATGGGCAAATGACCTCTCACTTTCATGTATTTGGCCCTTCCCAAAGCTTTCATTGCCAAAATCTTTTAACCTACCACTGTCAGATCCAGCTGTCTTAAAGTCATTCTCAAATTTCTCATGCTCCCGACTAGACGTAACAGGGGTTGCAGTTTCCCAAATCTTGCTACCGTGACCAGATCTATGGCGATTAGGATCCCTGTCCCTTCTACCCAAACGGGTCTCGTCCATTGTGGCATCCCAGTTATTAGCTCCTCCAGAACTTTTATCCCTCGTCATTGTTTTGGATGAGATATCCCTGGTGTATTTTGCAGATCCTTTGTCTACAGGATTTGGAAATTCCGCTGCAACAAAAGTACATGCAAAACTGTCACTCTTTTAAACAGTACCTTAGTTTACTAGAAACCACACCATTTGCTTCTTTCAAAGACGTTCATAAATACCTTTAGTAGATGGAGTTGTGTTTGTCTCTTCACTTGATTCATACTCAGGGTCCATGGTGGCATCTGCCAGAACTACTATAGCCTTGCTGAGTTCTTTAGCCCGGAAATCAGGGTTACTTAGCCTCTGTAGTTTCTCTACGCATTCTCTTAATGTATCATATAGTCAAGGGACTCCAACTCAGAAAAGATGCACAAAAACAAGTTTTAACAAGGAACGCACAAAGTTTATAATTCCTCCACAGATTAACTAGTTTGCAGATTAAACAAGAAATAGGGGAGTTAGAAAATTAAATTCTATAAATGCTTGAGGGCATAAGTTGGTTCAGTTAATTCATTCAATAAACATACAACACTGGATGAAACTTTGGATCAAGAAAGAAAAAGAAGGATATTCCTTTTTGCGCCCCTTTTCATTGGCTCGATCCCTGAGAGCACTGACCCGCAAATGTTCCATCTCGAACCACTGACCCCACAAAACAGAAAAGGAGCTAAATTTAATTAGCTGATAAAAACAAAACAAAAGCTCTTCAATTTTAACAATGATTGACTGGAACCGTACACGTACATCATTCAGTTTTGCTTCGCGAATGGCTAGGGCCTTCTGCTCAACCTCGCCCTGCAAGGAACTAATGCTCGTGACCTTATACATAGCTACCTAAATAATAAGTCATGCATGCTGCAATTACTTCCATTCAGCGGTAAAAGCATACCACTTTCAATGCCCTAATAAAACCACATCTTATGCTTTGACGCAATCTCTTGCATTCCTCCTGTTTATAAGACAGTTGGTAAAAATAATAAGTCACGTTTTGTAACATTAGACCCATTTAAAAATGGGCAACAGAAGTCTGGGACTACAGAATAAAACATGCTAGCATTTACTAATAAATTCAAGAACCATGAGCACAACACCGTTTTATTACAGCTAAGAAGTTCTCATCCATAAGATTTGGAAACTATAACATCATTGCATACTTGCACGGCTTCTTGTAGTATATACCAAGCAATACCATATTCTTTTCCTCCAAAAAATAACTTGGGAGTATTTTCAGAATTGAACTATATAACGTTGATTCTGATGTTTCCTAAAAATACAGTTTTTTTATAATTACTTAGAGCCCAATTTGATATTTTTCTCAAAAGTAGAACAACATGCAAGCCACTCTCACCTCAGTAAAGTCCTGATTTGACACAAGATCAATTGTTAAAGTCTCCCTCTTGTGAAGGTTCATAATCTCCAAAATGATGTTCGTCGTCTTTCTTCCAGTCTTGTACTCCTCTAGCTGTTTCTTAACACCTGACAGGAAAGAGCCTTACATCAAAATTGCGCTTAGATAATAGAAACAACATAAAACACGAGTACAGAAACCCCACCAACAACTTGTACAAGCCTGTAGCACATCTCATTTTTGCTGCCTGAACCAGGAACCCGAATTCGAACGAATGTTCCAATAACTTTGTTTTCAAAATCTGTGTCTCCAATTAAATCCTCTACCAGTGCTCTCCGCAGATAAATCAAGTTAATATTTATTTGATTTACGGCTGCATATTCACTAGAATCTGGACGAGCAAGCTCGTTTGAATCTGATTTTCTTCTCAACCTTCGTTTCTCCTTTAAATTCGGTTTCTCCAGCTTGTCATCATGGTTATCAAGATCAACGGCACTATCCTCCGCAGTTGATGCATGGCTAGAGGTTTGCTTAGTCCTCTTAGTGCTTATAGATCCCTTTGGACGGAAGTGCAGCTGCAAAAGCTTCATCATTTCAAACTGTTGCACTGACTTCTTTCCAAACAAGGAATGCAACATTTCATCACAGTTGATTATAGTTCTCTTTTGAGGATTTTGAAGCTTATTGTCCTTTATGTATGCCCATAGCAGTTTATTTACTGAAAACCTTGATAATGGTTTTTTGGGATCCTCATTCATATATTTAATAAAATCTAAAATCTCCTTTGATGCCCAGCCCTCAAAAGCAGAGGGTCGAAAGACTTGCTCTTTCTCCTTGTAATCTTTGTCTTCTTCCACATTCTCGGACGTTGCCAAAGAGTCTTCTTCACTAGATGCAACAGCCAAAAGTTTGCTTTTCTTGTCCTTACGCTTCCTTTCACCAGATGTATCTACATCTTCATTATCATGGTCTTCTGACTCAGATCCAGATTCTTCATTATCAGATTGATCGTCTGTGTCTGTTCCCATATCTGTTTCCCATGTTCCCTCGATAACCTTACCCTCCTCGTCAAGTTTTGGCATCTTCAAGCCCAATTTACTCCGCAAGTTCTCCCAATATTCTTTAAAAAGACATTCATATGTCTCCTGGTCGTTGAAATCTACTTGCACCTATAACATCAAAAAAAAAAAATCTTTAGCAAGAGAAAGAATGGTAAACACTAATTTCAATTTTAAGTTCAAAACTTCTATTGGGAGGTTTTGATTCCTTTCCAGGGATCTTTCCTCCTGTTTTTGTATATCAAGTAAACCTTTACAATTAATATAGCACAATCTGCCGTTTCACCATGAAAAAAAGAAAAAGGAAAAGAGAGATAAACATCTGCAAATTGCAGTGGCTCCACTCAAATAGAAAAAACTCAGAAAACCTGAGAAGCTAATCTGCAAGTTTCTTCATGATTAGGACGCTTCTGAAAAAACTGAAGCGGAATAGATAATCTTAATTGCTTAGTAGTTTTCCTTTTGTTACTATTCATCACATTATTAAATTCTCTTATTTTTCTCATCAGAACTTGGTCTATTTTATACATATGTTGCTCTAAAATTTTTCCATTCATGACATGCATCCACACCCTTTCATTTGTTAGTGCTATTAGGGTGTTAGGACACTTAAGTCTGAGTATATCAAAACTCTTGATACACTTTTCACGTTCTAGAAAAATAGACATGCTTACCCCATCTGCATTCACGGATTCATTCCGTTCAATCATCTTCACAATAGGTAAGCAATCCTCACATAAACCTTTTCTCTTTCTAATAGAAAGAAATCCTGACTCCTTACTACATGCAGCACAATAAGCCTTTGGACAAGTATAGCATTGAATGCTCGCAGACCTCGAGCAACCACAACAAAAATGCCAACCTGCAACGCGAAACAAAGAGAAAAAGAAAAGGTTTAGGAATATTTATCATGCAGCATCAAGGAGAAAGAAATTAAACATTTCCGAAACAAAACCAACATGGCGAACTCACAGCTGAACATGCTTTCTCTATGTAAATATTTCTAAATGCTTATATATATCCTGCCATACATCACAATGTAAAGAAGCAAGCGGGCCATCAAGTTCCAACAGCTTGATGCATCATGATAGTGACAAGCACCGTTTTTAAAAAATAAGAGGGAAAACAAATGAAAAATAAGCAACTGAAACATACCACATATCCATGCCCCCTTCTTTCGAAAAAATGCATCATCTCGGCCAATGCAGTTTAGATGATAGGCCTTTGGGCACGATCTGCAAGAAATGGATCATTTATGACATCCCATTAAGAAAACAGAACTATATAAATTTGCCTCCTTCCACCCAGAGGAAGACAACTATGAAAACCATATTTTCCAACGCTCACACAGAACACAAATTTAATATATACCTTCTATCGCAAAGAACTAGTTTACCACCATCAAAACACACAAAACAAACATCATCCTCCTCCTTTTGGACAATGGGCTTCTGAGCTTTCCTTCCCCGCTTTTTTCTGCCTTCTTGAGAAGGCTGATCCAAAGCGCGCTTTCGATCATTTTGTTGACCATAACCATCCCCTTCATTCTTCACAAGCGGGACTTCTCGCTGTTGCTCAGCCCGAATACAAGTCAGAAGTTTATTCTGCTCTTCTTCCTCTGCTGCCTCGTATAGCTCCATTTCCCGTTCTAACTCTGTTTTTTCCTCCACACGCTTTGTCACATTAAACATATCAATATCTTCCATGTCATTGTTTGTCGAATCATGTACCTTTGAAATTTCTTCCATGTTTACTTTAAGCATATTGGTGTCTGATGTGATGTATGGTTCAGATTGCATATCGGTAATTTTTTCTGCAAAGAGAAGTTCTGAATCTTCATTAGCGCTTAGCTGGGTTTCTGTCTTTGTATCTTTCTCTTCATTGTCATTTCGCAAGAGTTCGGAAGGGGTTTCAGGAAGAGTTTTAGCCACTTCTACTATGAATCTATCAGCTGAAGTATCAATTACTAGTGCATCAGCTGCTGTATCCATCACAGCGTCCTGGTTTTTTGTTCTTGAACAAGCACCAGAATGTTCTAAAATCACATTGCAAACTTCTTCCCCTTTGGTTTGCTCATCATCTTTATTCTTAAAATCATCTCCTTTGCTCTCGCTTTCTTCCGCAACAATTCCACTGTTGGATGCTGGATCTTCAAGAACACTATCAGCTAATTTAATTGACCCCGTATTTAGGGTTGCATTCTGTTCTGTGTCATCCTTGCATGCAGGTTGCAAGTTGGCTTCCACGGCCTCGGCTAGCGGTATAGAGCACGGCAGGCTACTGCATTCAAATTCAATAGCACTTGGCATAGGCTGATCTTCACTTTCATTAACAACACCATACACATGGCTATCAACCTCACATCTCGTAGAAGCTTCCAAAGACGTCGAGTGAGTCTCCCCTACCGTATTACTAGCATAAACCTCAGGTCCATCCTCCAAACACTTATGAAATGACAGCTCGCCAGTGAGCCCTAGTTTAGAGGCCTCGTCACAATGCCTCGATTCCTCCATGCATTTCCCGGTCTCCTTAGGACTTGGCAAACCTTCCTGACATTGAAACTGCACCTCCTCTGCTTCCATGTTCATTTCAGCCTCCTGTGATCCCAATTCATCCCTTAAGCCACCTTCATCCTCTCCCGTACTAATGCCTACTTCTAATTCTAGAATACCTGCACTCATGCTAGGAGGATTAACCGAGGCAGCCACGCCGGACTCCGGCGCCGCCTCTTCTGGCTCCACATCCATGTAGCCGGTCCTCTTATCGTTGTTTCTTTTCTTTTTCTTTTTTCCTCGCGCTTTTATGTTTTAGCACCTCCTTAATATACGAAGACATACGAATACATGGCTCGACCCTACAAATCCACAAATAAGGGTTGATTTATTATTTTGAAACTTTTAAAGTAGGCTATGTCTAAGGTAACATGGTGTGTTCTTGGATCATTCTTATCTAAAATGGCAAATGGCCTCCCAAAAACCTCTAGAATAAGGTATTCTTAGCTTGATGTCGTGGAACAGGAAGGGGTTGGATATTCTTGCCATCCCCTTGACCTATAGAATACGGTCGTGCCTCAATGGCGCTTCCAGACTTTACAGGTCAGGGGCTAGCAAGAATGTTCTCCCCCTTCCCGTTCCACATCATGTAATGGACACATGGTTCACATTATGCTTATATTTCATTTCATTTATATTAAAACGTAAAAAAAAATTGTGTTCTGTGGAGCAGAGCCGCCCATCCGAAGATCGTCCTTTCCAAGGTAAATTGAGTGCAGATCCATTTTGGCCTTAGTGCTTCATCTATTTGTGCTAGAGCAAAGCCTTTGTGCCTTTTGTGTTTCTAATTTGGGTAACATCTGCTGGGTTTTTTAGGCGATTTGCAAGGGCATGGAATCAATAGGTAGATCTGGCAATATTCTTGCTTTCATTAAGGTCTCGATTTTATCTTATTCTTGGTTGTCTCTTGTTCCTATAAATGGTCCTCAACACAAAAGCATGTTCTTAATGTCAAATCAAGAAAACATGTTCTCGGTGCTAGATCAAGCCGAGGAATGGCGTTCAGCACATTAAAAGAGCTATAGCTTCAAGTTTTACTCCATTCCAGCCAATCCAACTTCTTGCTTGTCTCAATTTCATCTTAATCTTGGTTGTCTCTTATTTCTATAGATGATCCTTAGCACAAGAGCATTATGTGAATCTACTCTACTCGTAGATTCGTGGCACCACTAGACTCAGCGGCGCGCACTCGCGGAGTCGCGGCTCCGCTATTCCTGCGCTACCTCATTTGACGGCTCCATCTCAAGAAATTCTTTTGTAGAATCTCCTCAAAGTGTAGATTCTCTAATCCATAAACTAATATAATGCATGCATATGGTATTTTCAATGTAAAGTGAATGGGGCATGACACTTAAAACAATGTTGTTGTTGAATGCTCCTTCTGGTACTGTTTCTGTTGCTTTGAGTGTCTTACCTACCTCTTCAGAGGCTACAATACCTAAATCCACTATGGTCGCTGAGGTAAGGAATGTAAATTCTTCTCCTTTAGATGTGCGTGCTTCTCCAGTTCTGCACGAGGGGGATTTTCCTCCCCTTCAAGTTTCTGGTAGCGTGCCTTTATCTGTAAGTGTGCCTACTTCTGCTCCTATGGTTTCACAATCCCAAGCTACTGCCACTGCTTGGAGTTCTTTTGATTCTGTTTCTAGAATTGCATACCAGAGATTTAGTGATTGGATTTGCAAAGATGGCCAGTGACTCCAGGAAGGCTCGGGTGCCAGCTGCTTTACAGGTGCTAGCTGAGGGGAATAAGGAAGAATTGGTGACAATTTTGGATGTTTTAAAATCTCGCCAGACACAGCTTCAGCAACAATTCCCTTCAGACGATGTGTTTTACCAATCTGACTATCAAAATTTAATTTAAGCTTCTGGTATTCCAGTAGTCGAGGTGGATCATGTTGCTCATGTCAGGTGTGCTAAAAATTTGTCATCATGTTTTGTTCTTGGCTACTTTAAAGCACGATTTCATTAATTGGAGAAAATAAGCCCATTTTGAGAATTTTAAGCACACCTAATTTGCTCTAGCACGAATACTTTCACCTACTTCTCGAGCACAAGAAACATGAGGTAATTAACATACACATATACATAAAAATTTTGTGTTATACTTGTACGTGTACATGACACTCGTAGAAGCTCAATAATGGCCCTACATTGTACACCAATAATTCACATAAATAATTTTACTTCACTATAAAAACGGCTTGACGAGGGGGTAGAGGCCATTCATCTTCCATGGCTTCTTCGATGCCTCGTCCAGAGCACATCCGCTCTTTCAAGTGTTACTTGAGCTACAACGATCTGGGCGAATGCGCTAGAAATGGCGTTAAGCTTGATCCATGGCTCTTATCTAAAGCTGATGGACCTGCTAGTGCTTGCAGGAAGCTCACTCGTGTTAAGGTCCACATTTATCGGCTTCCGGATCGGGGAGATCTATGAGTGAATGGCATCCACGAGCTTTTTACTGGCCGCAACCATTCCGCGGTATTTTATAGACAATCAAGAACCTATTTCATGCTAAACGAGAATTCCGAAATTCTCTAATTAATTAAATCGTGCTTTTTATTGGGAGCTATTTAGATTTTACACGATTTCGCGGTTGGTTCACGCATTTTGACATGTATGAGTTGACAGTTGAGCAAACAACATGTTCATTGAACATGTCATTTCATATGTACAATGGTTGACAATAGAATGTAACTTGTTTTTGGAGGTCAAATATTGTCATTATGGCTAAGTAGTCGTGGTCGTAGTCATAGCATAGATTGAGAGAGTATACAATTTTATACTTTTTGTTTAGATATAAAAGTTGAGTTGAAAAGTTATAAAGAAGTAAGACCAACCAAGAAGTCTCATAGGTTTGTTAGGCCATATTAAGGGTCCAAAATTATCTGAAAATATATTCTGATACGCATACCGCATTATGAAAAAAAACCAATTTGTTGAGTGTGTTGCATTGTAATCCTTTATCTTATATGGGGTTTCCATAGATTGATTGATCTCTATGGATGTTAACAGCCAAACTCGTCGTTCTTTTGAGTAATCAACATCCCTTCATTAAATTGCATTGAATTAAATTGAATTGTCCACGGAGGCCAAATGGCCTATAGGAGCCAAAATAAGTAAACAAAGAATAGTCGGCCGATTACTGCCTAGGATTACCTCCCTCACCCCAAAAAAAAAAAAACCACCACCAACAACCTCAAAGTGTTTTCGAGGGAAAAGCCTTTAAAGTAATGAGCTTGCCGACGAGCTACACATTTGTACATGTCAATGTATTGATCAGGGACACAATTGAGCATGCAACGATTGGTTTGATGTATCCAATCTGTCATATTGTGCCCGAATCAGGGCAAACACTGGGTTGTTATGAAGAAGAGTATGTTACTCATCTTCAACCACTCATCTTCATGCTTCAATTGCTTATGAGTGAAAAAAAAATTGAGTTTAGAGACCTTATTGAAAAAGAAGGCAATCAATATATCTTTTGATCACAAAACATAAAATAAAATCATATAACAAGGTTTCAACCCCTCCTCCATATAGGTGCACTTGAACTAGCCACGGACAATGAGTATTATTGAAACTTTGATTTCAATGTGCTCTTGATGATTTAGGTAAGATGGCCAATAAATGTGTTGACCCTCAACCTGGCTTCAAAGGTCAACCTCAATAAGCCAACTTGAGTATAAACCCAAATTGGGGTTAGGACCTCCAGATCACTTAAGGTGATCAGTCTATGGAAGATAAATCTATCAAAAAAGCCAAAAACTCAAAGTTCTCATACCTTTCCCATTTCTAGAAAATGGAGCCCTGTCTCAAATTGATGTGGCAGTCGATAATGAATTGAATCTTTGGGTCAGATGATTTAAGCTGGCACAGAAAAGTTGCAAGAAGCTAATGGTGAAATCCCTGACCAAGTCAGATCATTATCCTGAGAGATATTCCAGCTTAAAGTGGGGTCAAAAATTGGTCAATGACAATCAAACTGTAAAACAGTGATCAGTAAAATGGAACTAGAGTTTCTGACCACTTTTTTGAGAACTTTCAAAGCCAATATATCACAAGAGTATCCTAGAGTGTGGACATGAGGTCAGATCTTCATTTGGATGCTCATAGGTATTTTTGCCTTCAGATTTTGCAAAATACAGTCAAGAACAGTAAAAAACAGAATGCAATTTTTTCTAACTCGAGTTGTAAGTGGAATTTTTTGGTTTTTTCAAAGCATAAGGGTCTCAGATGTATCAGGGATTGAGTGCAACTGGACCAAAAGCAATTAAGAACATAGAGGAATTTTCTGTAAGATTTTTTGGAGGACAAAATTGTCAAGAATCATATGAGAGAGAATTTCTTCAACTTGGCATCAATTTTTCATTGATATAGAGGTAAATCAGCCATAATAATAATGAATAATGGTACTTCAGTACTTCAAATGCAAGAAAATATCAACTTCAGGTCATCAAATAATTTTAGAAGATAAATTCAACCAAATCTCTTTGGATTTGATCGGGGAGTACTCAGAGTCTTCAAAAATCCTTCAAGTCATGCTTAGCAATGATCACTGTAAGGTTTGAGTGCTTCTGGGCCTTCGAAAACTGCCTGTGTATGTTTGTTACAGTATATAGGTTTGATTTTGAGATTTCCGGGATCACAGACCATGATTTTAGGCTTAATGTGTTGCTTAGATGGAGGAATCCAAAAATAGTTAAGTTACAGAGCTTAAGGATCCAATTCCGACGGAATATAAGCTGATTTCCAAGTTTTAGGGTTGAAGACCGTATTTTTCGGCAAAAACTCGCGATACGGTTCGCGTATTTTGGGGAGTATATGCCCGAATATGCCCGTATTTTGGCCTTTTAGGAATTTCGGCCAAGGTCTTTTAGGGATAATATGATTCTATTATGGAAATCTAGCAAATCTTGGACCATAGGGGAGTATAGCCATGTGACCTTTCAAATTTGAGGCTAATTTGGGACTATAATGCGTGCCACAAATACCTAGGCAATGGTCACCATGGGGTAAGAGGAAGAAAACAAATGGTGGTCAAGAGGGTAAAAGAATATGGAGTAAGAGAGAATAAGATAATGGGAACTCAAAAGGATGTGCATGGGTAATGATAGGAAAATATCTAATGGTAATAAAATGAAAGGAAGAGGAGAATGTGGATAGAGAAATATTTGAGATGAACAACTTGGCAAATGTGGTAAAAAAGGGGGAGGCACAATGGTCAAATAAAGGTAGGGAAATAAGGTATGAATAGAGGTAGAAAAGAAAAGAGGGAATCTAGGGTTTGGTGCCATGTGTACAGGAATCTTCCAAGCTTCAAAAGATGTCTTCCAAACTTCATAACCCAGATTCTTCTAGAGTATATTCTTGACTAAGCATTTTACCCCAAATAAAATACCTCTTGTGAACTTTCAACTTGAGCTCTTGTTGACCTGAAGAATTAACATCCTTTGACCTCCATATCAATGTTGAATACCAAGATCTTCCAAACTTTGACCTAGTCTTTCAAAATGAATTGACCTAGTTTGAATGCATAGATCACAATTAGCATGTTGCCCTTTGGGGGGCAACATCTCGCCAAAACAAGAAAAAGGCTGGTCCCCTCAGCCATGTGATGTCAAAAATGAGTAACTAGAGGGGTCTTCAACTTTGTACCAAGGTGTCTAAGTGGAAACATGATAGAATGAGAGTGTGAAGTGCAAATGTTGATGAAATGAGTGTGAATGTGGTGATGGAATGATGTGAGTGGAGTATGGTGAGTGAAAAAGGCATGAGTGAGTGTGAACATGACAGGGTGGTGATGGAATGGAGATGAAGTGAGTGTGCAAGTATTGAGATTTCGCCAAAACAAGAAAATGCATGTCTTCTCCTTGACCTTCAAACATTGCAACTCTACTATGGTGGTAAAGATGAATTACAGAGTGCTTTTGTTCTTTTGGGAATGAAAACAAGAATAAGAAGTTTAAGTGGAAGGTAAGGCTACTTATGACAAATGAAAAAATGGAGGAAGGGTGCACCTGTCATGGAAACACACAAACCAATTAGTCTCAAAACCTTGCAACTCTGCTATGATGGTGAAGATGATTTTGCAGAGTGCTGTTAAGGTATGGACAAAATAATAGAAGGCTGAGTGGATGGTAGGAATGCTTTAAGACAGATGAATAAAGATGGAAGAAGGATGCTCCTGCATATGACACTTGGTACTCATTAGTAACAATCCTGTTCTTGAGATCATTTGTACTGTTATCTGGCCAGACCATCTATAAACATAAAACCAACTTATTAGAGTAATGTGCTCAAAGGTCAAATTGATCTAACTACTTTAAACCTATTGTAGATCTCTAAGCTTTTTAATGTAAAAAGAGGGACAAGCAAGCATGCTGGTCCCAATACCTTTTCAGATGTAGGATATTGATAGGGTTTGGCAATGGCATTCCTGAAGCAACCTCTTGTAACCAATAAGAGTTGGTACCTGCAGATTCTAGCACTACAAAGGGTCCTTCCCAAATATTATCAAATTTGCCAGCTGAATCTTCCTTTGACTTATTTTATTTGAGGACAAGCTCTCCCTTCCTAAAAGTACCTTGTATTTTGTGTGCAGCCTTGAATGCAGCCAGATCTTTAGCCTTTTTCGACAAATTAGTGTTTTCAGCCTCCATTCTATATTCATCTAGATGTAACAAGGCATCCAACCTTTCCTGCAAAGCATGTTCAAAAGGTAAGCACAATTTATGAGCTAATCTCAAGGAGGATAACTCAAGCTCTACTGGTAAAACTGCCTCTATGCCATAGACCAAATTGAAAGGTGTGTGATTTGTAGCTGTTTTGATAGTGACTCTATAAGTCCAAAGTGCATCCACTATTTTGACATGCCAATCCCTCTTGTTAACCTCAACTGTCTTCTGCAGAATATTTTTCAACACTTTGTTGGTAGCTTCAGCTTGTCCATTACCCTGAGGATAGTATGAAGAGCTTTTGGTATGCTTGACCTTCAAAATGCTCAACAAGTTAGCAATGACTTCATTAACAAAAGGGGTACCCCTATCAGAATGCAACTGGAAAGGAATAACAAACCTAGAACAAACATATTCATGTAAAAACCCTGCAGTTGTGAGGTCATACTAATATTAGATGTCCAGTTAAATAATATTTTGCCATACAAGAAAAAGATTAGAAATTTGAACCAGGTCCTTTTGTAAGATTTGTTGAACCAAGTGCCTCTATAAGATTTGTGCAGACCACAGATGTCCCCAAGGCTGAAGAAATCATGGTCATGCAGACTAGAAGCATGAATGAATTCAATAAGCATGGTGAATCTAGTGGACCTGTTCTCGATGCCCCTGAGTACCACCACCAAATCCTGTTGCAGAAGTATCCCCTCGAGAAATAGTTGCACCTCCTCGTCACAAATATGGTAAGAAAGACCAAGATCTTGATGAGGTAGATGCCCTACTCCATAATTTCAAAGTAAGTGTAGATCTCTTCACTTTGCTAAAGATTGCACCTGTTGACCCTCAACCTGGCTTAAGAGTCAAACACAAGAAGCCAACTTGAAAACTATGCTCAAGTTGGGGTTAGAACCTCCAGATCAGTTAAGGTGATCAGTCTTTACAAGAAGAAACTACCGAAATAGCTCAAAGAATGTAAGTTCATACCTTTCCCATTTTCAAAAAAAGATAGCATTACTCAAATCAAGGTGGCGTGCAGGGATGGATTGGTTTTTTTATTTTTTTTTTATTTTTTTTACATGCTTAGAAAAGTATATGGATGATGAGGTAAAAATCCTGATCAAGTCAGAGCTCAGATCTGTGAGATTTTTGAGCTCAAAGTTGAGTCAATTTTCGGTCAATGAAAGTCAAGCTGTAGAACAATGATCAGAAAACTTGGATCTTGAGGTACAAGACGAATTTTTTATAGATTCCAAAGCCAATGTGTGAAAAAAGTAGCAAAGATGAGGGGCAAGTGGTCAAATTGTAATTTGAATCATCAAAAGTTTTTTTTTTTGTATTGATTTTACAAAATCTACTCAAGAATTGTATCAAACAGAGTGTCAAATTTTGTAATTCGAACTGGCGTGGATATTTTTTGGAAATTTTTGAATATACGGGTGAAAATAGGTGTAAAGATATACGGCAACTTGTCTAAGACAAGTTTTTGAGGTGGGGATATATTTTTTTGGAGAACTTTTTGAATGGCAAAATATCTAAAATCATAATACAAAAAGACTTGAACATTTAGTAGGCAATTTTCATTGATAGGAAAATCATACAACTCAAGATAATATCATAGGGAATGTAATCAGGTCATTAAAAAAATCATAGGGTCATCAAATAATATCAGAAGAAAATCTTTCATTGATATCTTTGCAAATCCAAATGAGAAGTGCTCAAAAGCTTCAAAACTGTTCAGATCCTGCTCAGCATAAATCGAATCGATTTTGAATGTGTCTGGGCCTTCAAAATATTTTTGTGAATGTTCCCCCAGTATACAGTTATCATTTTTCAAAATCCGGCATCTTAGGGCTCAAATTTAGGCTCAATCTTCTTCTTATGCGGGGAAATTTATGAATAAGTAGGTTTCAGAGTTGTACAAAATCAACACCATATAGTATATTGCCTAAAATCTTATAGTATTTTGCAAATCTTGTTATACAGTATAACAAATTCTGTACATCCATACCCCACAAACGAGGAACTTTGTGTACGGTGTAGATTAAGGAATAAGGGGTGAATATGCCTATCCAACAGCTCTCGCTGCCCGGAGTCACCCCCCGTGTGAATATGCACCCAAACAAAAGGGGGTTTAAGGGGGAATTTAATTTTAAACATGTCTAATGTAATGGTTTGTGTTAATTAATGTTCATAGTAGTTATGTTGGTTGTTATATTACAAAACTTTTTTGGCCCTTCGGGCCAAAAAAGAAAAAAAAGACAAAATAAAACAAAATAAAACAAAAGTACAAAATGATTGATATATTTTAAATTACATAATTTATAGGCTCCATTAAATTACATAATTTATAGGCTCCAAAATGGCTCCAAAATGACGACATTGTAACAATGCACTCAAATTGTCTTGAACATAATCTAGAAATGAAGGTAGCCTAGCAGAAATAGCCAAACAAATTGAATCTAGAGGATGGTTGGTATGAAGAGGTTAGAATGGGAAGGACTTACTGTTTAGTGCATCTCACTCGTTTCACCCTTTTAAAGTCATTCCAACTGTTTGAAATAAACCCTGGCCTCAAGGATATTACAATGTCTTTTTGTCAAGGCCTAGAGTACTTCATCTCTACAGCCTCAATATCATGTTGGGTCGTTATGTATGAAACCCTTCACTCAACGGACTAGTAACCAGCGGCATAAAAAGCATTTGAGTGCCACAAAAGGTAAGAGCATACAGGTAGCTATCACTTGCTAAATTGCACCAAGAGACCATTATCTCTTACCAACCAAAGACAATGAGCGTACATTGTGCTAGACCTATTAAATTGCCAACTTTTTTCGTGAAGAAGCTCTATGACAACCAAGCATGGCCAGCCCATGATATAGCATCGGGAAGGAAAGGCATGTTGCAAATTAAGGCTTTTGCCTCATCTTGGTGCCCTGTTCTTGAGAGCGGATCAATTATGCGCCAAGATCGATCGACATTGGTGTGATTCCATAATCTTTACTCATGGACACAAACATGTGGCATCCCTCATTAAGTCGGGCCTACATAGCCGGGTAGCGTAAAGCATGCTTCCAATGGTAACTTCATTCGCATCAAGCCCTCATCTTTGCATTTCATCCAAAAAGCTTGAGGCTTCATTGCTTTGTCCATGCCGAACATATGTTTGTGATAATAGTGCTACATATTAGTCAAGGCATTCCAGACGGCCGGATCCGAACCAAATTCAGAATTTACAATGCATGTATGTACCCGCTCTACCTATAGCTAGAGACGAATTTGCGAAGACATCCATCAAGGATGCTCACAAAGGTGATGTGATCTTCCCGGCCGCTTGAAATAAACCCCGGCCTCAAGGATATTACAATGTCTTTTTGTCAAGGCCTAGAGTACTTCATCTTCTGACCTCAATATCACGCTTTGGGTCGTTATGTATGAAGCCCTTCACTCAACGGACTAGTAACCAGTCAGATAAAAAGCATTTGAGAGCATTTGAGGTCGAACTGTGATATCCGGATGCATAAACCGCAAACGGATCAAAACATCCGGCAGCTTTGAGCCGGATAAAGTAGCCCCGATTTCATACAAAACCATGCCGGTCCTTGGCTTGCATGAACATCTAATACAACGGAAAAGGGTTTGAAAATGCAAGGGGCTAAAAAGGTCAGAGATGGGCGATTCCCCGAGCTAGTAATAATCGCGAGATACACTCTACACGGGCCGCTACGCCGCAGCCCATCCCCTCGTTCCATAATGCCGACAAGCCATTGACGATGTCCCCTAATCAGTATTCTTCTTTGGGCTAGTTCTTCCCAAGGGATCTTAACTCCGCCATGTCTATCCGAGAAAAAATGCTTCCCGAAGCTCGGAAGGAGGTGTTGGGGAGCCGTATCTGCTCCAGAATATGAGAGCAGAGAAGTCGATTCCAGAAGAGAGACCATATCCTGCTGTTCTTCGTCTTCCATGTCCGAATAGAAGAAACGTGCTGAGGCCCTCTTTCGTAAAAGCCACGAAGGGGTCGGCCTTGCCTCGAACCCTAAAATATGCCCTTTCGACTCCTGCATGCAAAGGGAGGGTTGTACATATATTTTTCTTGTACATCTCGACAAATACATGGGTGCTAACCATTAAAAAAGAGCAAAAAATCAATGCAGCATGTATGCGCACTCTAGAAATACTTATTAGTACACTCCATCAGATACATTCACCAAATCATAGCAAAACCATAGGAAAAAACAGTATAAAAATACAAAAGAAACCCCCTGTTATTATGCTACATATTGGAGCGAAATGCGGCGTGATGCAAGTAGTTTTCCAAGTTTAGGGTTCATCCAACTATATTTTCGGAAAAACTCGCGATACAACCTATGTAATTTCACGCGTATATATCAAAATATTCCCATATTTCATAGTTTAAGCAATTATGGCCATGATTTATTTGTAGCTCGAAAATAGGAAAGGTTGGCCATAGGAATTTACAGGTCATTTAACCATGGAAAAATATCCCTTTGACTCGAATTTTGATCTTTTCAAGACCTTAATAGGTAGGAAAGTTTTTGGATGGTACTCTATGGGACCTTGGGTCATCTTTAGAAAAGCACTTAAAGATTTGCAAAGAATAAAAAGAGAACTCCATGGTAGTTGTGGCAAGAGAATATGGAATAATGTGTGGAGCAAGGATGATGGAATGGATGAGGTATAAAATGTGAGTGGTGAAGGTGGATAACTCAAGGGGATATCAATCAATCTTTTTAATTTGGAATTTTTCGGTATGGTGGAAAATGTTTTTGGAGTTTTTTTAAGTTATTTTTTAAAGGTCTTAGGGAGTTTGGGAGCCGGAATACATTTCCGGCATTCCAAAAATTGGGAGAATTTTTTCTGTATAATTTTTCTATTTTTCAATCGTTTCCTCTTTGACGATTGCAGCTGGCGATAAGCACGCCTGCCACGACTACAATCGTCTGAGGTTAGCTTCCAAAATTATTTCTTATGTGTTACATATTGCATGTTACATATAGATAATGCTTCAGACTCGCCCTTCTTGCCATTCCAGATGATGTTTTCTGTTGTAGAAAGCTTGATCAAACTATATCTGCACGCCCCTTTGGAAGACAGGTCTTCCTTTTCGACCGGATGCATGCTGCCCAATCTTCCAAGGTGTTATCTAAGCTTTGTATTCCTTATTTTTCTGTTTCACAGGCATTATTACGATGATAGCGTTTCATCCAGGGTTCTCCTTCTCCAATCTGTCTTTACTTATTACTGAGGTATAATCTGGATGCTAGGTTAGTGCAATTAAATGCACGAATGTGACCTACTTTGATCTGCAGAGTTAGAAAATGGAAATCTGGTTTGCTATGCGCATTGGGAGAAGATAATTTTGGGTAGAATATTTTGAGGATGCTACAAATCTACTTATCATTGACCGATTCAAGGTATGACTCCATCGATTCATGTTAAGATAAATTGTTTCGATTGCTCAGAATCATGGCTGTTTGGTAATTATGGACATTCATGCAATCTTCTAATGTCTCTTGCTTGGCTGATTTGTTGCAGACATATATTTCAGTAATGTCTGCAGTATATTCTTGGGGAAGAGCATATGGTCACATCTAATTGATAAGGTCATTTTATTTTACATTTAGAAAATCATATTCAATTGTCTAGGCTATTTTGTTTGGTCATCTTCTTTTTTAAAATGAAAGGGTGTTGGACTTTGTGCCTGGAACGCCGCAGTGCAGACGCATGCGGCGTTCCCTTTCAGTTTCCGGCTCCTCTTGCGGGACGCAAGTTGCCGGCTTTGAATGCAAAATTTGAATGAAAATACCTCGATCACCTACATGGACTGGCGTTTCTATGAATTCTTCCCTCCCTTTGGCGCCTCACTCCTCCCCACAGCTTACGATTCTTGGCGCCTCACTCCTCACAGCTACGATTTTTTCAGTCGAGTTCATGATCAACAGGGTTCGAAATCTTGAAATACTTATACTTTGGATAATACAGATGCAAGATATATTCTAATGATTGTTTTCTTTTGCAGGATTGCAGCTTCAGGATTAGCTTCTAATTCATGTTCGAATCTGTCCACGGTTTATTGTCTTGCTTAGCTTGCTGTGCAGCCCATCATCCAAGCTTTCATAGTGTATGCCTCATATTATTTGCATCATGTGATCCTCCTAATATCATTTTGAAACTGCTAATCGTTTCTTCCTCTTTAAATTCGATGCAGGAACAGGGAGAAGAGGCAACTTAGTCAGCAACCCATCTTCCCAATCCATTCTAGGTTAGTGTCTTTGCTGCTTTACTGAATCTGTAAGGCGAGAGAGGCAGAGAGTTCCTTAGTCATTTGTAGTTTGATCTTCATCTTCAATTAAGAGTTTGTTACATCAAGTCTTCATTTCTGCGGATGAATTGGTTTGCGATGATAGTTGTCTATGATGGCCTTTATCTAAGATGCCCAGCTATCTAGCAGGGACGAGTAGAGGAAGCTTTACAGTCTTTGCGGGATTTAACAGCTTGGAATACCATTGTTGGATTATATGCACAGAATCCAAGATGCCCAGCAATTTAGCAGGGACGAGTAGATGAAGCTTTACAGCCTTTGCGAGATTTAACAGCTTGGAATACCATTATTGGATTATATGCACAGAATCTAAGATGCCCAGCTATCTAGCAGGGACGAGTAGAGGAAGCTTTACAGCCTTTGCGGGATTTAACAGCTTGGAATACCATTATTGGATTATATGCACAGAACTGTACACTCTTCAAACAAATGCAGAGTGAGGGCATAAGACCCAACAAAGTATCTTTCCTTATCATGTTTAATGTCTGTGCTGGTATTAGGAGCCCTAGCCATAGGGAAGCATTTACACATCCATTTTGTGACTCTTTTTGGACTCGAGTCAGATCTTAACATACAAAGTGCAATTATACACAGATCTACTAAGAATGAGCTAGGGACAGTAAAAATTTCAAGAAATCTGCAGAATAGAATGCTAAATGTGGATGTTTAAAGGATGCACAGGCAGTTTTTGATATAATGCCAATACGGGAAATTGTATCTTGGAATTCTGTGCTTGCAGCCTATGGCCAACAAAGACAGGCATATGAGATACATAGCTCAAAACTGAAGGAATAAAGAGCATAAATGACCATTTCAGAAGCTGAAAAGAGAGGAAGACGATCTAAAACGACGAATAAACACTAAAAACTGCAATTGAGCTAAAGAAACAACACAGATCTACTAAGAATGAGCTAGGGACAGTAAAAATTTCAAGAAATCTGCAGAATAGAATGCTAAATGTGGATGTTTAAAGGATGCACAGGCAGTTTTTGATCAATAACTGAATGTTTGACCATGCACAACTGAATGTTTGATCAATAACATTCCATTTCAACCTGATGGTATGTCTACTTGAAGATGGCTGTTTCTAAGATGCCTACCGAGTGTAATAGTCTGAATGTTGTTAATCAGACTCTGATATGTCTCCAGACCAACCTGGGGCACTTAAGAGTGCGCACACCAGGCCAATAAGGTCTTCATTAGAATTCCAGACTACAGGAATCCTATCGAGAACCATAAAGTGGCAGCTGAAAATTGTGAGGTCGGAGAAGCAAAGATGAGCGAGGTGAAATTGTTCATTTCCTCTTATATGACATCGGAATTTCTCTTTGTTCCAATTTATGTTTCACTTGCACAGGTATCCATTATTACGTCATCATTACAAGTTGTGTTTCCTGTGAGTGCCCTGTGGATACATAACAGAGGATATCGATCTGTTAGATCTTATGATATACCTTGTGGATAAGATATATTTGTTACAATAAGCATCTGGTACAGGGATCGTTGCCCCACAAAAGATAACATTTTCAGAAGATACACTTTTAAATATGGGAAAATTCAAAGCCAGCTTCAAATACAAGCCACTATGTTTGGTAATATGCTGAACTCACATTTTATTGTTTTCAAAATGCTTGCATAAAAAATACTTCAATCCTGATTTTCGAGTTGAAATTATGGCTTCTGATGGAGTTGCAAGAATGGCATAGTGATTTTGTTATTTGGTGCAAAAATGGGATAGTGATTTTGCTATTTGGTGCAAAAATGTCACAGTGATTGCTATTTGGCCCTGTCGATTCTAAAGATACAAATGGTAGACTGGGTATTCGCTGATGTTGTTTACCCTTAAAAAGATATGTTGGATTTTGTGAATGACTGGACTGTAGTGATGATAGATGGTTCCAGCATTGCACGCTCTTGGCTTATGCCTTCAAGATCTAATGGTGTGGCGATTTATGCTAGGATGGCTAGCCATTTAACTTCACTATTGCAATGGCAGATCATTGAGCAGAAACAATTTTGTGGCATGAGCTGATTGTAAAATTTACGCCATATTGAAATAACACGAGCCACATGTTTTAATGCATTATCAAACTTGCAGAAATAATGTGGCATGAGCTGATTGTAAAGTTTATGCCATATTGAAATAAGATGAGAGCCACATGTTTTAATGTATTATCAAACTTGCTGAAATAATGTGTCCTGAGATTGTAAATATGCCATATTGAAATAAGATGAGAGCCACATCCTTTGCCAAGGTTAATTGGATTATATAGGCTGTTGTTCTATCAATTTGTTTTCTCCCTCTGCTTTAGATGCCTACTTTTGCATATAGGCTCAAGATCCATATATGTTGAATCCGCGTTCATCAAGAGCAGCACAATATTGGAAGGTCGTTTTTTTTTTGTCAAACATAATTTCAATTAATTTAGTTTGTATCAATTTGTTTTCCATTCTCATGTTTTTGCACGTAGACTCAAGATTCATATAGGTTGAATCCACGTACATAAAGAGCAACACAAAACTGAAAGATCGTAAAATGATGTGTTTCCAAACAATGTACCATGTTAGATTGCTACTAGTTGAGTCTTCCCTTGATTTATTCCATTTCAGAACTAACTCTCCAGTCCTGAAAGTTCCCTATATTTTATGAGCAGCTTTGAAAGCAGCCAAATCCTTAGCTTTTTTAAGCAGATTAGCATTCTCAGCTTCCATCCTATACTCCTCTAAATGCAGAAGGGTGTCCAGTCTTTCCTGCAAGGCATATTCAAAAGGCAAACATAACTTATGGGCTAACCTCAGAGATGGAAGCTCAAGCTCTACTGGAAGCACACCTTCAATGCCATATACTAAGTTAAAGGGTGTATGAGTGGTTGCTGCTTTAATGGTAACTCTATAAGCCAATAAAGCATCCACCAGTTTGACATGCCAATCCTTTTGATTATCATCCACTGTTTTCTGCAAAATGCTTTTCAAAACTTTGTTAGTAGCCTCTGCTTGACCATTACCTTGGGGATAGTAGGAGGAGCTCTTGGTATGTTTGACCTTAAGAATAGTCAACAAATTAGTAATAACTTCATTCAAAAGGAGTACCTCTATCGAAATGCAATTGTAGAGGAATGCCAAACCGTGCACAAATATATTCATGTAAAAAATTTTTGCATTGTAATAGCATTAGCCTTGTCTTAAAGGAATTGCGCCCATTTGGTAAAATAATGCGGGCTACAATAATGTCTTGATGTTGTCCTCGTAAGGGGGTTAATAGGGCCAATATAATCCAGTCCCCAAATTTGGAAGGGCCACGGAGAAATGATAGGATTTAATGCGGTGGGAGAAGGATCCTTTTGCCAAATATTTGACACTTGTGGCAAGATTTTATAGCAATATAACATTCTTTAAATATTGTAGGCCAATAATAACTTTGGCTCGAGAATTTTCTTAGCGAGTATCTCCAAAGAAAATGGCCTCCACATACTCCTTCATGCATTTCTCTAATGATCAAAGCAAATTCTTCTTCATTGACACACCTCAAGAATAGTCCATCCTCATTGACTTTACATAGAACAAAGATTAATCATTTTAAATTGCCTACATTTTTCTTTAAATCTCCTTTTTTGGCTCGAAGTCAGTCCCGAGGGCATCTCCTTGAATTGTGGAAATTTTTTATAGGTAATCGCCAAATCCTGTTGGTTCTCGCTCTTCATCTTCTCAAGTCAAATAAGCTAAGGCATCCACAAAGTCAACAACCTCATCGCATCCTCATGATCAAAGAAAATGTAAGGTAAATAAAGACTGGGACTCTTCACCGATGTAACTCCTTAATGGAAATATCAAAGGTTTGTAGCTTACAAGCCCACCTTTGAATTTTTTGCTTTGGAAGTAGCCTTACCAAATAACAACCCCATTGGATTTTGCTTCATATAAACTTGAACGTAACTCTTCAATAGGAGGTGACCTTGTGCATCAATGAGGAACATAAGAGCAAAGCGACCTCTTTCTCCATTCGGGTGTATTTTTCTTCGTTGAACTCCACCGCTTCTTTGGCAAAAGCTATGGTATGCTTGTCCTGTAGAATAGCTAGACCTATGGCCTTTTTAGTGATAGTAATATAGACCTCAAATGGCATATCCAAATCAGGTTTTTTTTAAAGAGTAGCCTCACAAATGGACTTTATAAGTAACTCAAAAGACTCTTGGCAATCTGATGACCATGTGACAGGAACATACTTGCTCTCAGATTTAGAAATCTTGCCTATCCTTGTCAGTTTAGAAATAGGACTTATAATGTGAGCAAAATTAGGAATATACATCCTAAGAAAACTAGTCATGCCAATAAAACTTTTGACCTGCTTCAAATTCTTGGGGGGTACCAGTTTTTTGAGGGCTTCAACCTTTTCTTGTGCCACTTATATACCATTGTTGGACACCTCATGCCCCAAAAGTTGCCCTTTGGATGCAAAAAAAAAACACTTCTTTGGATTAAGGTTGACTCCAGAGTCCCTGCACAAAGAGCATATTTTTGCAAGCAATTCCAAATGATTAGTAGGGTGAGATCCTAAGCAAAGGTCATCCAAGTAAACTTTGAATTCTTGAGGAGACATGGGTTTAAAAATAACGTCCATAGCTCTCTGGAAAGTAGCAGGTGCATTCATTAATCCAAAAGGCATTATTTTCATTGCATAAGTTCCCCAAGGGGTAATAAAAGAGGTCTTTGGTTGATCTTCTTGCTTAATGCCAATTTGATTAAATCCTGAAAATCCATCTAAGAATGAGTACACCTCTTTTCCTGCTACAGCATATAAAATTTCTTCTAAAAAAGGCAAGGGATAGCAGTCCTTGATCGTAGCTTTGCTGAGACCTCGATAATCAATGCAAATCCTAGGCACCACTCTTGTTTTCTACAGGTACAATGCAAGATACCCATGCTGGATTAATGATTTCAATAATGACACCTGCATCTAGCATTTTATCCAACTCATCTTTGATTAATCCCATCAATGAAGCATTAATTCTTCTCAATTTTTGAAAAACAGGCTTACATCCTTCTTTAATCTTGATTTCAAATTGGCATACCTCAGCTTTTAATACCAAAGGAGCCTTAATAATCCCAGGCAAACACATCCTTCCTTTCTTCAAAAAACATTTGTATGTTCTTCTTATTTTGGTATTCAATTAAATCTCCAACAAACAGGGTTCTAGTCTTACCATTTTTTGTGATTGTAATCTCTTCAGTGTCCTTTTCCTCTGATGCATTAATGGTTAGAATGGGACAAAGTGCCTTTACCTAACTAGCATCAAGGTCTTCCTCTAGAATAGCTCCCTCAGTTAAATGTGACATGAGAGTTTCTCTACATAGGGCATCAGCTTCCACATTTTTCTCGCTTGGTATGTGAGTGATCTCCCATGAAGCAAAACTCGAGAGTACTCCCATTACTTGATTTTTCAAGAGCTCCATATCTGCATTTTTTGTTTGGTAGTTTCCTGAAACTTGTCTACAACTTAATTGTGAGTCACCATAAATGTGAATGTTGGCAATATCCATAGCTTTGGCCTCCTGAAGACCTGCAATCAAAGCCTTATATTCTGCTACATTAGATGTCACTTGGGGGAAGATTCTTCCTACTTTAGCTAAAAGTTTGTGAGAGGAATCTTTCAAAATAGCAGTAGATGATGCAATATTTAATTTTTTAGAAATACCTCCATCAAACCATAAGAATCCTGATGGCCCTTGTCTGCTGGGGAGTGCACATTCCATAATGAGAGGAACCATTTCATATTTCCTTGGTCTTGTATTTTTTATTCTGTAAGATCCCAAAGGTTCTTCAATCAGCATTTCCTTAATAAAGTCTACCTCTTCATTGGAGCCATAGGAGCCATCTTGATTGTAAATTGTGGCAGTTTGAGACCCATTGGAGATAGTACATCTCCCTTGAGACCAAACTGGCCTAGCATCCACAGTGGCTAACCATCTTCTCTCCAAAAGTAGATCATAGATGTCAGATTCATCCCCTATATCTTCAAAAGCTACTACAATAAAATTAGCAGCTACAGTTATGCCTTCTGTATTAACAGGCACTTTAGTCACCACACCAATAGGAGTGATTTTAGCATTATAAAAAGATCTTAATAATATAGAAGCTTTCTTGTCCACCTCGAAACCACACTTCTTCATAATATGATATGGCATGATGTTTAAGGGGGATCCTGTTGCCCCCAATGGGCAACATACTAACTGTTGGTTCATGTATTGGAGTTAGGTCAAGTCATTTTGGAAGAATTAAATAAAAAAAAAGAGCTTGGTAGTCAACATTGATGTGAAGGTCAAACAATATCAATCTTCAAAGGTCAACACAAATATTCAAGGTCAACTCCCGTGGAAGATACTCTATTTGAGGTCAAAGGTAGTCAAAGGATGCTTTATGAGATTATGGGTTGAGAAGATTGGAAGATGCTTTTTGAAGATTGGAAGACAAAGTTTGGAAGACCCCATGGTATTTGATTCCACCTCCTAGCCATTTTTTATCCATATTCCTACCCCATTTTGAAATTTTCCTAGTCATATTTCTCTTATACCTATACCCCCCCATGCTCACCTTTTTGCCAATCACACCATTGCTTGCCTAAGTCCTTTTTTTTCTAAATGCCTTTTGCCCCTCTCAAAAGATGATCTTCCCATTCCATATCCTTTTTCTCATTTTTCCTCATATTACACCCTTGCAAATGCCCCTAGCCTAACCCTTATTTGCAATTTCTTATGCCCCCTTACTTCATTTACCAAATGTGCCCTAGGTACCCATGCCACACAAATATCCCCCATGGAATATTCCAGTCATGGTATCTACCTAGTATATTCCCCAAAATATTAGGGTTGCCATAGACCCAAGTGATCAAAGCTTCATAATTGTTTTTTTGGTATCTTTTGAACCATGGCCTAGCTTCTCGAAATTGCTAAATACAGCATATTCCTAGTTTATACGTCAAAAAATACGGCCACCATATCGCGAAATTTCTGGAAAAATACAGTTGAAGAACCCTAAACTTGGAAACTTGCTCGAATCATGCCGGAATTGGGTTCTTAAGCCATAAAAACTACCTATTCTTGGATTCCCGCTTATTATCATCTCATTAAGCCTAAAATTAAGTCCTAAGATGCGGAATCATTAAATCTAAATCTATATACCGGGAAACAATGACAGAAGTTTTTGAAGGCTCGAGATGCATCAAACCTCAACATTGATACATGCCGAGCATGATCCAAGACGCTTATGAAGTATCCGAGCATTCCACGGTTCGATTTGAGAAAATTGACCGATATTCCCGTTATGATATTATCATATGACCTTCCAGATATTTTTGATGATTGATCTATGATCCCGAGATCCATATTCATCTTGTATTACCTTCATATCAATGAAAATTGCTCACGGTGCTTAGAAAATTGATCATCATGATCTTTTAGTATTTTTGCCATACAAACATTTTTACAATGAGATATTCCATCATCTTTTCTTGCATATGACCATTTGCCCTTGATTTCCCATCATATTTGCACTGTGTGCACAAAAAGTTCGAAAAAAAAACCATTCCAAACTCAAGTTATTATTTTTTTGCATTCTCGTCCGATACAATTTTAGACCAAGTTATCCACAAAACAAAGGCCAAAAAATAGTTTTAGTGATCCAAAATAGGATTTGATTGCATGCCCCACATCTTTAGGACCTACACTTCATCTCAGTTTTGGCATTTCCCAAAAATTCCCCCTGCAACTCAAGTTATAAAATTCTGAGATATGTCTGTGGCTTTGACTGGTATTGACCAAAAATTGACTCAACTTTGAGATCGAATATCTTGCAAACTAGAACTCAGACTTGGTGAAGATCTTTTCCCTTGCGTGCCTATAACTTTTCTACACAAGTCACAATCATTTGACCTTAAAAATCAATCCACCTATGAGAACTACATCAATTTGAGTGAAGGTTCCATATTCTTGAATTGGGAAAGGTATGAGTACTTGATATTTGAGCTTTTTCTTTAAGAAATTCTTGTGTAGACTGATCACCTTAAGTGATCTAGAGGTTCTAACCCCAACTTGAGTATAAATTCAAGTTGGCTTCTTGTGTTTGACTCTCTAGCCGGGTTGAGGGTCAACATCTTGGAGGTTCTACCGAGATTTTCCTGGATTTCAAAACTCGTGGCTCCAAAGCAAAAGTTTCCAGCAGAACAAGAACCACTAGAGGATGTTGACGTACCAGATCATTGCAGAGAGAGGCCATTGCCTTCAAGTTTTTCAACTAGCCTGCTTCAAAATATGCCATACCAATTTGATATGAATGTCCAATATGAGTGCTAACAACTTCTTGAGAATATTTGAGGATTATTACAGGGATTATGGTTTCAAGAAAGGGTGCAAGCTTTCAGAATTTGAAAAATGTTTCAAAGAAGAGAGTGAAGTTGGTGCTTGGTTAACTTATGAGAAGCTAATGGGTACCACTTCATGGGATGAACTCACCAAGAAGTTCCTGGATAGGTTTGGTAAGTTAGCTGCCCCAAAAGATTTGGTTAATGAATTGCAAGGTTTTTTTATACATGCAGGAGAGAGTGTGAATCAGTACAAAGAAAGGTTTAGCACATTTATGAGCCGGTGGCAAAGAGCACAAGTCACCATCCCAAGCCTTTTTTTAGTTACTGCTTTCATCAATGGTTTGGAAAGAAGACCAGATATCCAAAGAAAGTTGCTCGAGATCCGTGTGCCGTCAAGGATTTGATTCTATATACAAAGTTTTTAACCAAAACCACTTGACCTAACTCGGATGCTCTCTACTTTGCCCGACAAGCACCATGTTTCTCACCATAGCCATGATCCGTTTTACCCTCGATGCTCTTGATGCACATTATGATCATCACCCTTCCATTCCCGGTTTATGCCATACGTAAAGAAAAGAAGAAATCTATAGAGGAGGAAGCAAATTCTCAAGTTGCGAGGTCAAGTCGACCTATCTAAGGTTCTTTGAAGCTTTAGCGTAAATAACCAAACAATTGGTTGAACTCAAGGTCAGCAAGAATGCAATAAAACTTACCCCTAATGTATTCATTGCAATAGGAATTCTCATCCATCGAAAATTTGCTATTGGCAAGTGTGTCCTAAATGCAATAGAAAAGGCCACTTTGGAAAGGAATGTCCTGTTTGTTTTTTTGTAAAGAAGTTGGCCATACCGATGTTAGGTGTGTTGTTAAGGAATATTTTGCTAAGCAGAAAAAAGAAAGAGACCCGAGCCTAAACCTCCCGTGAGATTTGCTTGAACCAAGTACCTCTATAAGATTTATTCAAAGCTACAGAAGTTCCCAAATCAAGAAGTTATGGTGGTGCAAACTAGAAGCATGAATGAAGCTCATGTACGTCTTTGAATCAAGTAGGCATCCCACTTGCCAGTCTTCACCACCGGTGGTGGAATCACCTGCTCAAATCATAGCTCCACCCCCTCAGCAAAAATATGGTAAGAAAGATCAAGACTTTGATGAAGTTGATGTTTTGCTCAAAAATTCCAAGGTAAGTGTGGATATTTTCACATTGCTAAAGATTGCACCTAGCTATAGAAAAAGAGTAATCGAAAGAACCCGGTGGTGAAATATTAAATGCTTGTGTGAATTTTACCGATGCCACTAACCTTGTTCTAGCACGTAATGAAGAAGACCCCGGGTATTCACATGTTCAAATTTGCTTTAGGAGATTATACCTTCTCAAATGTGTTACTTGATGGGGATCCCCTAAACATCATGCCATATCACATTATGAAAAAATGTGGTTTCGAGGTGGACAAGAAAGCTTCTATATTATTAAGATCTTTTTATAATGCTAAGATTACCCCTATTGGTGTGGTAACTAAAGTGCCTGTTAATACAGAGGTGTTGACCCTAAACCTGGCTTAAAGGTCAACCACAAGGAACCAACTTGAGTTTTCACTCAAATTGGGGTTAGAACCTCCAGATCACTTAAGGTGATCAATCTATGCAAGCTAATCTCAAAGACAAGTTCAAAAATTTGAAGTTTTATACTCCCATTTCCAGATATTGACACCTTTGCCAAAACAGTTGTGGTATTGATATGCAGATCGATTTTTTGAGTCAATCACTGTAGACTTGGTCAAAAAAGTTGTAGGTAACCAATAGTAAAGCTTCTGACCAAGTCAGAAACTTAATTTGTGAGTTATTCGAGCTCAAAGTGCGGTCAAAATTTGGTCAATAGCAGTCAAATCTGAAAACAGTGATCAGAGATTGGGATTTTGGAGTTGCCAGACGAGTTTTTGAGAATTTCCAAAGCAAATGTGCTGTAGTGATGATGAGGAATATAGGCAAGTGGTCAGATTGTTATTTGGATAGGCAAAAGTAATTTTTGTGGCTGGATTTGGCAAAATACAGTCAAGAATAGTCAAAACAGAATGCAAAAATTTCTAACTCGAGTTGTGAGTGGAGTTTTTTGGATTTTTCAAAACATATAGGCTCCAGATGTCTCAAGGATTGATGGCAAATGGGCCAAAAGTAATCAAAAGTGCTTGGGAATTTTCTCAGAATTTTGAACAGGAGAGAAATTGTAAAGAATCATAACAGATAATTTCTTCAAGTAGGCATCAAATTTCATTGATAGGGAGGTAAATCAATCATAATAATGTTGGATAATAATACTTCAGATTTCAAAATCAACTTCAGGTCAATAAATAATTTCAATAGGTAATTTCCAACCAAATCTCTTGGGACTTGATCGGGAAGTACTGAGTCTTCCAAAATCCTTCTAGTCATGCTCAAGAATGATCACAAAAGATTTGTAATGCCTGGGCCTTCAAAAATTTCTGATCTAATTTCCCATATATATTTTCAAATTTAGTGGTTCCTGATCTTAGGGCTTGATTTGTGGTTCATTAAGTTTAGGAGCAAATGAATCCGTAAAATAGCAGGGGTTAGGAGGGCGGTAGAGTTGATTCCGCTTGATTTCATGATCTCAGAGATTTAGGGTTCATGGTCAGATATTTAGGGAAATTCCCGCGATACGGTTCGCGTATTTCCCTTAGATATGCTGGGAATATTCCCGTATTTTGGATTTCTTGAAAGTTTTACTATGGTTCAAAATCAAGGCTCAGATTTCTTTAAGGTTTTATGCAAGCCTATGTTGCCCTGCTATGGCAACATGGCAAGGTGCCATCAAATCTTATTCATATTGCAGAAGAAAGAAGATACTATGTTGAAGAACCAAGTGAAGACATTGAACTGGAATCAAGGTCACACATTGAGAGGATCTAAGCATCTAGAAGTTTGGAAGACCCCTGTGAAGTTTGCAAGCTATGAAAATGGTATTTTTCTCCTTCATGTTGTCATTTCTACTCTATTCCTTCACATTGATCTCATTTCCAACATACCATTACCCTTATTTTGTTTTTTTGCATCTCCACACCCTATACCATTATTCATCTCACACATAGCCTCCTGTTTCATAGTTGACCTACCACTACCTAAGGCACAATTTCCAAGAAAGTTGTTACACCAAAGAGATTGCCTAGCATCAAGTTTCATGTTACTATTCTTCACCACACCATTCCATTATCATGCACTTCACACCAAGTAGTTAAAACTAAAAAGCACTTTTTGCTAGCCAAAATAAAAAAAAAAAGGGAAAAGCTAAGCACGAATTTGCCTAGTCACCACTTCTAGGTGACATGGCATTGGCTCGACACACATGTCATCACCTACAAAGCTACTTGGGTCCACCCATTATTTGCTACTTCCATGTGTCATCCACCAGGTTGCCACCTAAGCAACAAGTGTCCACATCACCACATCACTCCACACCATTACATCACTCAACATCATTACATCATTCTACATCGCCACATCACTTTACATCATCAAATGATGACTAGGCAAGTTTTGACCAAACCCAAAAAGTTGGTCAACCATAAGATTGAAATGCTTGGAAAATGAGCCTATTAGCCTTGTTCTTCCTCCTTGCCACCTCATTCTAAACCTATTGCCAAAAAAATCATTTTGACTAGGGGAAAAAATGGTTGCCAACCCTTAAGTGCCACATCATCATCATTTTTGCCAAGTCCCATGCCTAGTCACTCCATTTATTTTTCCCACAAAAAATCAAAGTATTGCATTCGAAAATTTGATGATACCACCGGTAGCCCTCATGAAATCATGCCACCGGCACAAACATTTTTCAAAAAAGAGTTTATATTGACCTTCTAAATGGCTTCCTTGGGAAACGCCTCATTGTAAAAAATGGCAAACCTACCTACATCTACCCCCATCTATCTACCCTCTCATCCTCCGCCAAGTGGCGCCCCCGCATGCCAAGTCGAAACACGAGCCGAAGCTTGGCGGAGGAGACCACGAATCAATAAACAAGAAAATGGATCTCTATTTATACCTTGGTCGACTTTTTCATTCCCACGCCGTGGGATAATTGTTCTTGAGAAAAACTCAAACCCTAAAATCTAACTTGCTAAGAACCTCGCTTTTTTCTTCGATCGAACTAAGCAATCATTGCATTGGCTAACCATTTTGTCCTCGCCGCACACAAAGAAACACCTAAACCGACATCATCATAGCCAAGGCTCAATTTGCCAAGATCCGCTGAAAAAAGTAGATTTTTAAAAAGGGATTTGTTCGACAGAGAAATTTGTGGGCTTTTTGCGCCGATTCAAGACGGCACCAAGAGTGAAGTCGAATTGATGTTTGAGAGATCCTCCCGCCTTAAGAAATCAGCCTTGAGGCATATTATGATCAATTTGTATCCAAAAATTCATGATTTGTGTGTTTTTAGAGATGTCATGTTGATTGATCATCTTGATCATTAACATGATATCAAATGTGATGACTCGATTCCAAATGAATGAAAATCCGAACCTTGGAAAATATCATTTGTAGCATTTGCATCTGAATTAACTTGAAAAATAAAAAGAAAAAACTACATATCTGTATCTGGTTGCATCCGAGGCTCTAGTTGCATTTAGTACAATCGTTTGGGAAAGGGGGGAGATCAATCTCCTAATGTTTCAAAGTCTGTCTCATTCTTTCTATAGATATTAGATGCTTAGACATGTTTTTAAATCACACACTGAATTTTTGACCTTGGAAATAGCATGCACTTATTGTGCAGGTCCCGTGTTCACTGTCAAAATTTAGTTGGATCAAAAATTCATCATCGTTTTCATTTGGCAAAATTTAGTGCACTGTCCAGTCCATTGACTAGTTTCTGACTTAGTCAAGAATCAATATTCCTCACCAACTGTGGAGATTCTTTGCATAGACTTTCTGCAACACTTTTTTCACATATCATTGTATCATGCTATGCTTACTTGGGTTCAAAATGTCGAGTGCATTGGTTTCTGTGCCTGTTAGAACAAGACTAGCTTTTTTGGCTTTAGGGAAACTAGTGAAATCTTGTTTTCTGGAGGTCTAAACACAGATATTCCAGCACAGAGTGATCACCTCAAGTGATCTGGAGGTCCTAGACCAAGATTATTACTTCTTTGACCTGAGGTTGGTGGTTTAGCCAGGTTTGCCATCAACATTTTGGAGGTCCTACCGAGATTTCCACCTGGTTTTCGAAGAACTCATGGCTCCTAGAGGAAGAAGTGAACAACAAGAAGCCCCAGAATCATTGGAACCACAAGGAGTACCTGTTGCAACTGTGGTGTAGCCAAATTGTGCAATCCCACAGTATTTTGAGCTAAGTTTGCCCATTACTCCACCCACATTTGAACCAACTATGAATGCTAACCATTTTCTGAAAGTATTTGATGAATATTATAGAGATTATGGTTGTAAAAAGGGCTGTAGATTTTCTGAGTTTAAGAGATGCATGAAATCAGATGAGGCATATGCTTGGTGTGAGCATGTGACCTCAGTTATGGGTACTGATACATATGAGAGTCTTGTGCAAAATTTTTGGCTAGGTTTAAGTAAACTATCTCGCCCCTCAAGAGTTAGCAAATGAGCTAGAAACTTTTTGCATAAGGGCAGGTGAAAGTATCAACCACTATGTGGAAAGGTTTAGTGCATACTTGAGAAAATGCCAAAAGAGTCAGGTACCTACTCCCACACTCTATTTCGTGGCTGCTTTCATTAAAGGACTGTCACCAAGGCCTAAGGTGCACAGAAAGATGCTAAAGATTCAAAATCAGGAAGGTTTTGATACCATACACAAGGCTTTTGAAAAGGCAACTAAAATCTCTAATGATATGTCTTTTTTACCTGATAATCATGTAAACCATTGTGCTGACCCTTTTTATCCAGATTATGAGCAGGAGTATGAGCATGTGCCCAGATATGCAAAGGCAAAAAGAAAGAAGAAAATCCAAAGATGAAGAAGCTACACCTAAAATCAGTGAATCCAAGAGTGAGATGGCCAAAATGTCTGAGACCATTGCAGAGCTGACCAAACAACTTTTGGAGTTGAAGAACAGCAAAAAAACTTATCCTCCTTGTGCACATTGTTTCAAAGATACTCATCCTTCTGATATTTGCTATTACAGGGCATGCTTGAAATGTGGTAAGAAAGGTCATTTTGGAAAGATCTCGCCTGCGGGTGCAATTTCTAAGGAAATAGGTCATCTTGAGGACAAATGTTTTGTTAAAGAATACTTTGACAAGCGTGACAAAGGCAAGAAATTGAGGGAACATCCGCCATTAGGGTTTGTAGAGGAGTATGAGGAGCGTGAAGAGATCATGGTGGTGCAAACAAGAAAAATGGTGGAAAGTGGAACACCCGCAGATAAAGGTATGAGCAAGAACATTCCTGCCAACAAAGAAGTTCGTGTGATAGCTCCACCTCCTTTTTGAGAAGTTTAATAAAAAAGGACAAAGAGTTAGATGAGCTAGATATGATCCTAAAAAGTTCTAAAGTAAGCATAGATCTCCTCACACTTCTAATTGCACCTAGCTATAGAGAGAAAATATTGAGGTCTAATAATGTTGAACAAATTTCATTTGCTGATGTGCATGAGACAGAGAAGGTTATATTAACTCAAGAAGAAAAGAAGATCCAGTGCCTTCACTTGCTCAGCCTAGTTTAGGTAACTTGCATTTATCTAGGGTCTTGCTAGATGGAGGCTCTCCACTAAATGTCATGCCTCAAAGATGTAATGAAGAAATGTGGTCTTGTTGCCACTCAACCATCACCGGCCATATTAAGGTCATTCTCCAATGCTAAGATAAAACCCATAGGACTAGTGACAAAGGTGCCAATAGAAATTGAAGGTATAATTGTTGAGGCCGGCCTTCATAGTTGTGGCTTTTGAAGATAATTGTGATGTGACTGACATATATGACTTGTTGTTGGGAAGGAGATGGTTATCCACAGTAGATGCTAGACCCGTTCCGTCCAAAGGGCGTGTACCATTTCAAATGGAGCAAGAACTGTAACTCTATACAACAAAAACAAAACAGGATGCTAACTGCATACAACTTTATAGAACAAGACATGTTGATTGAAGATGAGCCGTGTGTTAAAAATGCCCGCTTCGCGTTTTGCAAACCAATAGAAATCATACCTACCGCTTAGGTGACCTTGGCATGGAAGCAAATCTCAATAAAGGTGTGTTGTGGTTTGATGGTGGGATTTCAATCAAATTGAATATAGCATCTTCCTGCAAATTTGTGATCGAAACCGTGCAATAAACTCTTATCCAAAGTTGGTAGAGTGCATGAAGGAATCACTTCAAATATGGCCTAATATAAGGCACTCATAGCTGGCTTAGAAGAATCTTTGGCTTTAGGTTTGACCGACGATCTATCTTTGGTGATTCTCAATTGATATGCATTGTGTCACCGGAGAATATCGACCAAAACCAAGACATGTCGAGCTCAAAGAAAGGGTACCGCAACTTCTAAGCAAGTTCAAGGCTTGGGAGATCAAACATATACCTAGGGAGGAGAATTGTGAAGCGTATGCACTTTGCGTAACCGCGTTCCTTGACTATTTGGCCGAGGGAGCTATAAATGAAGATGAATTGAACAAAGAAAATGCAACACAACTTTATCCTATTCTCGTGATAGATGCACAAAGCAGGAGAAAGAGGTAAAAGAGTTAACCATCAACAAAAATGGACAGGTAAGAACACTTTTCCTTGGAGATCTTTTTGATAGCAAAAGATGAGGCTTCCTTAAAAATTTTCTTTGAGAACCTGGAAAGATGTATTTGCCTCGATTATACGTAATTAGTAGGAGTGAGGACCGATATCCGTGAATTTGAAATAAAGATAAAAGAAAATGCTAAACCCAGAATGCAAAAACTCGAAGAATAAATGCATCACCGCTACCTTGATCGAGAGAGGAATTATTGAAGATGAAAGAAGCTGAGGTTATTAAAGAGATAACAAATCTCGACCGGGTCAGCCTTGCATTGTTCCAAAGAGAAAAGAAGAATAAGAGCATTAGGATTTGTATAGATTACAGGGATCTAAACAAGGCCACTATTAAAGATTGTTATCCATTACCATTTCTAGAAGAAGTGTTACATGCAACTGCAGGGAAAGAAATATACTCTTTTCTAGATGGATTTTCGTGTTTCAATCAAATCAAGATAAAAGAGGCAGATCAAACTAAGACCTCTTTCATAACCCCTTTGGGGTACTTTTGCCATGATGAAAATGCCATTTGGCTTGATGAATGCATCTCATACCTTTCAAAGAGCAATGGATAAAATATTTCAAAGCATGCCTATGTCAAACTTTAGAGTTTTCTTGGATGATCTATGCCTGGAACTTCTCTAACCAAACACATGGAGTTGCTGACAATGACAATGGAGTTGTGCAGGAATGGTGGAGTGTGTTTGAATCCAAAGAAGTGTGTATTTCCTGTTCTAAAGGCGAATTGCTAGGTCATGAGGTATCTACTCAAGGGATCAAAGTATCCTAAGGAAAAAATGGAGGCTTTGAAGAAATTAGCTCCACCTAAAACCCTAAAAACAGGAAGAGTTTCATGGGCTTGACAAGTTTTTTGAGAATGTATGTGCCCAACTTTTCACACATCATAAGTCCTTTGGCAGCCCCGACACGCGGTTGGCAAGTATAATAAGAGTGAGAGCAGATTTATTGCAATAGAATGGACAGATGAATGCCAAGTCGATTTGACCTCGCTGATAACTTCCATATGCCAATCGAGATTTTGAAACCACCGCACTTTGCTCAACCATTCCGTGCATATATCGTGTCACTAGCAAAGTCAGAGGCATAGCACTCATGCGTAAACATGGGATAATATCTTTTGCCAGAAAATTTGGTCCGATGTCGAGAACGTATACCCTAGAATGGAAAAAAGTGCAGCCGAATAATGTTTTTTCTGCAAAGGCTTGGTCATATAGTTCAACACAATGAGGTGAAAGTAATGATACATCAAAAATCCTATTCCCATGCTGTTCCGTGAAAACTCGAGTAAGGCTAAATTATGTAGATGGGCATGCAAGATACAGGATTACAATTTAAAGGTTAGCAATCACCAAAACAATTAAGAGTCCTAGTGATTATTTGACCAATAAGGTGTTTGAGTTTGAGGATTTTAATGGCTTAAGTAATTGATGAAGTGTGTGACATTGCTACTAACCTTGTGCTATCTAGTAAGATGCAAGAGGATCCGGCAGATGAAATCATCAAGTTTCTTAAACATGAAGAGGCACCGTAAAACTTTTTACAAGCAAATGTTCTTGAGAAGATTCAAAGAAAAAGCAAAACATACAAAATGATTGGAGAGGTATTATGTAAAATTGATCAACTGGTGTTCTACTAAGGTGTGTTGATAGGTCAAGCCGAAGTTGATTCTAGAAGCTTGCCATGAAGGAATTTTGTTATGCAAAATTGATACAACCGCAAAGAAGATACTTCAGTCCGATATTACCGGCCCAAATTTTTGTTTAAAGATTGTTATGAGACTATCGTGAGATGCCATAAATGCCGATACATGGAAAAAAAATTCTTCACCTCCGCCTTAACTAGCATCACGCCTCCGTGTCCATTCCAAACTTGGGGACTAGACTTCATAGGGCCTATACATCCAAATTCTCCCTCTCAAAGATGAATACATACTAGTGGCAACAGATTTTTTCACCAAATGGGCGTAAGTCGCCCCATTAAGACAAGCAAATGCTTTAACAACCGCTAGGTTCCTCCATGAAAACATTTGCACTAGATTTGGTATTCCTCCGAAAATAGTTTCCGACAGAGGCACACAGCCATAAATGATGTGATCAGCAACCTCCTAAAACCTTGAAAGTAAAGCATGTGAAAAGCTTCAAAGATACTACCCTCGTGGCAATGGCCAAGCTGAATCCACCAACAAAGTTCTAGAAGGTATTCTCAAGAAGACAATAGAGGTACATAAAAGGATTGGCACCTTTAAATTACATGATGCACTTTGAAGACAATAGAGGTACATAAAAAGGATTGGCACCTTAAATTACATGATGCACTAATCATACTCCTTTTGCTCTTGTCTATGGTGTTGAGGTCATGTTCCAAAGGAACTAGAGTTGCCTTCCTTAAGGTTAGCTCTAAAGATTCAAATGCATGGAGGAAGCATACAAAGATAGGTTTGATAGGTTGCTCCATCTAGAAGAAGAGAGATTTGAAGCAGAGAATGCCGCCTTGCCGAAGAAGGCAAAAGATGCAAAGCAAAGATTCAAAGCCATTCACAAATTGCAAGGAAGTTTCAAAGAAGGGGAACTAGTTCTCAAATGGGACAAGGCAAGGGAAAACACAAGAAAAATTTGATGCTTATGGGAAGGGCCATACAAAATCTGTGGACAAGGTGTACAAACTCTTACTTCCTAGAAGATATCACAACAGACAAAGAGCTCATGAACCCTATAAACATATTACATCTAAAGAGATATTGGCAACAACATATTTGTATGAGTTTGTTTGAATAGAATAGCCATTTGGATAGTTAGCTACTTGGATTATTAGAGACACTAGCTTTAAAATTAATAGGTATGTTCCTTAAAGATGTAGGTGCTTGTGCTCTTTTGATGTTATTTTGAAATTACTTTCATAAAGTAAAAAAAAAAAAAAAAAAAAAAGAGAAAAAAGGAAAAAGAGAAAAATAGGTTTTAACTTTGATATCTTGTGTGTATTATGATGTTGCAAAGGAGATCACAAATATGAAAGCCTAGGAGGAGTTGTTTTCTAACATATGTAGAACTTGCCATGACAAGTTCACCACCAAGCATAATCTCCACCGAAAGCAAATAGTTGCCCTCCAATTCATATCACCCGTAATTCTTCATTGATGCAGATCCCAAAGAGCTAAACATGACTACAAATTAGCTGGGGAGAACGTGGTAATCGACATCATATATTTTTCCCACACCGGGCAGTCCACTGATACATTCCATCCATTTTCATCCGCCTTTGTTCCATTCTCATCTAGCCCTTGCTTCCCAAATCATTTTCAAAAAAGAGAGAACACGACTTGCTACCTTCCATAAGCCTTCCATAAAGGTGGCTCAAGTTTTAGAAAAAGATAAAAATATACTCCCAACTCAAGTCACTGCTTCTGCTCCACACATCTTTCAAGAGAAGTCAAACAAGTCAAGTCGTCAATGAGTCAAGTCACTCTCAAAATCAAGTCCCCGCTCCAGCCCATACAAACATCCTTCTTCAAGACATTCACTCAAGCATCATTCACATTACTATGTCCATCTGCACGGACTTTCTCCAACTTCATTTCCATTTTTTTTCATCTCTTTTTATTACCTTTGCTGCCCATATTCTCGAGAATTTTCATTCTCTTGCACTACCATCATTACTCTTCCTCATCATATTCCATTTTTTTTCACAAGGTCGAGGGGACCAGCCATTTCTTTTCCCTTGTTTAGCATGATGTTGCCCCTGCTATGGCAACATGGCAAGGTGCCATCAAATCTTATTCATATTGCGTAAGAAAGAAGATACTATGTTGAAGAACCAAGTGAAGACATTGAACCGAATCAAGGTCACACATTGAGAGGATCTAAGCATCTAGAAGTTTGGAAGACCCCCTGAAAGTTTGCAAGCTATGAAAATGGTATTTTTCTCCTTCATGTTGTCATTTCTACTCTATTCCTTCACATTGATCTCATTTCCAACATACCATTACCCTTATTTTGTTTTTTTGCATCTCCACACCCTATACCATTATTCATCTCACACATAGCCTCTTGTTTCATAGTTGACCTACCACTACCTAAGGCACAATTTCCAAGAAAGTTGTTACACCAAAGAGATTGCCTAGCATCAAGTTTCATGTTACTATTCTTCACCACACCATTCCATTATCATGCACTTCACACCAAGTAGTTAAAACTAAAAAGCACTTTTTGCTAGCAAAAAAAAAAAAAAAAAAAAAAGGGAAAAGCTAAGCACGAATTTGCCTAGTCACCACTTCTAGGTGACATGGCATGATGGCTCGACACACATGTCATCACCTACAAAGCTACTTGGGTCCACCCATTATTTGGTACTTCCATGTGTCATCCACCAGGTTGCCACCTAAGCAACAAGTGTCCACATCACCACATCACTCCACACCATTACATCACTGTTGAAGGTATTCCTGGCAAAACCTTCAACCTCAGTGGTTTAGAACCTCCAGGTTGCTTAAGGCAACCACTCTGAGTGCAAAAGTTCCAGAAAGAATCACAAAAGATCACTAGGAGTGTGTTTCCCTGAAGAGAAAAAAGTCTGCCTCACAAAATCTCTTGCAGAATGTGATCTATGGGGCTATGGGTGTGGATATCACTCCTTGATGTTCTCAACACTTGTCACTAACAGACTGCAAAAGCTCAATGAGGTCAGAGTAGGCTAGATGGGCGAGATTCAAATCAATGACCCAACCAATTTTTGGTCAATATCCCCGACAGAGCCGATATTTGGAACTCCTCGATGTTGGTGATGAATTTTTGGGACTATCAACTCTATCTTTCTCGATTTGTCTCCGCACACCGGGGGCCAACTATTCTTTCCGCCAAAAAGGATCCAATTTTTTCTTTTGATAATTCTTAGCCTAAGACTGTAAGAAGAAAATGTTCTTGAAAGATAATGTTTTGTAAGGGTCAACCGCGACGCGTATCTAATGCCGCCTTACTTCCACATACTTTGTTTGACAGATTGAAGTTCAAACAAAGGGTCTCCCATGCTCCACACCTGTTGTGCAATACCTTATGTTCTAACAATGCCAACTTTCCATTGCAATGCAGGATTTGGCTTTTTGCACTTTCTAAGGGTTTGTGATACGTAGACAAAACACAGCCTAGCAATGTGCACTCCGCACTAGATACTCACGCTTATGACAATAAAGTTATGATAATTTTTGCTTTTTGAAAAGATCACAAAGCAACTCAAACAAACCGGCCGCAAAGGTCGGATTTTCAATTGAATCACCACTTTCGAAAGATACAATATAACATCCCAAGCTCGTGGTCTTGGGCACGTGGATCAAATAGGTGCACATAAAAAACTGAGAATTAAGTCAATAATCCGGATCAAAGGTAAACATAGGAGGTCGATCAAGCTCAAGGTTGTCAAGCCGTCCTTCTTCAAAGCCAAAAATCTTCTTTGCCTTCAAGCCCCTCGAAACTCTTCTCGGCGAAAAATCCCCTTTGTGTAGAATGTACCGCTCCGCTGAAATCTTCATCATTTCTTTCAATTCTTCCTCGTCTTTTAGCCCGCACTAAGCATTCATGGCATTAATCATAATGATTCTAAGGGTTTAGGTGTCAATTAATGGTTTGTTAGGTCGCCTCAAACGATCTTGCATTTTCCGTGTTTAGGTTTCGGCAAATAAGAGAAATATCCCACGTGCCCAATTCAATTTAGCGTATTAAAGTATATAAGGCCCAAAAAATTGATTTCTTCTCGATTATTATGCAAAGGTCCACGGGGATTCGGGATTTCTCCATCACCCCCACACTCCTGGATGCTCCACGCCAAGGGGGATTGGCTTGGAAGAGAAATTAGGCTAAGGGGGGGGATAGGAAAATTTTTGCACCCCTTACACCCTATGGCACGATTCCCTAGAACACATATACCATGCCTAAAAATAAGGCCTTTTCTCAAAATTTTTTTTCTAGGGGAATCTCTTTTGTGCCCTATAATATTCTCTGGGGTCTTTTTCACCATAGAGCTCTTTGGAGTTTGGAAAAAATTTGGGGAGTGGATGAAGTGGCATTTGAAACACATGGCATGGCTAGGTAGTATGACATGGCCAATGGGAATGATGACGGTCACCAATTTGAATTTGAAAATTCTCTAGTCAAAATTTTTAGAATGATGTGGAGATGATGTGTGTGAATGATGAGGTGTCAAAAGTGATGTGGCAACAATGATATTTTGAAATGAATTTTGATTTGAATGAGAGTTTGAGATGAAAAGGATGAAATGGTGATGGGTGTGATGTGTGTAGTAAGGTGTAGGGGACTTGGCACATCTAGTGCTCATTAGGAAGCCAAAAAATTTGTGGAGCATCTTTGAAGCATCTTTGAGGCATATTTGAATTTTTAGCATTTCCCTTAGGATTTTGGTAAGCCTCTACATTTTGCTCAAGTTGCATGGAATGTTGACTTCATAAGCAAAGTTATGACTAAGTCAAGTCTCTTGAACTAGTGGATGATGAAGCAAGTGGGTGTTTTATGAAGGTGTATTTTGACTAGAAAGAACTTTCAAGGTCAAGTTTGACTTTGGGAGGTGTATGAGGAAGGAGTCAAGGTTCAATGCTATTTGGGATGGTGGAGTGGATGAGGATGGAAATCAAAAAAATGCCAAAGATGCCAAGCTCATAAATGATTACATACCATGGAATGCTCTTCAAGGGGTCTTCTTTCTCTTCTTCTCTATACTTCCTATGCTTGTTTGACCTTTTGCATCTCTTGAGTGACTTGAGTCAATTGTCCTTCCTTTGCTCTTCAAACTTGAGTGTATGCTAGTGAAGCATTCTCCTAATATCTTGCAAATTGAACCAAACTGATAGGATTAGTACTAATATATGCTTGGCTCTTACATGCTGCCATAGCATGGCAGCATTATGCCAAACAAAAAGAGAAGGCTGGTCTTCCAGCCCCTTTTGACTAGCTGCTTGATGACTCTTGACATGTTCTCCAGCCAGTTGCCAATATGAGAATATGGTTGGCAACTCAATGACCTGCATATGGATTGGAAGGTGATAGATTTGATATTATGAACGTGCATATGATGCTACTTTCAGATGAACCTGCATGGAAAATAAATCTCTTTAGTTATGAGAAGTCCGGGATGGTGGTATGACAAAGAGCTTTGGGAAATTTATTGGCAATGTAGGAGGAGTTTCGATGCAATGAGGTCAACTCTTGATCGATGACGATGGAGATAAACATGGGAATGCACCGCATGTGAAGATAAAGCTTGTTAGTATGAGTGAGTTGCCGGTGTGGAGGCAATGTCGCTAACTCCGTGATGATGGAGATCAATGTAGTGCAATGGAAGAGATGTGTGACGCATTGACATGCTCGATGCACCGCATGGAACTATGATCATTAGTATCAATTCACTCCTTCAGTTGATTACAATCTGCATAGCAACACTTATAAATTCATTAACACACAAATAATAACCCTAAAGCAGAACTAAATTTACTAAGACAGGCCTAACTGATCTAGTTTTAACCATATGTATTAACTATACCTAGCTACATCTTACCACAGAGATTTCAGTTGAATAGAGCAAGGGCAACATGTTGTTGCCAATACCTTTTTAGGTGCACAATGTTGATAGGGTTCATCAATTCTCTGTCATCAGCAATATCCTTCAGCCAATATGAATCCTTGCCAGCTGTCCCTATTACTTCAAATGGTCCCTCCCAAAGATTTTCGAATTTTGTTGCCATATCTTCCCTTGCTTTGTTCCACTTTTTTAACACTAACTCTCCTTCTTTCAAGACTCCCCCAGAATTTATGTGCTTGCTTTGAAGGCTGCAATATCCTTTGGCTTTTTTCCTTATTATTGCATTCTCAAATTTCATATCTATGCTCCTCAAGTCGCATCAATCTCACAAATGCCTTTTTAGAGCATTATCCATTTCCAAATTTATCCGATAGGCAAGTCCGAGTGATGGAAGCTCTAATTTATAGGCACACCGATTCTATCCCATACACTAAACTGAAAGGGGTGTGCTTTGTAGCCACTTTGATGGTAGTTCGTATGCCCAAAGTGCATCATGAAGTTTCAAATGCCAATCCTTTCTTGAAAACACCGATGGTCTTCTTCAGATTGACTTGAGAGTCTTATTGGTTGACTCGGCCGCCATTTCCCCTAAGGGTAATAGGATGAACTCTTGGTGTGTTTGACTTTCAAGGTGGCATAGAAGTAATGCAATTGTATGGTTGATGAATTGGTTGCCTCTATCGTAAAACAATTTTGAAAGGGATACCAAATCGCACGATATTTTCATGTAGAAACCTTGGCAAGAGTTTGGGCATTGGCTTTTCTCAAAGGAATTGCCTCCCATTTGGTAAAGTAATCGGGGCAACTAATATAAACCGGTGCCGAGTCGAGGAAGGTGGGTCTATGGGGCCTATAAAATCCAAATTCCCCACATTTGAAAAGGTCCAGGGAAATTATGGCGCTTCAAGTGGTACCGGGTTGCAAGGTTCTTTTGCCAAAAATCTGGCATTTGTGGCGATTTTATAGCTTCATAACAATCCTTAAAGAGAGTAGGCCAAAAGTATCCCGACCTTTTAAAATCTTTTTGCTGTTAGGTTCCGGCCGCAGAAGTGTCCTCCACAAACTCCCCTCATGACACGCCTCAATTATCATTCTAGCCTCTTCCTTATCCACACATCTCAAAGAAGACTCCCTCAGCCTTTGTCAACTTTGCATAGGATCCCCTCATTAGACTGAACTTCTTGCATTTGTCCCTAAATCTCCTTTCTTGACTCGACACTCAAGTTCTTAGGTAACTCATTGCTTTCCAAATAGTTTCATGTCAAATTGCCAATCAATGTTTTCTCGTGATCAAGAGATCAAGTTTGTTAGATTGTCATCAACACACAAACCATCTTGATCTTCATGCTCAAACAACACAAGTGGAAGGTAGGAGCTGGGATTCTCGATCAACTTTACCACCTTTATAGTAATATCATAAGCTTGATCTTACAAGCCCACCTGCACAATTTGGCCTTTGGCTCTTTGCAAATAGGGAGTGAGAAAGGATTTTGCCTCATGAGCACTTGCACCCATTGTTTTGCGTAAGATGTCCTTGCCTTTCTATCAAAAACATCGTAGGCCGCTGACTCTTCTCCAACCCGGGATATCTAATCTCAAAGATCGCACCATATTTTGCTTGCAAAAGTAATCACATGATCCCCTTGTAATGCTGCCACACCAATTGCTTTCTTTGTCACACCGATGTAAGCTTTGAAGGGCTTCTCTAGATCGGAGGTTTCAGCAGGATAGATTTGCAAATGGCATCAATGATTTTGTCAAAAGAATTTTGGCATTGCTCATCCCAATCTACTAGGATGTGTTTGCTTTCACTTTTGAGAACTTCCCAACCTTTGTGAGGTTGGAGATTGGGCTTATGGTGTGGGAAAATGAGGGACATACATTCTCAAGAAGCTGGTCATCCCTATGAAGCTCTTAACCCTGTTTGAGGGTTTTGGAGGTGTCAATCTCCTTAGGGCTTCAATCTTACTGTCAGATATTTGAACTCCCCAGCTGTAGACACTACATGCCCAAGCAATTTTTGATGATAAAAACACACTTTTTGGGGTTCAAACTCACTCCCCTTTCTACACAAGTCAAACAACATGGTTAGCATATCAAAATGTCTTTCCGTGAGAAGTTCCCAAACAAAGATCATCCAAAAATACACGAAAAATGTTAGGCTGCATTTCTTTTTAAAAATTGCATCCATGGCTCTTTGAATGTTGCGTAAGCGCTCATCAATCCAAATGGCATTCTTTTCATGGCAAATGTTCCCCAAGGTGTGATAAATGAAGTTTTTGGCTGATCACCTTCCTTGATGCTTATCCGATTAAAACCCGAAAAGCCATCTAAGAATGAGTAAATTTCTTTACTCCGCTACAAAGATGCAACACCTCCTCCGTAAATGGCAAAGGGTAACAATCTTTGACAAGAGCTTTGTTTAAATCTCTATAGTCTATGCAGATCCTAATGGCCTTGTTTTTCTTTTCAACAGAACAATGCAAGATAGCCACTTTGGTTCACGATTTCAAGAATCACACCTCGATCTTTCATTTTGTATAATTCTTCCTTGATTAGACCTAATAGAGAAGCATTGATTCTTCTTAGCTTTTGTATGACAGGTTTCATACCTCCCTTTATTTTAATTTCAAATTCACAAATGTTTTTGTCAATTCCCACCAGCTCATCATAATCCCAAGCAAAGACATCCTTCCAATCATCAAAAAATTTGGTAACCAAAGCATTATCCTCTTCTTCCAACAAATCTCCAACATATAACACCCTATCTAGACCCTTCTTATTGACCTTTGACTTCCCTTTTACCCGCTTGTCTTCACTTGCATTGATTACTAGGATGGGGTATAGCTGCTGCAGCATCTCTTCTCTCAAGTTCCTCCTCTTGAATTGCTCCCTCAAATTAAATGTTCCAAAGAGCACACTTCGCGACAACGAAGTCTGCTTCACCATTCTCGCCCCTTGAACATGGCAGAAGTTCCTGTGTATCAAAAATCCTTCGGTTCCAAAGATGGCTTGACTTTTGAGCTGCAACATGTCCTCATTCTTGGCCTGATATTCTCCTCGATATTTGCCTCTGCGTGCACGAGCCGAGAGTCTCCAAAGATGATCACATTCCCCGATGTTTAGATTTTTTGCCTCTTGAAGGCCCTCTAATCAATGCCTTATATTCTCGCCATATTAGAAGTGACATTAGGATGAATTCTTCCTACTTTAGCCAAGAACCTGCTTGAGGCGCCCTTGAGAATAGCAGCCAAGATGCCACATTAAGCCTTTTGGAAACACCACCATCAAACCATAAATAAGCAAAATTGCTCAACCCGGGTTGAAGCCAACTCCTTTGAGATTTTTATGCTAGACTCCAACTCCCCATCAGATCCAGTTCAAATTCTCCACATGGATGTGATATCAACATTTCTTCTTCAATGAAATTCATGCTTTCAAACTCTCCTATCTTATTATACAATGTTACCTTTTTCTTGCCATTTGAGATGGTACATTCTCCTTTGACCACACATGTGCCTAGCATCTACTAAGAAAAGCCACCTTTCCTTCCAAAAGTAAGTCATAAATATCTGATTTGTCCCCTATTCCTTCAAAAGCAACCACCACAAAGTTAGTCTGCAACCATTATTCCTTCAACATCAATAGGCACATTGCTAACTATTCCCACTCGGATTGATTTTAGAATTAGAGAAAGATTTCAAGATCATTGGAGCCTTCTTTGTCTACTTCTAGACCACACGCCTCATGACATGGTGTGGCATCACGCTCAAGGGTGATCCTCCATCTAGCGTAACTTTGGTTAATATTTTCCCTTCCATTTTAGCAACACAAGTGAAAGCTCCGTGATCACTATCTTCCCGGGTGAGCATGTGCTCATCAATGTGATTTCTCGGGGCAAACTCATCTTCCTTAGTAAGATTGAGCACCTTTCTTCCGTAAGAAGGGGCTATCTTGAGCGTGGTCAAAGAAATTTACACGATTTTAGAATTCTTCAATAAATATTCAAAAAATCCTCACAGCCTTTTTCCTTCTTGACAAATTTTTGAGCAGGAGGAGGAGGCACGCCAATCGCTTGCTCAACATCTTTATGTTTCAAAAATCTCAACTTCTTCGGGCTTCGGGTTCTTTCTCTTTGGCATTATTCATCCTTCCGTGTGGATGTACCATAATCTCCTCTTGCTCTTCAACTTCCCTCGCACAAACCTTATAGATGCACTTGGTTCACCAATTTTAGATTTTTCTTGTCCGCAAAATATTCTTTTTGACACTGCATCTATCCCTCGTAATGTCCTACAGCCTTACAAAATTCACACACAATACGGGCATTCTTTACCAAATGACCTCTTTTTCCACACTTAGTGCATGGCCTATACCAAAGAATAATAATCGAAGAATGAGTATCTCTAAAGCAAAGGCACACATGGGGGGTAAGTTTTCTTTTCAAATTTTGAGTTCTTCAACTCTTTGCAGTTGTTTAGTTACCTCAACCAATGCCTCGATACCTTGGTGATCTCTCGCTTACATCCGCTGCAGTGAGCCTCATCATCTTCCATCTTAACCTTTTTTCTTTTCCTTTTGGATAGCATAGACAGTAAAGTGTGCTGATCCCATACACTCCCTCGCTCATAATCTGAAAAAGGGATCACTTGGTGAGTGCATTTCATCCCGGTAAGTATGATATCATATCAGCAATTTCAGTAGCTTTGGTGAAAGCCTTGTGTATTGTATCAAATCCCTCCTGCTTTTGAATCTTCAAAAGCTTTACGTGTATTCTTGGTCTCGGCTCAATCCCGATAAAAGAAGCCACTAGATGCAATGTATGGTTAGGAACATGATTGATTTGGCATTTGACAAGATAGTGATTGAATCTTTTCGACATACTGCGCACACTTTCACCATGTTTGATGCTAAAAGTTTGCAACTCAAATATTAAATCTTGAGGGTCCAAGACTCTTCCAAACCTTGCTAGAAACTTTTTACCGGTTCTTCCCAAGAATTGGTGCCTAAACCTATAACATATTCTAACCAAGCCCTTACCTCATCATTCTTGAAACATTTCTTAAACTCGAAAAACTTACCTTTTTTGTGACCATATTCTTGATAGTATTCTTCAAAGGTCTTGAGGAAATTGTTGGCATTCATGCTCGGATCAAAAAATGTGGACCTGAGTAGGCACATTTTAACTTCGAAGTATTGATAAGGCATGCCCGCAGTTGCTTGTATGGTGACAGAGGTGTAGCAGTAGCTTCCTCGATTATCCCGCGTGTCTCAAGTGGGCTCGATGTCTCATTAACTCTTCTTGGTGCCATGAGTCCGTGATTCCGTGAAGATGATCTCGGTAAACCTCCAAAATGTTGAAGGTATTCCTGGCAAAACCTTCAACCTCGGTGGTTTAGAACCTCCAGGTTGCTTAAGGCAACCACTCGAAAGTGCAAAAGTTCCGTAAAGAATCACAAAAGATCACTAGGAGTGTGTTTCCCCGAAGAAAAAAGTCCGGCCCACAAAAATCTCTTTAATCGTGATCTATGGGGCTATGGGTGTGGATATCACTCCTTGATGTTCTCAACACTTGTCACCAACAGACCGCAAAAAGCTCAATGAGGTCGAGTAGGCTAGGTGGGCGAGATTCAAATCACCTAACCCAGGCCAATTTTTGGTCAATATCCCCGACAGAGCTGATATTTGGAACTCGATGTTGGTGATGAATTTTTGGGACTATCAACTCTATCTTTCTCAGATTTGTCTCCACACACCAGGCCAACTATTCTTTCCTCGACCGTAAAGGATCCAATTTTTTCTTTTGATAATTCTTAGCCTAAGACCTCAAGAAGAAAATGTTCTTGAAAGATAATGTTTTGTAAGGGTCAACTCCACGCGTGTATCTAATCAGTCTACTTCCACATACTTTGTTTGGACAGATTGAAGTTCAAACAGTTGGCTCTCCCATGCTCCACACCTGCAGTGCAATACCTTATGTTCTAACAATGCCAACTTTCCATTGCAATGCAGTGGATTTGGCTTTTGCACTTTCTAAGGGTTTGTGATACGTAGACAAAACACAAATAGCAATGTGCACGGGCACTAGATACTCACACTATGACAATAAAGCTATGATAATTTTTTGCTTTTTGAAAAGATCACAAAGCAACTCAAACAAACCGCCCGCAGGTCGGATTTTCAATTGAATCGGCCACTCGGGAGATACAATATAACATCCCAAGCTCTGGGTCTTGGGCACAGATCAAATAGGTGCACATAAAAATCCGAGAATTAAGTCAATAATCCGGATCAAAGGTAAACATAGGAGGTCAGATCAAGCTCAAGGTTGTCAAGCCGGGCCCTTCTTCAAAGCCAAAAAATCTTCTTTGCCTTCAAGCCCTCGAACTCTTCGCGGCTAAAAATCCCTTTGTAGAATGTAATCGCCCGCTGAAATCTTCATCATTTCTTTCAATTCTTCTGTCTTTTAGCCCGCACTAAGCATTCATGGCATTAATCATAATGATTCTGGGCAGTTTAGGTGCTGAATTAATGGTTTGTTAGGTCGCCTCGAACGGATCTTGGCATTTTCCGTGTTTAGGTTTCTCGGCAACAAGAGAAATATCCCACGTGCCCAATTCAATTTAGCGCACAAAGTATATAAGGCCCAAAAAATTGATTTCTTCCTCGATTATTGCAGTGTCCACGGGATTCGGTATCCTCCATCCCCCCACACCTGATGCTCCACGCCAACAGGGGATTGGCTTGGAAGAGAAATTAGGCTAAGGGGGTAGATAGGAAAATTTTGCACCCCTTTACACCCTATGGCACGATTCCCTAGAACACATATACCATGCCTAAAATAAGGCCTTTTCTCAAAATTTTTTTCTAGGGGAATCTCTTTTGTGCCCTATAATATTAGGGGTCTTTTTCACCATAGAGCTCTTTGAGTTTGGAAAAATTTGGGGAGTGGATGAAGTGGCATTTGAAACACATGGCATGGCTAGGTAGTATGACATGGCCAATGGGAATGATGACGTGTCAGCCCACTTGAATTTGAAAATTCTCTCTAGTCAAATTTTTAGAATGATGTGGAGATGATGTGTGTGAATGATGAGGTGTCAAAAGTGATGTGGCAACAATGATATTTTGAAATGAATTTTGATTTGAATGAGAGTTTGAGATGAAAAAAGGATGAAATGGTGATGGGTGTGATGTGTGTAGTAAGGTGTAGGGGACTTGGCACATCTAGTGCTCATTAGGAAGCCAAAAATTTTGTGGAGCATCTTTGAAGCATCTTTGAGGCATATTTGAATTTTTAGCATTTCCTTTAGGGATTTTGCAAGCCTCTCTACATTTTGCTCAAGTTGCATGGAATGTTGACTTCATAAGCAAAGTTATGACTAAGTCAAGTCTCTCTTGAACTAGTGGATGATGAAGCAAGTGGGTGTTTTATGAAGGTGTATTTTGACTAGAAAGAACTTTCAAGGTCAAGTTTGACTTTGGGAGGTGTATGAGGAAGGAGTCAAGGTTCAATGCTATTTGGGATGGTGGAGTGGATGAGGATGGAAATCAAAAAAATGCCAAAGATGCCAAGCTCATAAATGATTACATACCATGGAATGCTCTTCAAGGGGTCTTCTTTCTCTTCTTCTCTATACTTCCTATGCTTGTTTGACCTTTTGCATCTCTTGAGTGACTTGAGTCAATTGTCCTTCCTTTGCTCTTCAAACTTGAGTGTATGCTAGTGAAGCATTCTCCTAATATCTTGCAAATTGAACCAAACTGATAGGATTAGTACTAATATATGCTTGGCTCTTACATGCTGCCATAGCATGGCAGCAATCACTCAACATCATTACATCATTCTACATCACCACATCACTTTACATCATCAAATGATGACTAGGCAAGTTTTGACCAAACCCAAAAAGTTGGTCAACCATAAGATTGAAATGCTTGGAAAATGAGCCTATTAGCCTTGTTCTTCCTCCTTGCCACCTCATTCTAAACCTATTGCCAAAAAAATCATTTTGACTAGGGGAAAAAATGGTTGCCAACCCTTAAGTGCCACATCATCATCATTTTTGCCAAGTCCCATGCCTAGTCACTCCATTTATTTTTCCCACAAAAAAATCAAAGTATTGCATTCGAAAATTTGATGATACCACCTGGTAGCCCTCATGAAATCATGCCACCTGGCACAAACATTTTTCAAAAAAGAGTTTATATTGACATTCTAAATGGCTTCCTTTGGGAAACGCTACCATTGTAAAAATGGCAAAACCTACCTACATCTACCCCATCTATCTACCCTCTCATCCTTCCTCCAAGTGGCGTCCCCTGGCATGCCAAGTCGAAACACGAAATGAAGCTTGGCGGGGAGGAGACCACGTAATCAATAAACAAGAAAATGGATCTCTATTTATACCTTGGTCGACTTTTTTCATTCCCACCTTTTGGGATAATTGTTCTTGAGAAAAAACTCCAACCCTAAAATCTAACTTGCCAAGAACCTGTTTTTCTTCGATCGAACTAAGCAATCATTGCATTGGCTAACCATTTTGTCCTCCGCTGCACAATAAAGAAACACCTAAACCCACCCAAATCATAGCCAAGACTCAATTTGCCAAGATCCGTGGGAAACGTAGATTTTAAAAAGGGGATTTGTTCGACGAGAAATTTGTGGGCTTTTAAGCGATTCGAAGATCTAAATACCCCAAGAGTGAAGTCGAATTGATGTTTGAGAGATCCTCCCGCCTTTAAGAAATCAGTCTTGAGGCATATTATGATCAATTTGTATCCAAAAATTCATGATTTGTGTGTTTTAGAGATGTCCCGTTGATTGATCATCTTGATCATTAACATGATATCAAATGTGATGACTCGATTCCAGTTTGAATGAAAATCAAACCTTGGAAAATATCATTTGTAGCATTTGTATCTGAATTAACTTGAAAAATAAAAGAAAAACTACATATATCTGTATCTGGTTGCATCCGAGGCTCTAGTTGCATTTAGTACAATCGTTTGGGAAAGGAAAAGTTAAAAAGTAAAAAAAGGGGAAGATCAATCTCCTAATGTTTCAAAGTCTGCCTCATTCTTTCTATAGATATTAGATGCTTAGACATGTTTTTAAATCACACACTGAATTTTTGACCTTGGAAATAGCATGCACTTATTGTGCAGGTCCCGTGTTCACTGTCAAAATTTAGTTAGATCAAAAATTCATCATCGTTTTCATTTGGCAAAATTTAGTGCAATCGCCCAACCATTGACTAGTTTCTGACTTAGTCAAGAATCAATATTCCTCACCAACTGTGGAGATTCTTTGCATAGACTTTCACATGCATGCTATGCTTACTTGGGTTCAAAATGTCGAGTGCATTGGTTTTACGTACTGTTAGAACAAGACTAGCTTTTTGGCTTTAGGGGAAACTAGTGAAATCTTGTTTTCCGGAGGTCTAAACACGATATTCCAAAGACAGAGTGATCACCTCAAGTGATCTGGAGGTCCTAGGCCAAGATTATTACTTCTTTGACCTGAGGTTGGTGGTTTAGCCAGGTTTGCCATCAACAGCCTAGACCATGGTATCAAGCACCCATGCCCTAATTTGAAGTTTGCAAGGCCATGAGACCAATTTGAGGGAGTTGGGAACCAATAAGGGTGTAACCATAAGACAAGAGGTTGAAAAATAGAGGTTAGCCATGGGGGCAACAAGGGCTCATGTGGATGGAGGTATGGGTGTAAAAAAAGGTCCATGACTAAGCAAAGGTTGGAGTAAGTGTTTATGGCAAGGAAAAAGCAAAGGTGGAGAGTAATGGTGCAAAAGTGGACATGAAGAATGAATAAGGAAGATGTCATGGAAAGATTAACAAATAATGGTAATGAAATAAGTTGGGGATGTAAGAAGGAAAATTGGCTAAGCAAAAAACAAAATGACAAGGATGGACCATATAAGGGAATCTTCCAAACTTCAACTTCCAAACTTCAAGCAATGTCTTCCAAACTTCATAACCCAGAATCTTCTAGAGCATATTCTTTGACTAAGCATTTTGACCTCAAATAAAGTACCTCATGTGAGCCTTGAACCTTGAACACTTGTTAACTTGAAGAATGAATTCCTTTTGACCTCCACATCAATGTTGAATACCAAGATTCTTCCAAACTTTGACCTAATCTCTTAAGATAAATTGACCTAGTTTGAATGCATAGACCACAATTAGCATGTTGCCCTTTTGGGGGCAACATCTCGCCAAAACAAGAAAAATGCTGGTCCCCTCAGCCATGTGATGTCAAAAAATGAATAACTAGAGGGGTCTTCAATTTTGTGCCAAGGTGTCCAAATAGAGATATGAGAGTGTGAAATGCAAGTGTGGGTGAAGTGAGTATGAATGTGGTGAGGGAATAATATGGATAAAAAAGGTAGAAATGAATGTGAGTATGACAAAAGGGTGGTGGAATGATTGTGAATGGAATGAGGTGAGTGAAAAGAAAGTGAGTGTGGATATGGTGAGGTGGTGATGAACTGGAGATGAAGTGAGTGTGCAAGTGCTTGAGGCCTCGCCAAAACAAGAAAATGTATGCTCCTTCCTTGATCTTCAAAGGTTGCAGCTCTGCTATGATGGTAAAGATGAATTGCAGAGTGCTTGGGAATGAAAACAAGAATGAGAGGTTTTAAATGGTAGGTAGGACTAAATGTGACAGATGAGAAAGATGGAACAAGAGTGCACCTGTCATGGAAACACACAAACCAATTAGTCTCAATTACTTGCAAGTCTACTATGATGGTGAAGGTGACTTTGCAGAGTGCTGGTAGAGGTATGAAAGAGGAATAAGGGGCTGAGTGGATGGTAGAACTATTTAAAACAGATGAGAAAATGGAGGAAGGGTGCTCCTGCATATGACACTTGGTAATTAGTAGCATCAGTCCTGTTCTTGAAATCATGTATACTTTGTCTGGTCAGGTCATCCTAGAAAACATGAAACCAATCATATTAGAGTAGTGTGCTCAAAATCAAACTGATCTAGCCTGCTGGAATAAAGATGCTCAAAAGTCAAACTGATATAACTACTTTAAATCTACTACAAACTTCTACGCTTTTAATGTAAAAAGAGAGACAAGCAAGTATGCTGGTCCCAATACCTTTTCAGGTGCAGGATGTTGATAGGATTTGGCAGTGGCATCCCTGAAGCAACTTCTTATAGCCAATAAGAATTTGTACCTGCAGGATCCAGCACTACAAAGGGTCCTTCCCAAATGTTATCAAATTTGCCAGCTGAGTCCTCCTTTGACTTGTTCCATTTGAGAACAAGCTCTCCTTTTTTAAAGGTGCCTTGTATTTTGTGGGCAGCCTTAAATGCAGCCAGATCTTTAGCCTTTTTCAGCAAGTTTGTGTTCTCAGCTTCCATTATGTACTCATCCAAATGTAACAAGGCATCCAGTCTCTCCTGTAAGGCATGTTCAAAAGGTAAGCACAATTTATGAGCTAATCTTAAGGAAGGTAGCTCGAGTTCTACTGGTAGGACTGCTTCTATGCCATAAACCAAATTGAAAGGTGTATGGTTTGTAGCTGTTTTGATAGTGACTCTATAAGCCCAAAGTGCATCCACTATTTTGATATGCCAATCCCTTTTGTTGACCTCAATTGTTTTCTGCAAAATGTTTTTCAACACTTTGTTAGTAGCTTCAGCTTGTCCATTACCACGAGGGATAGTATGAGGAGCTCTTGGTATGTTTGACCTTCAAAATACCCAACAAATTAGTAATGACTTCATTAACAAAGGGGAGTACCCCTATCGAATGTATCCGGAAAGGAATACCAAACCTAGAGCAAACAAACTCATGTAAGAATCTTGCAGTGGTGAGGGCATTGGCTTGCCTCAAAGGTATGGCCTCTGCCCATTTAGTAAAATAGTCTGTAGCCACAATAATATGCTGATGTTGACCTGTAGAAGAAGGGTTAATAGGACCAATATAATCTAACCCCCAAATTTGAAAAGGTCACGGGGAGATAATAGGATTCGGGCGAATGGTAATAAAATCCTTTTGCTAAAAATCTGACACTTATGGCAAGTCTTTATGATCTCATAGCAATCTTTAAAAACAGTAGGCCAATAATACCCAGACCTAAGGATCTTTTTGGCAGTGGTATCCCCAGCAAAATGTCCCCCACAGATACCCTTATGCATTTCCCTAATAATTAAGGCAGATTCATCTTCACTTACACATCTCAGCAAAATCCCATCCCTATTGACTTTGCACAGAACATTATCTATCAGCTTGAATTGTCTGCACTTGTCCTTGAGTCTCCTTCTTTGATTTGAAGTGAGATTTGGGGAGATGATCCCATGTTGTAAAAAATCTCTAATGGGTTGCTGCCATCCTCCTTTGACTTGATCTTCCTGAGTTTCCTCTAAATGTGCTACTGCAAGTGAGGTGTCAGTAGTATTCAATTCATCTTCATGATCAAAAAATATATAAGGCAAGTAGAGGCTAGGATTTCGTGTCAAGTGCAACTCTTTTACAGAGATATCATAACTTTGCAACTTACAAGCCCACCTCTGAATTTTTGGTTTATTAGTTGCTTTACCAAATAGCAATCCCATTGGATTTTGCTTCATATGAACTTGAACTTGGCTTTTCAGAAGTAGATGCCCTTGCCTATTGATGAGGAACATGAGAGCAGCAGCACTTTTTTCTATTCTGGTATATCTTTCTTCAAGGGCAGACCATTGTTTGCTTGCAAAAACTATGGTGTGCTTATCCTACAAAATGGCTAAACCTATAGCCTTTTTAGTAACAGTGATATAAACCTCAAATGGCAGGCTCAAATCTGGTTTCTTTAAAAGAGTAGCTTCACATATAGATAAAATAAGAAAGTCAAAAGCTTCTTGGCATTCAGGTCCATGTGATAGGTATGTGCTTGCTTTCAGATTTAGAAAACTTCCCTATCTGGTCAACCCTAGAGATGGGACTTAAAATATGAGCAAAATTTGGAATATACATCCTAAGGAAACTTGTCATACCAATAAAACTCTTAACCTGCTTCAAATTCTTGGGAGGTACTAATTTTTTGAGGGCTTCAATTTTATTTTGAGCAACTTGAATACCTTGGCTGGATACTTCATGTCCCAAGAGTTGTCCTTTGGATGCAAAAAAGATGCATTTTTTTGGATTTAGATTGACTCCTGAAGTCCTGCATAAAGAGCAGATTTTTGCAAGCAATTCCACATGGTTATTAGAATGAGAACCCAAACAAAGGTCATCTAGATACACTCTAAATTCTTCAGCAGCCATGGTTTTGAAAATGACATCCATTGCTCTTTGGAAAGTAGCTGGGGCATTCATCAGGCCAAATGGCATTCTTTTCATAGCATAAGTACCCGGGGAGTGATAAATGAAGTCTTTGGCTGGTCTTACTCTTTGATGCTAATCTGGTTGAACCACGAAAAACCATCCAAAATGAGTACATGTCTTTCCTGCACATATAGAATTTCTTCCAAAAGGCAAAGGATAACAATCTTTTATGGTGGCTTTGTTCAAATCTCGATAATCTATGCAAATTCTCAAAGTTCCATTCTTTTTTCCACTTGGAACAATGCGGGATACCCATTCGGGGGTTAATGATTTCTACAATGACACCTGCATCCAACATCTTATGCAATTCATCTTTGATTAGATCTAAAAGTGAAGCATTTATTCTTCTTAACTTCTGGAAGACAGGCTTACACCCTTCCTTAATTTTAATTTCAAATTGACATACCTCCTCTTTGATACCAATAAGCTCAGAATAATCCCAGGCAAACACATCACTCCTCTCTTCAAATAATTTATTGATCTCTTCTTTGTTTTGTGTGTCAAAAAGATCTCCCACAAACAGAGTTCTTTGCTGGCCATGCTTGTTGATTATAACTTCATTGATTGCTTTTTCCTGAGATGCATTTATAACTAGTATGGGACAAAGCTCCTTAGCCTCATCCTCATCGAGATCTTCCTCTGGTATAGCTCCCTCAGATAAATAAGTCATCAATGTGTCTCTGCACAAAGCATCAGCTTCCCAATTCTGCTCCCTTGGGATATGAGTGATTTCCCAAGAAGTAAAATGATCAAGCATTCCCATTACCTGATTCCTCTGGAGCTCCATATCAGCATTCTTAGCTTGGTATTCACCATTAACCTGTCTGCAGACTAACTGAGAATCCCCATAGATATGTATAATTGAAATATCCATAGCTTTAGCTTCCTGGAGACCTGCAATCAAAGCCTTGTATTCTGCTACATTAGAAGTTATTTGAGGAAAAATCCTTCCTACCTTAGCCAAAAGTTTATTGGCAGTATCTTTTAATATAGCTGCAGATGAAGCTACATTCAATTTCTTTGATATTCCTCCATCAAACCATAAACAACCTTTTCTGCCATCTTCAGAGGGTAGTGCACACTCTCTAATTAAAGGAATCAAATCAATTTTCTTTGTGCTAGGGGTTGCTAGACTATAAGATCCTAGGGGTTCTTCTATAAGCATTTCTTTGATAAAATGTACCTCTTCATTAAAGCCATAAGAACCATTCTGGTTGTAGATTGTGGCCACTTGAGTGCCATTTGAAATGGTGCATCTCCCTTCAGACCAGATTGGCCTAGCATCAACTGTAGCCATCCACCTTCTTCCCAGCAAGAGATCATATATGTCTGCATCTTCTCCTAAATCTTCAAAAGCAACAACAACAAAATTGGCAGCTACAACAATGCCTTCAGTGTTAACAGGAACCTTGGTCACAATTCCAACTGGTGCTATCTTAGCATTAGAAAAAGATTTTAACAAAACAGATGACCTTTTATCTATCCCGAGCCCACATTTTTTCATAACATGATAAGGCATGATATTTAAAGGTGAGCCTCCATCCAACAATACATTGGAAAAAGAATAACCTCCTAGAGTAGCTGAGCACATAAATGCACCTGGATCCTCCTCATTTTGGGCCAGAATAAGATTAATGGCATTTGCAACACCTACACAAGCCACTGCCGCACTAAAAGTAGTTTGTTGTAATAACTTTTTCCTATAACCAGGTGCAATCTTTAACAATGTAAATAGGTCCACACTTACTTTGGAATTTTTAGTAAAACATCCAACTCATCGAAGTCATGATCCTTCTTACCATATTTTTGTTGGGGAGGTGGAGCTATTTCTTGAGGGGGGATTTCCATAACAGGTGGTAGTGGCAGTGCTGATCTTCTAGAATGCTCTGGAACAAAATTGGTAGGCTCAGTAGGTCTGTGGGAATCTCCCATACTTCTGGTTTGTACCACCATCACTTCTTCAGTCTTTGGCATTTCTGTAGCTTGCACAAACCTTATAGAGCTAGTAGGCTCTGCAAATCTTACATGAGGAGTTGCCTCAGATTTCTTCTCTCTCTCTTGCTTGGCAAAATATTCTTTAACAGTGCATCTAAGGTCAGTATGGCCAATTTCATTGCAAAAAGCACAGACTGGACATTCTCTACCAAAGTGACCTTTCTTTTTACCTTTAGGACATATTTGCCAATAACAAATGTCAGCTGGATGTGAAGTTCTATTGCAATGAATACATTCAGGGGTAAGTTCTACCTGCCGCCTTGCCTTGAGCTCCACAAGTTGTTTGGTCATACGCTAAGGCTTGGTCACCTTTGTCGGTCTGCTTTGACTTCTAAAATCACGAGAATCAGCTTCTTCTTTTTCTTTTTTTATTTATGCGGCATAAATAGGAAATCGAATGGTGAGATTCATAAGGACCATCAGTGGCATCAGGGTAAAAAGGGTCATGATGAAAGCTATGGTGTTTTTCTGGCAGGATAGAAAACATCTTGGTCAACTCAGTGGTCTTGGCAAAAACTTTGTAGATGGAATCAAAACCTTCTGCAGCTTGAATCTTGATAAGCTTCACAATGAATTTCTGGTCTAGAAGATAAGCCTTTAATAAAGGAAGACACCAAAAGAGTGTGGGAATAGTGACTTGAACTTTAAGCATCTATTCATGATGGTGCTTGAATCTTTCCTTGTCTTGGCTCACGCTCTCACCTGCATAAATGGAGAAATTTTGCAACTCATTAACAAGGTCTTTAGGAGCATACGTTTTCCAAACTGTCCAAAAACTTGGTGACAAGGTCATCCCAAGAAGTGGTTCCATAAGCTTCTCATAAGTCAACCAAGCACCGACTTCACTTTCCTCTTTAGAACACTTTTCGAATTGTGATAGCTTGCATCCTTTTTTGAAGCCAAAATCCTGTAATAATCTTCAAAGACTCTTAGAAAAGTATTAGCACTCATCTTTGAATCAAAAGTAGGCAATGGAGTAGGCATATTCAACTCAAAGCGATAAAGCGGGGCTTTGAAGTAATCCACTTGCAAAATTAGGGGAAGAGATCTATCTACGAAGGCTCAAAGTCTCCCGATCTTCCATTGGTTCTTGCTCTGCTTTGAAAACTTTTGTTTTGGAGCCATGAGTTCGAAAATCCAGGTAGAAATCTCGGTAGAACCTCCAAAATGTTGACCCTAAACCTGGCTTAAAGGTCAACCACAAGGAACCAACTTGAGTTTTCACTCAAATTGGGGTTAGAACCTCCAGATCACTTAAGGTGATCAATCTATGCAAGCTAATCTCAAAGACAAGTTCAAAAATTTGAAGTTTTATACCTTTCCCATTTCCGAGTGAATTGACTCCTTTGCCAAAAGCAGGTTGTGGTATTGATATGCGGATCGATTTTTGAGTCAATCAACTTTGTAGACTTAGTCAAAAAGTTGTAGGTAACCAATAGTAAAGCTTCTGACCAAGTCAGAAACTTAATTTGTGAGTTATTCGAGCTCAAAGTGCGGTCAAAATTTGGTCAATAGCAGTCAAATCTGAAAACAGTGATCAGAGATTGGGATTTTGGAGTTGCCAGACGAGTTTTGAAATTTCCAAAGCAAATGTCTTTGTAGTGATGATGAGGAATATAGGCAAATGGTCAGATTGTTATTTGGATAGGCAAAAGTAATTTTTGTGGCTGGATTTGGCAAAATCTGATCAAGAATAGTCAAAAGCGAGAATGCAAAAATTCTAACTCGAGTTGTGAGTGGAGTTTTTTGGATTTTTCAAAACATATAGGCTCCAGATGTCTCAAGGATTGATGGCAAATGGGCCAAAAGTAATCAAAAGTGCTTGGGAATTTTCTGTAGAATTTTTGAGCAGGAGAGAAATGGTAAATAATCATACTTGAGATAATTTCTTCAAGTAGGCATCAAATTTCACTGATAGGGAGGTAAATCAATCATAATAATGTTGGATAATAATACTTGAGTACTTCAAAATCAACTTCAGGTCAATAAATAATTTCAATAGGTAATTTCCAACCAAATCTCTTGGGACTTGATCGGGAAGTACTCAGAGTCTTCTAAAATCCTTCTAGTCATGCTCAGCAATGATCACAGTAAGATTTGTGCGCTTACGGGCCTTCAAAAATTTCTCGGATCTAATTTCCCATATATATTTTCAAATTTAGTGGTTCGGCATCTTAGGGCTTGATTTGTGGTTCATTAAGTTTAGGAGCGGCGGGAATCCGAAATAGCGAGGGGTTAGGAGGCGGTAGAGTTGATTCGGCATGATTTCCAGTGATCTCGATTTAGGGTTCATGGCCGTATATTTAGGAAATTCCGCGATACGGTTCAGCGTATTTCCCTTAGATATCTTTGGGAATATTCCGTATTTTTGATTTCTTGAAAGTTTTACTATGGTTCAAATTCAAGGCTCAGATTTCTTTAAGGTTTTATGCAAGCCCTAGACCATGGTATCAAGCACCCATGCCCTAATTTGAAGTTTGCAAGGCCATGAGACCAATTTGAGGGAGTTGGGAACCAATAAGGGGTGTAACCATAAGACAAGAGGTTGAAAAATAGAGGTTAGCCATGGGGCAACAAGGGCTCATGTGGATGGTGGAGATGGGAGATAATAAGGTATGGGTGTAAAAAGGTCCATGACTAAGCAAAGGTTGGAGTAAGTGTTTATAGGCAAGGAAAAAGCAAAGGTGGAGAGTAATGGTGCAAAAGTGGACATGAAGAATGAATAAGGAAGATGTCATGGAAAGATTAACAAATAATGGTAATGAGATAAGTTGGGGATGTAAGAAGGAAAATTGGCTAAGCAAAAAACAAAATGACAAGGATGGAACCATATAAGGGAATCTTCCAAACTTCAACTTCCAAACTTCATAACCCAGAATCTTCTAGAGCATATTCTTTGACTAAGCATTTTGACCTCAAATAAAGTACCTCATGTGAGCCTTGAACCTTGAACACTTGTTAACTTGAAGAATGAATTCCTTTTGACCTCCACATCAATGTTGAATACCAAGATTCTTCCAAACTTTGACATAATCTCTTAAGATAAATTGACCTAGTTTGAATGCATAGACCACAATTAGCATGTTGCCCTTTTGGGGGCAACAAGAGGGCATAACTGTAGCTGCTAACTTTATTGTAGTAGCTTTTGAAGATATAGGGGATGAATATGACATTTGTGATCTACTTCTAGGGAGAAGATAGTTAGCCACTGTGGATGCTAGACCAGTCTAGTCTCAAGGGAGATGTACCATCTCCAATGGTTCTCAAACTGCCACAATTTACAATCAAGATGGCTCCTATGGCTCCAAAGAAGAGGTAAACTTTATTAAGGAAATGCTGATTGAAGAACCTTTGGGGTCTTACAGGATAAAAAATACAAGACCAAGAAAATATGAAATGGTTCCTCTTATTATGGAATGTGCACTCCCCAGCAGACAAGGACCATCAGGATTTCTATGGTTTGATGGAGGTATTTATAAAAAATTAAATATTGCATCATCTGCTGCTATCTTGAAAGATTCTTCTCACAAACTTTTAGCTAAAGTAGGAAGAATCTTTCCCCAAGTCACATCTAATATAGCAGAATGTAAGGCTTTGATTGCAGGTCTTCAGGAGGCTAAAGCTATGGATATTGCTAACATTCACATTTATGGTGACTCACAATTGATTTGTAGACAAGTTTCAGGAGATTACCAAACAAAAAATGCAGATATGGAGCTCCTAAAAAACCAAGTAATGGGAGTACTCTCGAGTTTTGCTTCATGGGAAATTACTCACATACCAAGAGAGAGAAATGTGGAAGCTGATGCCTTATGTAGAGAAACTCTCATGTCACATTTAACTGAAGGAGCCATTCAGAGGAAGATCTTGATGCTAGTGAGGTAAAAGCCCTTTGTCCTATCCTAACCATCAATGCATCAGAAGAAAAAGGCACTGAAGAGATTACAATCACAAAAAATGGTAAGACTAGAACCCTGTTTGTTGGAGATTTGATTGAATATCAGAATAGAGAAAACATACAAATGTTTTTTGAAGAAAGGAAGGATGTCTTTGCCTGGGATTATTCTGAGCTCACTGGCATCAAAGCTGAGGTATGCCAATTTGAAATCAAGATTAAAGAAGGTTGTAAGCCTGTTTTTCAAAAACTGAGAAGGATTAATGCTTCATTAATGGGATTAATCAAGGATGAGTTGGATAAAATGCTAGATGCAAGTGTTATTATTGAAATCATTAATCCAGAATGGGTATCTTGTATTGTACCTGTAGAGAAAAAGAGTGGTGCCTTAAGAATTTGTATTGATTATCGAGATCTCAACAAAGCCACCATCAAAGACTGATATCCCTTGCCTTTTTTAGAAGAAATCTTATATGCTGTAGCAGGAAAAGAGGTGTACTCATTCTTAGATGGATTTTCAAGATTTAATCAAATTGGCATTAAGGAAGAAGATCAACCAAAGACCTCTTTTATTACCCCTTGGGGAACTTATGCAATGAAAAGAATGCCTTTTGGATTGATGAATGCATTTGCCACTTTCCAGAGAGCTATGGATGTTATTTTTAGACCTATGTCTCCTCAAGAATTTAGAGTTTACTTGGATGACCTTTGCTTAGGATCTCACCCTACTAATCATTTGGAATTGCTTGCAAAAATATGCTCTTTGTGCAGGGACTCTGGAGTCAACCTTAACCCAAAGAAATGTATTTTTTTTGCATCCAAAGGGCAACTTTTGGGGCATGAGGTGTCCAACAGAGGTATACAAGTGGCACAAGAAAAGGTTGAAGCCCTAAAAAAACTGGTACCCCCCAAGAATTTGAAACAGGTCAAAAGTTTTATTGGCATGACTAGTTTTCTTAGGATGTATATTCCTAATTTTGCTCACATTATAAGTCCTATTTCCAAACTGACAAGAATAGGCAGGATTTTTAAATCTGAGAGCAAATATGTCCCCGTCACATGGTCATCAGATTGCCAAGAGTCTTTTGAGTTACTTATAAAGTCCATTTGTGAGGCTACTCTTTTAAAAAAACTTGATTTGGATATGCCATTTGAGGTTTATATTACTATCACTAACAAAGCTATAGGTCTAGCTATTCTACAGGACAAGCATACCATAGCTTTTGCCAACAAACAATGGAGTTCAACTGAAGAAAAATACACCAGATTGGAAAAGAGTACTGCTGCTCTTATGTTCCTCATTGACAGACAAGGTCACCTGCTATTGAAGAGCTCTGTTCAAGTTTATATGAAGCAACATCCAATGGGGTTGTTATTTGGTAAGGCTACTTCCAAACCAAAAATTCAAAGGTGGGCTTGTAAGCTACAAACCTTTGATATTTCCAATAAGGAATTACACCAGGTGAAGAGTCCCAGTCTTTATTTACCTTACATTTTCTTTGATCATGAGGATGCAGTAGAGGTTGTTGACTTTGTGGATGCCTTAGCTTATTTGCAGGCAGAAGATGAAGAGCAGAACCAACAAGATTAGCAGCTACCTATAAAAAATTTTCTACAATTCAACGAGATGCCCTCAGGACTGACTTCTAGCCAGCAAAGGAGATTTAAAGAAAAATGTAGGCAATTCAAAATGATTAATGATGTTTTATGCAAAGTCAACAGGGATGGACTATTACTGAGGTGTGTCAATGAAGAAGAATCTGCTCTGATCATTAGAGAAATGCATGAAGGAGTATGTGGAGGCCATTTTGCTGGAGATACTACTGCCAAGAAAATTCTCAGGTCAGGTTATTATTGGCCTACAATATTTAAAGATTGTTATACTGCTATAAAATCTTGCCACAACTGTCAAATATTTGGCAAAAGGATCCTCCTCCCCAGCTGCATTAAATCCTATCATTTCTCCAGGGCCCTTCCAAATATAGGGACTGGATTATATTGGCCCTATTAACCCCCCTTCTGCAGGACAACACCAACACATTATTGTAGCTACAGATTATTTTACTAAGTGGGCAGAAGCAATTCCTTTAAGACAGGCCAATGCTATTACAACAGCAAAGTTTTTACATGAATATATTTGTGCACGGTTTGGTATTCCCCTACAATTGCATTCTGATAGAGGTACCTCTTTTGTGAATGAAGTTATTGCTAATCTGCTGACTATTCTTAAGGTCAAACATACTAAGAGCTCCTCCTACTATCCCCAAGGTAATGGTCAAGCAGAAGCTACTAATAAGGTTTTGAAAAGCATTTTGCAGAAAACAGTGGATGATAATCAAAAGGATTGGCATGTCAAATTGGTGGATGCTCTTTGGGCTTATAGAGTCACTATTAAAGCAGCAACCACTCATACACTCTTCAACCTAGTCTATGGCATTGAGGATGTGCTTCCAGTAGAGCTTGAGCTCCCATCTCTAAGGTTAGCTCACAAGCTATGTTTACCTTTTGAATATGCTTTACAGGAAAGACTTGTTGCCCCCAAAGGGCAACATGCTAATTGTGATCCATGCATTCAAAACTAGGTCAACTTATCCTGGCATACTAGGTCAAAGTTTGGAAGATTCTTGGTAGTCAACATTGATATGGAGGTCAAAAGGTGTTCATTTCTCAAGTCAACAAGTGCTCAAGGTTCAAAACCCACATGAGGTACTTTATTCGAGGTCAAAGTGCTTAGTCAAGAATATGCTCTAGAAGATTCTGGGTTAAGAAGTTTGGGAGGCATTTTTTGAAGATTGGAAGTTCAAAGTTTGGAAGATCCCATGGTATTTGGTTCCATCCCTTAGCCATTTTTTTGCCTATCCCCCCCATATCTTATTCTCACCTTCCTTTTTGAATTTCCCTAGTCATTTTCCTCACACTTATATTCTTCTTTGCTCACCTTTTGCAAAACATATTTTGCCTTGCCAAAAGACCTTTCTTAATACATTTTGTTTTCCCCATGGATGCCCTACCCATTTCATGTCCCTTTGCCTTATTTTCATTTTCATATTGCACCCTTACCACATACCCTTGGCCTAATCTCTTTTCACAAGTTTTGTACCTCCTTGTTCTTTACCATTGTGTTTCAAGTACCCATGCCACTCAAATATTTTCTATTGAATATCCCATTTATGGTACCAATCTAGAATATTCCCCAAAAATTAGGGTTGCCATAGACCCAAATGAGTAAAGACTCATAATTATTTTTGTGGTACCCTTAGGGACCATGGCCTATCTTCCTAAAATTGATAAATACAGCATATTCTTGGTTTATACCCCAAAAATACCTACCATCGTGTCATGCGAATTCTGGAAAAATACCTTGAAGAACCCTAATTATGGAAACCTGCTTTCGAATCACTTTAGGAATGGTATCATTGAACTCTGAAACCTATCTACTTCTGCATTTCCGGCTCTTAAGCATCTTATCAAGCCTAAATTTAAGCCCTAATATCTTTGGAACCCGTTAAACCAAAAACATATATCTTTGGGAAACAATAGCGAGGTTTTTCAAAGCCCAGTATTCCGGATTCTATATTGATCATTCTTTGAGCAAGATCTGGACGATCCTTGAAGTTCTTGAGCTCTCCTCAACCCCGGGATTCACAAGATTCAGTTGACATTATCTTCAAAATTCTTTATGGACTTGAGAATATTATTTTCCCGTGATTAAAAGCTATGAAGCATCCTTATATTCTGTTATCATGATATATTTACCTCCATATCAATTCAAATCAATTGCCAAGTTGTCAAATCCATTTTCTGATATGTTATTCTACAATTCTTGCTACAAAATATTCTCTGAGAAAATTCTAGTGTGTTTCTCCATACTTTTGGACCACTTGCCATCTAATCTTAGGGCCTGTGCAAGCCAAAGGAGTTGGAATCATTCAAAAATACCAAGTATAGCTCAAATTCAAAAAAATTGCTCTCGGGTTTAGACAGTTTTGACTGTATTTTGCCAAATCTAGTCACAAAAAATACTTCTACACCTCCAAATGAAGATTTGATTGATTGCCCCTCTTCCCTAGTACCATTGCAACCTATCTACTTTGGAATTTCTCAAAACGATGATTGGCAACTCCAAATCTCAATTTCTGATCACTGTTTTCTACATTTGACCTTTATTGACCAAAATTTGACCCCACTTTGAGCTCGAATAACTCACAGATTAGGTCTCCGACTTGGTCAGGAATTTTACTGTTGGTTAACTACCACTTTTTTGACCAAGTCTATTGCATCTGACTTAAAAAATCGATCTGCACCTCGACACCACATCTGTTTTGGCAAAGGTACCATTTTCTGGAAATGGGAAAGGTATAGAACTCAAACTTTCTGAACTTGTTTTTGGGATTTCCTTGCATAGACTGATCACCTCAAGTGATCTGGAGGATCTAACCCCAATTTGAGTGAAAACTTGAATTGGTTCCTTGTGGTTGACCTTTAAGCGGGTTTAGGGTCAACATTTTGGAGGTTCTCACAGAGATCTTCCGGATCTCGAAACTCATGGCTCCAAAGCAAAATTTCCAGCGAGAATCGAACCATTGGAAGATGTTGATGTATCAGATCATTGCAGAGAAAGGCCATTGCCTTCAAGTTTCTCAACTAGCTTACTCCAGAATATGCCATACCAGTTTGAGTTGAATGTCCCTGTTCCTTTGCCTACCTTTGATTCCAGCATGAGTGCTAACCATTTTTTGAGAATATTTGAAGACTATTACAAGGATTATGGTTTCAAGAAAGGGTGCAAGCTTTCAGAATTTGAAAAATGTTTCAAAGATGAGAGTGAAGCTGATGCTTGGTTAACTTATGAGAAGTTAATGGGTACCACCTCATGGGATGAACTCGTTAAGAAATTTCTGGACAGGTTTGGTAAGTTAGCTGCTCCCAAAGATTTGGTTAATGAATTGCAAAGCTTTTCTATACATGCAGGGGAGAGTGTGAATCAGTACGAAGAAAGATTTAGCACATTTATGAGCAGGTGTCAAAGAGCACAGGTCACAATTCCCACACTTTTTTTAGTAACTGCTTTCATCAATGGTCTGGAAAGAAGACCAGATATCCAAAGAAAATTGCTTAAGATCCAAGCTGCTGAAGGATATGATTCCAATTACAAAGTCTTTGCCAAAACTACTGATCTGACTCAAATGCTCTCTACCTTGCCTGATAAGCACCATATCTCCCACCATGGCCATGATCCTTTTTACCCTGATGCTACTGATGCACATTATGACCATCACCCTTCCATTCCAATTGTATGCCATATGCGAAAGAAAAGAAGAAATCTAAGGAGGAGGAAGCTAGTTCTTAGTTGCGAGGTTAAATCAGACCTATCTAAGGTTCTTGAGGCTTTAGCGAGAGTTAACCAAACAACTAGTTGAGCTCAAAACTGCAAGAACAGGTAAAACTTACCCTGAATGTGTCCATTGCAATAGGAATACTCATCCATCAGAAATTTGCTATTGGCAAGTGTGTCCTAAATGTAATAGGAAAGGCCACTTTGGAAAAGAATGTCTGTTTGTTCTTTACGCAAAGAAGTTGGCCATCTTGATGTTAAATGTCTTTGTTAAAGAATACTTTTACTTAGCGGGAACAAGAAAAAAAAGGTCAGAACCTAAACCTTACGTGAGGTTTACTGAACCAAGTACTTCAATAAGGTTTATTCAGACTCTGAGAAGCTCCCAAGGCCAGAAGAAGTTATGGTAGTGCAAACCCGGAAAGAATGAATGAAGTCAATGCACATCTTTTGATCGAGTAGGCATCCCACAACTAGGTCTCCCTCACCTACAATGGAAATACCTGCTCAAGTGATAGCTCCACCTCCACAGCAAAAATTTGGTAAGAAAGACCAAGACCTTGATGAAGTGGATATCTTGCTCAAAAACTCTAAGGTGAGTGTGGATCTTTTCACATTGTTAAAGATTGCACCCAGCTACGGGAAAAAGTGCTTCAAAAACTAGTGGTGAACAATTAAATGCTTGTATAAACTTCAACGATGCCTTTCGATCTTATTCTAGCACAGAATGAAGAAGACCCTGGAGCATTTACATGTTCAGCTGCTCTAGGAGGTTTTACCTTTTCCAATGTATTACTTGATGGGGGATCTCCCCTAAACATCATGCCATATCACATTATGAAGAAGTGTGGTTTCGAGGTGGACAAGAGAGCTTCCATATTACTAAGATCTTTTTATAATGCTAAAATTTCTCCTATTGGTGTGGTGACTAAAGTGCCTGTTAATACAGAAGGCATAACTGTAGCTGCTAACTTTATTGTGGTGGCCTTTGAAGATATAGGAGATGAATCTGATATCTATGACCTACTTTTAGGGAGGAGATGGCTAGCTACTGTGGATGCTAGGCCAGTCTGGTCTCAAGGGAGATGTACCATCTCCAATGGCTCCCAAACTGCTACTATTTACAATCAAGAAGGCTCCTATGATTCCAAAGAAGAGGTAAACTTTATTAAAGAAATGCTAATTGAGGAGCCTTTGGGATCTTACAGGTTAAAAAATACCAAACCGAGAAAATGTGAAATGGTTCCCCTTATTATGGAGTGTGCACTTCCCAGCAAACAAGGACCAACAGGTTTTCTATGGTTTGATGGAGGTATCTCTAAAAAATTAAATGTTGCATCATCTGCTGCTATTTTGAAAGATTCTTCTCATAAACTTTTGGCTAAGGTAGGGAGGATTTTTCCTCAGGTCACTTCTAATGTGGCAGAATATAAAGCTTTGATTGCAGGTCTTCAAGAAGCCAAAGCTATGGATATTGCCAATATCCATATTTATGGTGATTCCCAATTAATTTGCAGACAAGTTTCAGGAGATTATCAAACAAAAATGGATATGGAGCTTTTTTTTTGAAGAATCGAGGCAATGGGAGTGCTCTCAAGTTTTGCTTCATGGAGGATCACTCATATCCCAAGAGAAAAGAATTTTGAGGCTGATGCCCTGTGTAGGGAAACTCTCATGTCACATTTGACTGAGGGAGCTATTCCTGAAGATGACCTTGATGACAATGAAGTAAAAGCACTCTGTCCTATTTTGACTATTGATGCATCAGAAAAGAAGGAGACTGAAGAGATTGTGATCACAAAAAATGGTACACCTAGAACTCTGTTTGTTGGAGATTTGATTGAATATCAAAACAGGGAGAGCATACAAATATTCTTTGAAGAAAGAAAAGATGTATTTGCTTGGGACTATTGAGAACTATCGGTATCAAAAGCCGAGGTATGCCAATTTGAAATTAAAATCAAGGAAGGTTGTAAACCTATTTTTCAAAAATTAAGGAGGATCAATGCTTCCCTTATGGGGCTAATAAGGGATGAATTGAACAAGATGTTAGATGCAGGTGTGATTATTGAAATCATTAATCCAGAATGGGTATCTTGCATTGTTCCTGTAGAGAAGAAAAGTGGTGCCTTAAGAATTTGCATTGATTACCGAGATCTCAACAAAGCCACCATCAAGGATTGTTACCCTTTGCCTTTTTTAGAAGAGATCTTATATGCTGTAGCAGGTAAGGAAGTGTATTCATTTTTTGATGGATTCTCGAGGATTCAACCAGGATCAGCATCAAAGAAGAAGACCAACCAAAACTTCTTTTATCACTCCACAGGGGTACATATGCTATGAAAAGAATGCCTTTTGGTTTGATGAATGCTCCAACTACCTTCCAAAGGGCAATGGATGTTATTTTCAAATCAATGTCTGCTGAAGAGTTCAGGGTGTACTTAGATGACCTTTGCTTAGGTTCTCATCCATCTAATCATGTGGAGCTACTTGCAAAAATTTGTTCGAAGTATCCAGCCAAGGCATTCAAGTTGCTCAAGACAAGATTGAAGCTCTCAAAAAATTAGCACCTCCCAAGAACCTAAAACAGGTCAAAAGTTTTGTTGGTATGACAAGTTTCCTTAGGATGTATATTCCTAATTTTGCTCATATTTTGAGCCCCATTTCTAGATTGACAAGGGTAGGTAAGTTCTCCAAGTCTGAAAGTAAGCATATACCTATCACATGGACTTCAGAATGCCAAGAGGCTTTTGACTTTCTCATTCAATCCATATGTGAAGCCACACTTTTGAGAAAACCAGATTTGAATATGCCATTTGAAGTTTATATTACTATTACTAAAAAAGCTATAGGGTTAGCCATTTTGCAGGAGAAACATACCATAGTGTTTGCAAGTAAACAATGGTCTGCTCTAGAGGAAAGATATACCAGAATAGAAAAAAGTGCTGCTGCCCTCATGTTTCTTATCAATAGGCAGGGACACTTGCTTCTGAAAAGTCAAGTCCAAGTCTACATGAAGCAAAACCCAATGGGTCTACTATTTGGTAAAGCAACCAGTAAGCCAAAAATCCAAAGATGGGCTTGTAAGTCGCAAAGTTATGATATTTCTGTAAAAGAATTACATTTGGTACGAAGTCCTAGTCTTTATTTGCCTTATATATTTTTTGACCATGAAGTGCTGACATCTCACCTGCAGTAGCTCATGTAGAGGTAACTCCAGAAGATCAAGCTGATGGTGGGTGGCAACAACCTATTAGGGACTTCTTACAACATGGAATTATCTCTTCAAGCCTCACTTCAAACCAAAAAAGGAGACTCAAGGATAAATGCAGACAATTCAAGATGATAGACAACGTCTTGTGCAAAGTCAACCGAGATGGAGTTTTGCTGAGATGTGTGAATGAAAGTGAGTCTGCTCTAATCATCAGGGAAATGCACAAAGGTATTTGTGGGGGGCATTTTGCTGGTGATACTACAGCAAAAAAGATTCTCATGTCTGGATACTATTGGCCTACTATTTTTAAAGATTGTTATGATATTATAAAAACTTGCCATCAATGCCAAATCTTTAGCAAAAGAATTTTACTTCCAGCTGCCCTTAATCCCATCATATCTCCAGGGCCCTTTCAAATTTGGGGATTAGATTATATTGGTCCTATTAATCCTTCTTCTGCAGGTCAACATCAACATATCGTTGTGGCCACAGATTATTTTACTAAATGTGAAGCAGGCTAATGCTGCCACAACTGCAAGATTTTTACATGAGTATGTTTGTTCCAGGTTTGGTGTTCCTTTTCAGTTGCATTCTGATAGGGGCATGCCTTTTGTTAATGAAGTTATTACTAACTTGTTGAACATCTTGAAGGTCAAGCATACCAAAAGCTCCTCATACTATCCCCAAGGTAATGGACAAGCTGAAGCCACTAACAAAGTGTTGAAAAATATCTTGCAGAAGACAGTTGAGATCAACAAGAGAGATTGGCATGTCAAAATAGTGGATGCACTTTGGGCTTATAGAGTCACTATCAAAACAGCTACAAATCATACACCTTTCAATTTGGTTTATGGCATAGAGGCAGTCTTACCAGTGGAACTTGAGTTGCCTTCCTTGAGGTTGGCTTATAAACTATGTTTATCTTTTGAACATGCCTTGCAGGAAAGATTGGATGCCTTGTTGCACCTAGATGAATATAGAATGGAGGCTGAGAATACTAATTTGCTGAAAAAGGCCAAAGATCTGGTTGCATTCAAGGCTGCACACAAAATACAAGGCACCTTTAAGAAAGGAGAGCTTGTTCTCAAATGGAACAAGTCAAAGGAAGACTCAGCTGGCAAATTTGACAACATTTGGGAAGGACCCTTTGTAGTATTGGAACCTGCAGGTACTAACTCTTATTGGTTACAAGAGGTTGCTTCAGGAATGCCACTGCCAAATCCAATCAATATCCTGCACCTGAAAAGGTGCACTCTTCCTCCATATCTTTCATCTGTCATAAGTAGTCCTACCTTCCAGTTGAACTCCTTATTCTTGTTCTCATTCCCTAAAGAAGAAAAGCACTCTGCAATTCATCTTTACCATCACAGCAGAGTTGCACTTGTTGAAGACCAAGAAGAATACACACATTTTCTTGTTTTGGCGAAGTTTCAAACACTTGCACACTCACTTCATCTCCATTTCATCATCACCTTTTTTAATCACAGTCACTCTCACCTCCTCTCACTCACTATATTCCATTCACCATCATTCCATCATCACCCTGTCATTTTCACACTCATTCCTGCCTTTTCTCACTCACCATATTCCATCCACATCATTTCATCATCGCATTTACACTCTCTTCATCAACATTTGCAATTCACACTCTTGTTCTACCATAGACACCTTGGTGCAAAGCTAAAGACCCCTCTAGTTATTCATTTTTGACATTATATGGCTGAGGGGACCAGCCTTTTTCTTGTTTTGGCGAGATGTTGCCCCCAAAGGGTGTTGACCGGGTTTTTGGCCCCCGGTCAACATGAAAAAAGAAAAGAAAAAGAACCATTGGAGGGGGGTCGATTATAAAGCCCAAATGTTGTAAAGGTCTAAGGCACCAAAAAATAAAAGGGCCTAGATCTAGTTGTTTAAATTTAAGGGCTTCTAAGATTTTTAATGGTTGAAGAGGGGTACATTATCTAAGGCTAAGATGAAGAGGCAAGATCAAAGGTGGAGATTAAAAAAAGACAAAAATTAAAGGTTGAGATAAAGAGGCAAGATCAAGGGTGGAGATGAAGGGGTCGAAATTAAAGGTGAAGATGAAGAGGCAAGATCAAAGGTGGAGATTAAGAGGCAAAAAATCAAAGGTCAAGATAAGAAGTAATGTTTATAAAAGGTTCTTGAGGAGCACGAGCTCCTCCTCTTGCCTTGCTCCAAATTCTTGGGGATGGTGGCAGCTCCTCCTTGAATTGGATCAATGGCCCCTCCATGGTTCAGAGCCATGGAGGGACCCTTTTGTATTTGAAGTTTTGTGCTTATATGAATTTTCTTTTGGGCCCAAAGTTATTCCATTCCAAGTTTTTCTTCAAATCTCTGATTTCATATTGCAGCTTCTGATCTTATATTGCAGCACCCAATGTGATCCTGATTTCTGCCTTTGAGGCCACCTGTTGGGGGTTGTGGGAAAAATCCGCCAACAGAATGGAGGTCCTACCGAGATAAAGCTCTTCCCCAGGATCAAATTTTGGTGCTGCTTTATTTCCTGCCATTTGCCATTTGCTGCCTTTCCTGCCATTTGCCATTTGCTGCCTTCCCTGCCATTTGCTATGCTTCTCTATTTGCTGCTTGCTACTGGAAGAATAAAATGCCATTGCTTGAAGATGCTACAGAAACAATGCCTGAAGACGCTACAAAGAAGAAAAATCAAGAAAGAAGTTCTTGATTTGATAGCTTTTCAGATTTTCATATTTCCTGATACAAAATCCTGACGATGCAGAAATATTGATGCTGCTTGGATATTTTTTTGGGAGAGCCAGCGATGCTAGCCCTCCAAAAATCTGTTCATATCTTCTGTCTAGAGCTTTCCGACTGCGCCTTTGAGCTAGAAATCTATGAACATCATTTCCTTGTGTTACCATTCTCTGCAGATCTCTCCTTTTCTTTACCGATTTACAACATCTATTCTGCAGCTGAAGCGCTGAATACCTGTAAAAAATAGCCAGTGTTCTTCTCTGTTCCCTGCCGAATGTTGCTTCCGCTATAGTCATGCTTTTGCCATTGTTGACCCTAAACCTGGCTTAAAGGTCAACCACAAAGAACCAATTCAAGTTTTCACTCAAATTGGGGTTAGAACCTCCAGATCACTTGAGGTGATCAGTCTATGCAAGGAAATCCCAAAAACAAGTTCAAAAAGTTCGAGTTCTATACCTCTCCCATTTCCAAAAAATAGTACCTTTGCCAAAACAAATGTGGTGTCGAGATGCAGATAGATTTTTTAAGTCAGATGCAATAGACTTAGTAAAAAAAGTGGTAGTTAACCAACAGTAAAACCTCTGACCAAGTCAGAGACTTAATCTGTGAGTTATTCAAGCTCAAAGTGGGGTCAAATTTTGGTCAATAGAGGTCAAATGTAGAAAACAGTGATCAGAAATTGAGATTTGGAATTGCCAATCATCTTTTTGAGAAATTCCAAAGTAGATAGGTTGCAATGATGCTAGGGAGGAGGGGCAATCAATCAAATCTTCATTTGGATGTGTAAAAGTATTTTTTGTGGCTAGATTTGGCAAAATACCAAAACCGGCCCCAAACCCGAGCAATTTTTTTTGAGTTTGAGCTATACTTGGTATTTTTGAATGATTCCAACTCCTTTGGACTGCCACAGTGCTCTAAGGATAGATGGCAAGTGGTCCAAAGGAATAGAAAAACACACTAGAATTTTTGTAGAATGTTTTTGTAGCAAGAATTGTAGAATAATATATCGAGATGGATTTGACAACTTGGCAATCGATTTGAATTGATATGGAGGTAAATATATCATGATAACCGAATATAAGGATGCTTCATAGCTTTAAATCACGGGAAAATAATCTTCTCAAGTCAATAAATAATTTTTGAAGGTAATGTCAACCAGATCTTGTGGATCCAGTTGAGGATAGCTCAAGAACTTCAAGGATCGTCCGATCTTGCTCAAGAATGATCAATGTAGGATCTGAATACTTAGGGCCTTCAAATTCTTTTACGTCTTCGTTTCCCATGTATATAGATTTAGATTTTAACGGTTCCGGCATCTTAGAGCTTAAATTTAGGCTTGATTGAATGCTTAGGGCGGGAATACGAGAAATAGGTAGTTTTGAGTCCAAGGCTTCCATTCCTGATTCGAAAGCAAATTTTTCCAATTTTAGGGTTCTTCAACGTATTTTTCCATTTTTTGCGATACGGTGGGTCCGTATTTTTGGGAGTATAAACCAGAAATATGCTGTATTTAGCCATTTAGAAATGTTAGGCCATGGTTTCAAAAGGGTGCCCTATAAAATAATTAGATAGGTAGATCAATTGTGGAGATGGCAACCCTAATTTTTGAGAATATGCTAGGCTTAGATACCATGCATTGGGATATTCCATGGGTAGCATGAATATTTAAGGCACAATGGTGGACAAAGCAAAGTGGTCATAAAATTCCAAGCTAGAAATGGGCTAGGGGTATTTATGAAGGTGTGATAAGAGTGGGAAAAGAGATATGAAATAAGGAGGCAAAAAGAATTAGGCAATCAAGGTGTGATTTGGCAAAAAAATGAACAAGGGAAAATATAAGCATAAGGGGAATATGACTAGGGAAATGGGGGTAAGAATATGGGTAAAAATGACTAGGAGGTGGAATCTAATGCCATGGGATCTTCCAAACTTTGAACTTCCAATCTTCAAAAATTGTCTTCCAAACTTCATAACCCAGAATCTTCTAGAGCGTATTCTTGACTAAGCACTTTGACCTTAAATAAAGTACCTCATGTGAGTTTTGAACCTTGAACACTTGTTGACTTGTAAGATGAACATCCTTTGACCTTCATATCAATGTTGACTACCAAGTCCTCTTTTGACTTAGCCTTCCTAACTTCAACAAATAAACCATTCAATTAGTATGTTGCCCTTTGGGGGCAACATCTCGCCAAAACAAGAAAATGGCTGGTCCCCTCAGCCACAAGGGTCTTCAGCTTGGTACCAAGGTATCTAAGTGAGAATTATGGTAAAAAGAGAATGTAAAGTGCAAGTGCTGATGGAATGGGGGTGAATATGGTGGTGTGAAAAAGTGAGTGAGAGAGAAGGAGGTGAGAATGAATGTAAACATGGTAAAGTAGTGATGGGAATGGAATGTATGAGTGAGTGAGAAGTGCTGATGGAGTGCTGATGAGTGTGCTGATGAGTGCAAGTCTTTGAAAGTCTTGAGAAGTCTTGATGAGTGCAAGTCTTGATGGAATGGGGGTGAATATGGTGGTGTGAAAAAGTGAGTGAGTGAGAAGGAGGTGAGAATGAATGTAAACATGGTAAAGTAGTGATGGGAATGGAATGTATGAGGTGATATGGATATGTAAATGTTTGAATCTCGCCAAAACAAGAAAATGTGTGGCTTCTTGATCCTTAAAAATGCAACTCTGCTATGATGGTAAAGCTGAATTGCGAGAGTGCCTTCTTTTGGAATGAGAACAAGAGTAAGGAGTTTAAATGGATAGCAGGACCACTTATGGCAGATGAATAAAGATGGAGAAAGGGTGCACCTGTCATGGAAACATACAAACAAGTTAAACTTGATTCTTGCACTCTGCTATGATGGTGAAGCTGAATTTACAGAGTGCACATTTGGGGAGATAAAAATAAAAGAGCATGGCTGAATGGAGGGCAAGACCACACTGAGACAGATGAATAAAGATGGATAAAGGGTGCTCCTGCAAATGACACTTGGTAGTTAATAAAAATCCTTGTCCTGAGACTGTTTGATAGCTCATCCTTCATGCTGGCTAATCTGCAAACATAAACTTAATGAAGACATTAGTTCTAAATTTAAGACAAAGTGAAATCCAATCTATCTAACATCTAAATTTAATTCTAACTTGTTAAAAAAAGGGACAAGCAAATGTGCTGATCCCAGTACCTCTTTAGATGAATAGTGTTGATGGGATTTGGGAGTGACAAACCTGAAGTTAATTCCTTTAGCCAATATGAATTGGTGCCTGCAGGTTCCAACACTTCATAAAAGATTCTCAAACTTACTGGCTGAATCCTCTCTTGATTTATTCCATTTCAGAACTAATTCTCCAGTCTTAAAAATCCCTTGTATTTTATGAGCAGCTTTGAAAGCAGCCAAATCCTTGGCTTTTTTAAGCAAATTAGCATTCTCAGCTTCCATCCTATATTCTTCTAAATGCAAAAGGGCATCCAGTCTTTCCTGCAAGGCATACTCAAAAGGCAAACACAACTTATGAGCTAACCTCAGAGATGGAAGCTCAAGCTCTACTGGAAGCACAGCTTCAATGCCATAAACCAGGTTAAAAGGGGTATGAGTGGTTGCTGCTTTGATGGTGACTCTATAAGCCCATAGGGCATCCACTAATTTAACATGCCAATCCTTTTGATTATCATCCACTGTTTTCTGCAAAATACCCTTCAAAACTTTGTTAGTAGCTTCTGCTTGACCATTACCTTGGGGATAGTAAGAGGAACTCTTGGTATGTTTGACTTTAAGAATGGTCAATAAATTAGCAATAACTTCATTCACAAAAGGAGTACCTCTATCAGAATGTAATTGTAGAGGAATACCAAACCGTGCACAAATGTACTCATGTAAGAACTTTGCTGTTGTAAGGGCATTAGCCTGTCTCAAAAGGAATTGCCTCTCGCCCATTTGGTAAAATAATCAGAAGCTACAATAATGTGCTGATGTTGCCCTGCAGAAGGGGGTTAATAGGACCAATATAATCTAATCCCCAAATTTGGAAGGGTCCCGAGAAATTATGGGGTTTAGTGCACTGGATAAGGATCCTCTTGCCAAATATTTGGCACTTGTGGCAAGATTTTATAGCAAGATAACAATCTTTAAATATTGTAGGCCAATAGTATCCCCGACACGAGAATTTTCTTGGCGAGTAGTATCTCCAAAAAAATGGCCTCCACATATTCCTTCATGCATTTCTTTAATGATCAAGGCAGATTCTTCTTCATTGACACACCTCAATAATAGTCCATCCCTGTTGACTTTACATAAAACATCATTAATCATTTGAACCGCCTACACTTTTTCTTTAAATCTCCTTTTGCTGGCTCGAGGTCAATCCTCGAGGGCATCTCCTTGAATTGTAGAAAATTCTTTATAGGTAGCTGCCAATCCTGTTGGCCCCGCCATCATCATCTACCTGTAAATAAGCTAAGGCATCCACAAAATCAACAACTTCCACTACATCCTCATGGTCAAAGAAAATATAAGGTAAATAGAGACTGGGACTCTTTTACTTGATGTAACTCTTTTATAGAAATATCAAAGGTTTGTAACTTGCAAGCCCACCTTTGAATTTTTGGTTTAGAGGTAGCCTTACCAAATAACAAACCTGTTGGATTTTGCTTCATATAAACTTGAACTGAACTCTTCAATAATAAAATGACCTTGTTTGTCAATGAGAAACATGAGAGCAGCAGCACTCTTCTCCCATTCTCGTGTATTTTTCCTCGCTTGAACTCCATTGTTTGCGGCAAAAGCTATGGTGTGCTTGTCCTGAGAATAGCTAAGCCTATGGCTTTTTAGTAATAGTAATGTAGACCTCAAATGGCTTGGCCAAATCTGGTTTTTAGGAGAGTTGCTTCACAAATGGACTTTATAAGCAACTCAAAAGACTCTTGGCAATCTGATGACCATGTGACAGAACATACTTACTCTCATTTGGAAATCCTGCCTATTCTTGTCAACTTAGAAATAGGACTTATAATGTGAGCAAAATTAGGAATATACATCCTAAGAAAACTAGTCATGCCAATAAAACTTTTGACCTGCTTCGTGTTTTTGGGGGCACCAGTTTTTGAGAGCTTCAACCTTTTCTTGTGCCACAGCCATACCATTGTTGGATACCTCGTGTCCCAAAAGTTGTCCTTTGGATGCAAAAAAAATACATTTCTTTGGATTAAGGTTGACTCCAGATTCCCTACACAAAGAACATATTTTTGCCAACAATTCCAAATGATTAGTAGAGTGAGATCCTAAACAAAGGTCATCCAAATAAACTCTGAATTCTTGAGGAGACATAGGCCTAAAAATAACATCCATGGCTCTCTGGAAAGTAGCAGGTGCATTCATTAGTCCAAAAGGCATTCTTTTCATTGCATAAGTTCCCCAAGGGGTAATAAAAGAGGTCTTGGGTTGGTCTTCTTCTTTAATACTAATCTGATTGAATCCTGAGAAGCCATCTAAAAATGAATACACCTCTTTACCTGCTACAGCATATAAGATTTCTTCTAAAAAGGGCAAAGGGTAACAATCTTTGATGGTAGCTTTGTTGAGGTCTCGATAGTCAATGCAAATTCTTAAAGCACCACTTTTCTTTTCCACAGGAACAATACAAGATACCCATTCTGGATTAACAATTTCAATAATAACACCTGCATCCAACATCTTATCCAATTCATCTTTAATTAGTCCCATTAGTGAAGCATTAATCCTTCTTAATTTTTGAAAAACAGGTTTACAACCTTCTTTAATCTTAATTTCAAATTGACATACATCAGGTTTGATACCTGATAGCTCTGAATAATCCCAAGCAAATACATCTTTCCTTTCTTCAAAAAACACTTGTATGTTCTCTTTGTTTTGATATTCAATCAAATCCCCAACAAACAAGGTTCGAGTCTTACCATTCTTAGTGATTACAATCTCTTCAGTCTCATTTTTTTCTGATGCATCAATGGTCAAAATAGGACAGAGTGCTTTTACCTCATTGTCATCAAGATCATCTTCAGGGATAGCTCCCTCAGTTAAGTGTGACATGAGAGTCTCCCTACACAAGGCATCAGCTTCAAAATTCTGTTCTCTAGGGATATGAGTGATTTCCCATGAAGAAAAGCTCGAGAGCACTCCCATTGCCTGATTCTTCAAGAGCTCCATATCTGCATTTTTTGTTTGATAGTCTCCTGAAACTTGTCTGCAGATTAATTGTGAATCACCATAAATGTGAATATTGGCAATATTCTTTAGCTTCCTGGAGACCTGCACTGCAATCAAGGCTTTATATTCTGCCACATTAGAAGTGACTTGATGAAAGATCCTTCCTACTTTAGCTAAAAGTTTGTGAGAAGAGTCTTTCAAAATAGCAGCAGATGATGCAACATTTAATTTTTTAGAGATACCTCCATCAAACCATAAGAACCCTGTTGGTCCTTGTATGCTGAGAGGTGCACTTTCCATAATAAGAGGAACCATTTCATATTTTCTTGGTCTTATATTTTTTACCCTGTAAGATCCCAAAGGTTCTTCAATTAGCATTTCTTTAATAAAATGTACCTCTTCCTTGGAGTCATAGGAGCCTTCTTGGTTATAAATTGTAGCAGTCTGAGAGCCATTGGAGATGGTACATCTCCCTTGAGACCAGACTGGCCTGGCATCCACAGTGGCTAACCATCTCCTTCCTAAAAGTAAGTCATAGATATCAGATTCATCCCCTATATTTTCAAAAGCCACCACAATAAAGTTAGCAGCTACAGTTATGCCTTCTGTGTTAACAGGCACTTTAGTCACCACACCAATAGGAGAAATCTTAGCATTATAAAAAGATTTTAATAACATAGAAGCTTTCTTATCCACCTCAAAACCACATTTCTTCATAATATGATATGGCATGATATTTAGAGGGGAACCCCCATCAAGTAACACATTAGAGAAGGTATACCCTCCTAAAGCAGCCGAACATGTGAATGCTCCAGGGTCTTCTTCATGCTGTGCTAGAATAAGATCAGTGGCATCAGTAAAATTCACACAAGCATTTAATACCTCACAATTAGTTTGTTGAAGTACCCTTTTTCTATAACTAGGTGCAATCTTTAATAAAGTAAAAAGATCCACACTCACTTTAGAATTTTTAAGCAAAACATCGACCTCATCAAAGTCCTGATCTTTCTTACCATATTTTTGCTGAGGGGGTGGAGCTATGGTTTGAGCAGGTGATTCCACTACAGGTGGTACAGGTCTGGTAGTAGAATGCCTACTTGGTTCAGCATGTACTTGAGCTTCATTCATGCTTCTAGTTTGCACCACCATAACTTCTTCAGATTTAGGAACTTCTGTAGCTTGAATAAATCTTATAGAGGTGCTTGGTTCAGCAAATCTCACAGGGGGTTTAGACTCTGGTCTTTTCTCTTTTTCCTGTTTAGCAAAATACTCCTTAACAGCACACTTAGCATCAGTATGGCCAACTTCTTTACAAAAAGAACAAACAGGACATTCCCTTCCAAAATGGCCTTTTCTATTACATTTAGGGCACACTTGCCAATAGCATATTTCTGATGGGTGAGAATTCCTATTGCAATGAATACATTCAGGGTAAGTTTTACCTGCTTTTGCAGCCTTAAGTTCAACCAATTGTTTAGTTATTTCTGCTAAGGCTTCAGTAACTTTGGATAAGTCTGACTTGACCTCTGCAACTTGAGAATTGGCTTCCTCCTCCTTAGATTTCTTTTTCTCCTTTTGTATGGCATAGACTGGAATAGACGGGTGATGATCATAATGTGCATCAGTACCATCAGGGTAAAACGGGTCATGATTATGAAGAGGAGCATGATGCTTGTCAGGCAAAGTAGAAAGCATCTGGGTCAGATCAGTGGTTTTGGCAAAGACTTTGTATATGGAGTCAAACCCCTCAGCAGCTTGGATTTTGAGCAATTTTCTTTGGATATCTGGTCTTCTTTGCAGACCATTAATAAAAGCAGTAACTAAAAACAGAGTTGGGATGGTGATTTGTGCTTTTTGACACCTGCTCATGAATGTACTAAACCTTTCCTTGTACTGATTCACACTTTCTCCTGCATGTATAGAAAAACCTTGCAGTTCATTAACCAAATCTTGTGGAGCAGCTAACTTACCAAATCTATCCAGAAACTTCTTGACAAGTTCATCCCATGAAGTGGTACCCATTAACTTCTCATAAGTTAACCAAGCTCCAGCTTCACTCTCATCTTTGAAACGTTTTTCAAATTCTGAAAGCTTGCATCCTTTCTTGAAACCATAATCCCTATAATAGTCTTCAAATATTCTCAAAAAGTGGTTAGCACTCATGCTGGAATCAAAGGTAGGCAAGGGAACAGGGACATTCAACTCAAACTGGTATGGCATGTTTTGAAGTAAGCTAGTTGAGAAACTTGAAGGCAATGGCCTTTCTCTGCAATGATCTGATACATCAACATCTTCTAATGGTTCTGTTTCTGCTGGAAATTTTTGCTTTGGAGCCATGAGTTCTGAGATCCAGGAAGATCTCGGTAGAACCTCCAAAATGTTGACCCTAAACCTGGCTTAAAGGTCAACCACAAGGAACCAATTCAAGTTTTCACTCAAATTGGGGTTAGAACCTCCAGATCACTTGGGGTGATCAGTCTATGCAAGGAAATCCCAAAAACAAGTTCAAAAAGTTCGAGTTCTATACCTCTCCCATTTCCAAAAAATAGTACCTTTGCCAAAACAAATGTGGTGTCGAGATGCAGATAGATTTTTTAAGTCAGATGCAATAGACTTAGTCAAAAAAGTGGTAGTTAACCAACAGTAAAACCTCTGACCAAGTCAGAGACTTAATCTGTGAGTTATTCAAGCTCAAAGTGGGGTCAAATTTTGGTCAATAGAGGTCAAATGTAGAAAACAGTGATCAGAAATTGAGATTTGGAATTGCCAATCATCTTTTTGAGAAATTCCAAAGTAGATAGGTTGCAATGATGCTAGGGAGGAGGGGCAATCAATCAAATCTTCATTTGGATGTGTAAAAGTATTTTTTGTGGCTAGATTTGGCAAAATACAGTCAAAACTGTCCAAACCCGAGAGCAATTTTTTTGAGTTTGAGCTATACTTGGTATTTTTGAATGATTCCAACTCCTTTGGACTGCACAGGCTCTAAGGATAGATGGCAAGTGGTCCAAAGGAATAGAAAAACACACTAGAATTTTCTGTAGAATATTTTGTAGCAAGAATTGTAGAATAATATATCAGAGATGGATTTGACAACTTGGCAATCGATTTGAATTGATATGGAGGTAAATATATCATGATAACCGAATATAAGGATGCTTCATAGCTTTAAATCACAGGAAAATAATCTTCTCAAGTCAATAAATAATTTTTGAAGGTAATGTCAACCAGATCTTGTGGATCCAGTTGAGGAGAGCTCAAGAACTTCAAGGATCGTCCAGATCTTGCTCAGCAATGATCAATGTAGGATCTGAATACTTCTGGGCCTTCAAATTCTTCTCTGTCTTCGTTTCCCATGTATATAGATTTAGATTTTAACGGTTCCGGCATCTTAGAGCTTAAATTTAGGCTTGATTGAATGCTTAGGGGCGGGAATACAGAAATAGGTAGTTTTCAGAGTCCAAGGCTTCCATTCCGGCGTGATTCGAGCAGTTTTCCAATTTTAGGGTTCTTCACTGTATTTTTTCCAGAATTTGCGCGATACGGTGGCCGTATTTTTGGGAGTATAAACCAGGAATATGCTGTATTTAGCCATTTAGAAATGTTAGGCCATGGTTTCAAAGGGTGCCCTATAAAATAATTAGATAGGTAGATCAATTGTGGAGATGGCAACCCTAATTTTTGAGGAATATGCTAGGCTTAGATACCATGCATTGGGATATTCCATGGGTAGCATGAATATTTAAGGCACAATGGTGGACAAAGCAAAGTGGTCATAAAATTCCAAGCTAGAAATGGGCTAGGGGTATTTATGAAGGTGTGATAAGAGTGGGAAAAGAGATATGAAATAAGGAGGCAAAAAGAATTAGGCAATCAAGGTGTGATTTGGCAAAAAAATGAACAAGGGAAAATATAAGCATAAGGGGAATATGACTAGGGAAATGGGGGTAAGAATATGGGTAAAAATGACTAGGAGGTGGAATCTAATGCCATGGGATCTTCCAAACTTTGAACTTCCAATCTTCAAAAATTGTCTTCCAAACTTCATAACCCAGAATCTTCTAGAGCGTATTCTTGACTAAGCACTTTGACCTTAAATAAAGTACCTCATGTGAGTTTTGAACCTTGAACACTTGTTGACTTGTAAGATGAACATCCTTTGACCTTCATATCAATGTTGACTACCAAGTCCTCTTTTGACTTAGCCTTCCTAACTTCAACAAATAAACCATTCAATTAGTATGTTGCCCTTTGGGGGCAACAGCCATCTGTGGTGCCGAATCTGCACAAGAAGGAGATGAGTGAGCAAGATCTGCTTTGCACCTGTCAAGCTGTTGCTGAACCTGTAAAGAAGCCTGCTGCCGAATCCAACCACCCCCCTGCCATTGTCATCTGCAAAGGAAAAGGAAATCCATCTGTCAAGCTGCTGCCGGACCTGTAAAGAAAAGAAATCAAAGGATGAAGGTAAGGAAAAGAGAAGCTTCATTCTGTCTGCCGCCTTACCTGCCTCAGCCGCCCGCCATAGCCGCCCATCACAATTTTTTGGCCTTTGCTCAAGTTTTGTTTTTTTTCTCCTTTCGTTTCTTTTCTCTAACCTTTGCTTTCTTCTAACCTTTGCTTTTTTTTTCCTTTTCATGTTTTTTTCATCTTATTTTTTAACCTTTGCTTTTCATGTTTTTCATCTTATTTTTTAACCTTTGCTTCCATGTTCTTTTTTCTTTCACCCTTTCATTTATTCTTCTAACATTTGCTTTCAAGTTTTTATATTTTCTCATTTCCTCATCATTGCTTTCATTTTTTGCTAATATTTTCACCCTTACAACAATGTTTCTTTACCATTTTTTTCCTTGTCTAAAAACTATGGTCCATCCTTATTGCCTCAAACATCATTATTTTTGCCCTCATTGTTACACCATCGCCATAATTTTTTGTTTGGGCGCCGCCCTCCTTTCTTATACCATTTTCCCAAAAAATATAGCCATCTTGCCCCAAACATTACATGTGTCTTTCCCTAAAGCCCAAAATTACCATTGATTTTCTATCATCATGGCACTCATTATTATCATCATTCTATCAAAGTTTGAAGTCTCGGATATCAAAACCTCGATTACTATCACCAAATTATTATCATCATTTTATCATATCAAAATTTCAATTATTATGGTGTTGGAGTACACCTTAAAACCTCCAAATATTATTATTATTCTATGGTGTTGGAGTACACCCTAAAACCTCCAAATTATTATTATTATCATTTCGAGTTCGAAGTCTCGGATATCAAAACTTCGGTTGTGTTCCTTATTGAGTCTAAGGGACCAACTATTGTACTAAATATATGAAAAACTTTTTGAGTAAGAGGGCGGGGACCGCCCATTTTTTGTTTAGTGAGATGTTGACCGGGTTTTTGGCCCCCGGTCAACATGAAAAAAGAAAAGAAAAAGAACCATTGGAGGGGGGGGGGTCGATTATAAAGCCCAAATGTTGTAAAGGTCTAAGGCACCAAAAAATAAAAGGGCCTAGATCTAGTTGTTTAAATTTAAGGGCTTCTAAGATTTTTAATGGTTGAAGAGGGGTACATTATCTAAGGCTAAGATGAAGAGGCAAGATCAAAGGTGGAGATTAAAAAAAAACAAAAATTAAAGGTTGAGATAAAGAGGCAAGATCAAGGGTGGAGATGAAGGGGTCGAAATTAAAGGTGAAGATGAAGAGGCAAGATCAAAGGTGGAGATTAAGAGGCAAAAAATCAAAGGTCAAGATAAGAAGTAATGTTTATAAAAGGTTCTTGAGGAGCACGAGCTCCTCCTCTTGCCTTGCTCCAAATTCTTGGGGATGGTGGCAGCTCCTCCTTGAATTGGATCAATGGCCCCTCCATGGTTCAGAGACATGGAGGGACCCTTTTGTATTTGAAGTTTTGTGCTTATATGAATTTTCTTTTGGGCCCAAAGTTATTCCATTCCAAGTTTTTCTTCAAATCTCTGATTTCATATTGCAGCTTCTGATCTTATATTGCAGCACCCAATGTGATCCGGATTTCTGCCTTTGAGGCCACCTGTTGGGGGTTGTGGGAAAAATCCGCCAACGAAGGGCAACATGCTAATTGTGATCCATGCATTCAAAACTAGGTCAAATTATCCTGGCATACTAGGTCAAAGTTTGGAAGATTCTTGGCAGTCAACATTGATATGGAGGTCAAAAGGTGTTCATTTCTCAAGTCAACAAGTGCTCAAGGTTCAAAACCCACATGAGGTACTTTATTCGAGGTCAAAGTGCTTAGTCAAGAATATGCTCTAGAAGATTCTGGGTTAAGAAGTTTGGGAGGCATTTTTTGAAGATTGGAAGTTCAAAGTTTGGAAGATCCCATGGTATTTGGTTCCATCCCTTAGCCATTTTTTTGCCTATCCCCCCCATATCTTATTCTCACCTTCCTTTTTGAATTTCCCCTAGTCATTTTCCCTCACACTTATATTCTTCTTTGCTCACCTTTTGCAAAACATATTTTGCCTTGCCAAAAAGACCTTTCTTAATACATTTTGTTTTCCCCATGGATGCCCTACCCATTTCATGTCCCTTTGCCTTATTTTCATTTTTCATATTGCACCCTTACCACATACCCTTGGCCTAATCTCTTTTTCACAAGTTTTTGTACCTCCTTGTTCTTTACCATTGTGTTTCAAGTACCCATGCCACTCAAATATTTTCTATTGAATATCCCATTTATGGTACCAATCTAGAATATTCCCCAAGAAATTAGGGTTGCCATAGACCCAAATGAGTAAAGACTCATAATTATTTTTGTGGTACCCTTAGGGACCATGGCCTATCTTCCTAAAATTGATAAATACAGCATATTCTTGGTTTATACCCCAAGAAATACGGCCATCGTATCGCGGAATTCCTGGAAAAATACCTTCGAAGAACCCTAATTATGGAAACCTGCTCGAATCACGCCGGAATGGTATCATTGAACTCTGAAACCTATCTACTTCTGCATTTCCCGCTCTTAAGCATCTTATCAAGCCTAAATTTAAGCCCTAATATGCTGGAACCGTTAAACCAAAAACATATATACTGGGAAACAATAACAGAAGTTTTTCGAAGGCCCAGAAGTATTCAGATTCTACATTGATCATTGCTGAGCAAGATCTGGACGATCCTTGAAGTTCTTGAGCTCTCCTCAACTGGATTCACAAGATTCAGTTGACATTATCTTCAAAAATTCTTTATTGACTTGAGAATATTATTTTCCTGTGATTAAAAGCTATGAAGCATCCTTATATTCTGTTATCATGATATATTTACCTCCATATCAATTCAAATCAATTGCCAAGTTGTCAAATCCATTTCTGATATGTTATTCTACAATTCTTGCTACAAAATATTCTACAGAAAATTCTAGTGTGTTTCTCCATACTTTTGGACCACTTGCCATCTAATCTTAGGGCCTGTGCAAGCCAAAGGAGTTGGAATCATTCAAAAATACCAAGTATAGCTCAAATTCAAAAAAATTGCTCTCGGGTTTAGACAGTTTTGACCCCACTTTGAGCTCGAATAACTCACAGATTAGGTCTCTGACTTGGTCAGGAATTTTACTGTTGGTTAACTACCACTTTTTTGACCAAGTCTATTGCATCTGACTTAAAAAATCGATCTGCACCTCGACACCACATCTGTTTTGGCAAAGGTACCATTTTCTGGAAATGGGAAAGGTACTCAAACTTTCTGAACTTGTTTTTGGGATTCCCTTGCATAGACTGATCACCTCAAGTGATCTGGAGGTTCTAACCCCAATTTGAGTGAAAACTTGAATTGGTTCCTTGTGGTTGACCTTTAAGCCAGGTTTAGGGTCAACATTTTGGAGGTTCTACCGAGATCTTCCTGGATCTCAGAACTCATGGCTCCAAAGCAAAAATTTCCAGCAGAATCAGAACCATTGGAAGATGTTGATGTATCAGATCATTGCAGAGAAAGGCCATTGCCTTCAAGTTTCTCAACTAGCTTACTCCAGAACATGCCATACCAGTTTGAGTTGAATGTCCCTGTTCCTTTGCCTACCTTTGATTCCAGCATGAGTGCTAACCATTTTTTGAGAATATTTGAAGACTACTACAGGGATTATGGTTTCAAGAAAGGGTGCAAGCTTTCAGAATTTGAAAAATGTTTCAAAGATGAGAGTGAAGCTGGTGCTTGGTTAACTTATGAGAAGTTAATGGGTACCACCTCATGGGATGAACTCGATAAAAAATTTCTGGACAGGTTTGGTAAGTTAGCTGCTCCCAAAGATTTGGTTAATGAATTGCAAAGCTTTTCTATACATGCAGGGGAGAGTGTGAATCAGTACAAAGAAAGATTTAGCACATTTATGAGCAGGTGTCAAAGAGCACAGGTCACAATTCCCACACTTTTTTTAGTAACTGCTTTCATCAATGGTCTGGAAAGAAGACCAGATATCCAAAGAAAATTGCTTAAGATCCAAGCTGCTGAAGGATTTGATTCCATATACAAAGTCTTTGCCAAAACTACTGATCTGACTCAAATGCTCTCTACCTTGCCTGATAAGCACCATATCTCCCACCATGGCCATGATCCTTTTTACCATGATGCTACTGATGCACATTATGACCATCACCCTTCCATTCCAGTGTATGCCATACAGAAAGAAAAGAAGAAATCTAAGGAGGAGGAAGCTAGTTCTTAAGTTGCAGAGGTTAAATCAGACCTATCTAAGGTTACTGAGGCTTTAGCAGAGTTAACCAAACAACTAGTTGAGCTCAAAACTGCAAGAACAGGTAAAACTTACCCTGAATGTGTCCATTGCAATAGGAATACTCATCCATCAGAAATTTGCTATTGGCAAGTGTGTCCTAAATGTAATAGGAAAGGCCACTTTGGAAAAGAATGTCCTGTTTGTTCTTTCTGCAAAGAAGTTGGCCATACTGATGTTAAATATGCTGTTAAAGAATACTTTGCCAAGCAGGAACAAGAAAAAAGGTCAGAACCTAAACCTTCTGTGAGGTTTACTGAACCAAGTACTTCAATAAGGTTTATTCAGGCTACAGAAGCTCCCAAGACTGAAGAAGTTATGGTAGTGCAAACCAGAAGAATGAATGAAGTCAATGCACATGCTGAATCGAGTAGGCATCCCACAACTAGGTCTCCCTCACCTACAATGGAAATACCTGCTCAAGTGATAGCTCCACCTCCACAGCAAAAATTTGGTAAGAAAGACCAAGACCTTGATGAAGTGGATATCTTGCTCAAAAACTCTAAGGTGAGTGTGGATCTTTTCACATTGTTAAAGATTGCACCCAGCTACAGGAAAAGAGTGCTTCAGCAAACTAGTGGTGAACAATTAAATGCTTGTATAAACTTCACTGATGCCACTGATCTTATTCTAGCACAGAATGAAGAAGACCCTGGAGCATTTACATGTTCAGCTGCTCTAGGAGGTTTTACCTTTTCCAATGTATTACTTGATGGGGGATCTCCCCTAAACATCATGCCATATCACATTATGAAGAAGTGTGATTTCGAGGTGGACAAGAGAGCTTCCATATTACTAAGATCTTTTTATAATGCTAAAATTTCTCCTATTGGTGTGGTGACTAAAGTGCCTGTTAATACAGAAGGCATAATTGTAGCTGCTAACTTTATTGTGGTGGCCTTTGAAGATATAGGAGATGAATCTGATATCTATGACCTACTTTTAGGGAGGAGATGGCTAGCTACTGTGGATGCTAGGCCAGTCTGGTCTCAAGGGAGATGTACCATCTCCAATGGCTCCCAAACTGCTACTATTTACAATCAAGAAGGCTCCTATGATTCCAAAGAAGAGGTAAACTTTATTAAAGAAATGCTAATTGAGGAGCCTTTGGGATCTTACAGGTTAAAAAATACCAAACCGAGAAAATGTGAAATGGTTCCCCTTATTATGGAGTGTGCACTTCCCAGCAAACAAGGACCAACAGGTTTTCTATGGTTTGATGGAGGTATCTCTAAAAAATTAAATGTTGCATCATCTGCTGCTATTTTGAAAGATTCTTCTCATAAACTTTTGGCTAAGGTAGGGAGGATTCTTCCTCAGGTCACTTCTAATGTGGCAGAATATAAAGCTTTGATTGCAGGTCTTCAAGAAGCCAAAGCTATGGATATTGCCAATATCCATATTTATGGTGATTCCCAATTAATTTGCAGACAAGTTTCAGGAGATTATCAAACAAAAAATGCAGATATGGAGCTTTTGAAGAATCAGGCAATGGGAGTGCTCTCAAGTTTTGCTTCATGGAGGATCACTCATATCCCAAGAGAAAAGAATTTTGAGGCTGATGCCCTGTGTAGGGAAACTCTCATGTCACATTTGACTGAGGGAGCTATTCCTGAAGATGACCTTGATGACAATGAAGTAAAAGCACTCTGTCCTATTTTGACTATTGATGCATCAGAAAAGAAGGAGACTGAAGAGATTGTGATCACAAAAAATGGTACACCTAGAACTCTGTTTGTTGGAGATTTGATTGAATATCAAAACAGGGAGAGCATACAAATATTCTTTGAAGAAAGAAAAGATGTATTTGCTTGGGACTATTCAGAACTATCAGGTATCAAAACTGAGGTATGCCAATTTGAAATTAAAATCAAGGAAGGTTGTAAACCTGTTTTTCAAAAATTAAGGAGGATCAATGCTTCCCTTATGGGGCTAATAAGGGATGAATTGAACAAGATGTTAGATGCAGGTGTGATTATTGAAATCATTAATCCAGAATGGGTATCTTGCATTGTTCCTGTAGAGAAGAAAAGTGGTGCCTTAAGAATTTGCATTGATTACCGAGATCTCAACAAAGCCACCATCAAGGATTGTTACCCTTTGCCTTTTTTAGAAGAGATCTTATATGCTGTAGCAGGTAAGGAAGTGTATTCATTTTTGGATGGATTCTCAGGATTCAACCAGATCAGCATCAAAGAAGAAGACCAACCAAAAACTTCTTTTATCACTCCCTGGGGTACATATGCTATGAAAAGAATGCCTTTTTGTTTGATGAATGCTCTAGCTACCTTCCAAAGGGCAATGGATGTTATTTTCAAATCAATGTCTGCTGAAGAGTTCAGGGTGTACTTAGATGACCTTTGCTTGGGTTCTCATCCATCTAATCATGTGGAGCTACTTGCAAAAATTTGTTCTTTGTGCAGGAGCCCAAAGAAATGCATCTTTTTTGCATCAAAAGGACAACTCTTAGGGCATGAAGTATCCAGCCAAGGCATTCAAGTTGCTCAAGACAAGATTGAAGCTCTCAAAAAATTAGCACCTCCCAAGAACCTAAAACAGGTCAAAAGTTTTGTTGGTATGACAAGTTTCCTTAGGATGTATATTCCTAATTTTGCTCATATTTTGAGCCCCATTTCTAGATTGACAAGGGTAGGTAAGTTCTCCAAGTCTGAAAGTAAGCATATACCTATCACATGGACTTCAGAATGCCAAGAGGCTTTTGACTTTCTCATTCAATCCATATGTGAAGCCACACTTTTGAGAAAACCAGATTTGAATATGCCATTTGAAGTTTATATTACTGTTACTAAAAAAGCTATAGGGTTAGCCATTTTGCAGGAGAAACATACCATAGTGTTTGCAAGTAAACAATGGTCTGCTCTAGAGGAAAGATATACCAGAATAGAAAAAAGTGTTGCTGCCCTCATGTTTCTTATCAATAGGCAGGGACACTTGCTTCTGAAAAGTCAAGTCCAAGTCTACATGAAGCAAAACCCAATGGGTCTACTATTTGGTAAAGCAACCAGTAAGCCAAAAATCCAAAGATGGGCTTGTAAGTTGCAAAGTTATGATATTTCTGTAAAAGAATTACATTTGGTACGAAGTCCTAGTCTTTATTTGCCTTATATATTTTTTGACCATGAAGATGAGTTGGATACTGCTGACATTTCACCTGCAGTAGCTCATGTAGAGGTAACTCCAGAAGATCAAGCTGATGGTGGGTGGCAACAACCTATTAGGGACTTCTTACAACATGGAATTATCTCTTCAAGCCTCACTTCAAACCAAAAAAGGAGACTCAAGGATAAATGCAGACAATTCAAGATGATAGACAACGTCTTGTGCAAAGTCAACCGAGATGGAGTCTTGCTGAGATGTGTGAATGAAAGTGAGTCTGCTCTAATCATCAGGGAAATGCACAAAGGTATTTGTGGGGGGCATTTTGCTGGTGATACTACATCAAAAAAGATTCTCAGGTCTGGATACTATTGGCCTACTGTTTTTTAAGATTGTTATGATATTATAAAAACTTGCTATCAATGCCAAATCTTTAGCAAAAGAATTTTACTTCCAGCTGCCCTTAATCCCATCATATCTCCAGGGCCTTTTCAAATTTGGGGATTAGATTATATTGGTCCTATTAATCCTTCTTCTGCAGGTCAACATCAACATATCATTGTGGCCACAGATTATTTTACTAAATGTGAAGCCGTGCTAATGCTGCCACAAACCGCAAAGATTTTACATGAGTATGTTTGTTCCAGGTTTGGTGTTCCTTTTCAGTTGCATTCTGATAGGGGCACGCCTTTTGTTAATGAAGTTATTACTAACTTGTTGAACATCTTGAAGGTCAAGCATACCAAAAGCTCCTCATACTATCCCCAAGGTAATGGACAAGCCGAAGCCACTAACAAAGTGTTGAAAAATATCTTGCAGAAGACAGTTGAGATCAACAAGAGAGATTGGCATGTCAAAATAGTGGATGCACTTTGGGCTTATAGAGTCACTATCAAAACAGCTACAAATCATACACCTTTCAATTTGGTTTATGGCATAGAGGCAGTCTTACCAGTGGAACTTGAGTTGCCTTCCTTGAGGTTGGCTTATAAACTATGTTTACCTTTTGAACATGCCTTGCAGGAAAGATTGGATGCCTTGTTGCACCTAGATGAATATAGAATGGAGGCTGAGAATACTAATTTGCTGAAAAAGGCCAAAGATCTGGTTGCATTCAAGGCTGCACACAAAATACAAGGCACCTTTAAGAAAGGAGAGCTTGTTCTCAAATGGAACAAGTCAAAGGAAGACTCAGCTGGCAAATTTGACAACATTTGGGAAGGACCCTGCAGGTACTAACTCTTATTGGTTACAAGAGGTTGCTTCAGGAATGCCACTGCCAAATCCAATCAATATCCTGCACCTGAAAAGGTGCACTCTTCCTCCATATCTTTCATCTGTCATAAGTAGTCCTACCTTCCAGTTGAACTCCTTATTCTTGTTCTCATTCCCTAAAGAAGAAAAGCACTCTGCAATGCATCTTTACCATCACAGCAGAGTTGCACTTGTTGAAGACCAAGAAGAATACACACATTTTCTTGTTTTGGCGAAGTTTCAAACACTTGCACACTCACTTCATCTCCATTTCATCATCACCTTGTCATAATCACACTCACTCTCACCTCCTCTCACTCACTATATTCCATTCACCATCATTCCATCATCACCCTGTCATTTTCACACTCATTCCTGCCTTTTCTCACTCACCATATTCCATCCACATCATTTCATCATCACATTTACACTCTCTTCATCAACATTTGCAATTCACACTCTTGTTCTACCATAGACACCTTGGTGCAAAGCTAAAGACCCCTCTAGTTATTCATTTTTGACATTATATGGCTGAGGGGACCAGCCTTTTTCTTGTTTTGGCGAGATGTTGCCCCCAAAGGGCAACATGCTAATTGTGATCCATGCATTCAAAACTAGGTCAACTTATCCTGGCATACTAGGTCAAAGTTTGGAAGATTCTTGGCAGTCAACATTGATATAGAGGTCAAAAGGTGTTCATTTCTCAAGTCAACAAGTGCTCAAGGTTCAAAACCCACATGAGGTAAGGTCAAAGTGCTTAGTCAAGAATATGCTCTAGAAGATTCTGGGTTAAGAAGTTTGGGAGGCATTTTTTGAAGATTGGAAGTTCAAAGTTTGGAAGATCCCATGGTATTTGGTTCCATCCCTTAGCCATTTTTTTGCCTATCCCCCCCATATCTTATTCTCACCTTCCTTTTTGAATTTCCCCTAGTCATTTTCCCTCACACTTATATTCTTCTTTGCTCACCTTTTGCAAAACATATTTTGCCTTGCCAAAAAGACCTTTCTTAATACATTTTGTTTTCCCCATGGATGCCCTACCCATTTCATGTCCCTTTGCCTTATTTTCATTTTTCATATTGCACCCTTACCACATACCCTTGGCCTAGTCTCTTTTTCACAAGTTTTTGTACCTCCTTGTTCTTTACCATTGTGTTTCAAGTACCCATGCCACTCAAATATTTTCCATTGAATATCCCATTTATGGTACCAATATAGAATATTCCCCAAGAAATTAGGGTTGCCATAGACCCAAATGAGTAAAGACTCATAATTATTTTTGTGGTACCCTTAGGGACCATGGCCTATCTTCCTAAAATTGATAAATACAGCATATTCTTGGTTTATACCCCAAGAAATACGGCCATCGTATCGCGGAATTCCTGGAAAAATACCTTCGAAGAACCCTAATTATGGAAACCTGCTCGAATCACGCCGGAATGGAATCATTGAACTCTGAAACCTATCTACTTCTGCATTTCCCGCTCTTAAGCATCTTATCAAGCCTAAATTTAAGCCCTAATATGCTGGAACCGTTAAACCAAAAACATATATACTGGGAAACAATAACAGAAGTTTTTCGAAGGCCCAGAAGTATTCAGATTCTATATTGATCATTGCTGAGCAAGATCTGGACGATCCTTGAAGTTCTTGAGCTCTCCTCAACTGGATTCACAAGATTCAGTTGACATTATCTTCAAAAATTCTTTATTGACTTGAGAATATTATTTTCCTGTGATTAAAAGCTATGAAGCATCCTTATATTCTGTTATCATGATATATTTACCTCCATATCAATTCAAATCAATTGCCAAGTTGTCAAATCCATTTCTGATATGTTATTCTACAATTCTTGCTACAAAATATTCTACAGAAAATTCTAGTGTGTTTCTCCATACTTTTGGACCACTTGCCATCTAATCTTAGGGCCTGTGCAAGCCAAAGGAGTTGGAATCATTCAAAAATACCAAGTATAGCTCAAATTCAAAAAAATTGCTCTCGGGTTTAGACAGTTTTGACTGTATTTTGCCAAATCTAGTCACAAAAAATACCTCTACACCTCCAAATGAAGATTTGATTGATTGCCCCTCTTCCCTAGTACCATTGCAACCTATCTACTTTGGAATTTCTCAAAAAGATGATTGGCAACTCCAAATCTCAATTTCTGATCACTGTTTTCTACATTTGACCTTTATTGACCAAAATTTGACCCCACTTTGAGCTCGAATAACTCACAGATTAGGTCTCTGACTTGGTCAGGAATTTTACTGTTGGTTAACTACCACTTTTTTGACCAAGTCTATTGCATCTGACTTAAAAAATCGATCTGCACCTCGACACCACATCTGTTTTGGCAAAGGTACCATTTTCTGGAAATGGGAAAGGTAATAGAACTCAAACTTTCTGAACTTGTTTTTGGGATTTCCTTGCATAGACTGATCACCTCAAGTGATCTGGAGGTTCTAACCCCAATTTGAGTGAAAACTTGAATTGGTTCCTTGTGGTTGACCTTTAAGCCAGGTTTAGGGTCAACAAGACTAGACACTCTTCTGCATTTAGAAGAATATAGGATGGAGGCCGAGAATGCCAATCTGCTAAAAAAAGCCAAGGATTTGGCTGCTTTCAAAGCTGCTCACAAAATACAAGGAACCTTCAAGACAGGAGAGTTAGTTCTTAAATGGAATAAATCAAGGGAAGACCCAGCAAGTAAGTTCGAAAATCTTTGGGAAGGTCCCTATGAGGTGTTGGAACCTGCAGGCACCAACTCTTATTGGTTAAAGGAATTAACTTCAGGGGTGCCACTTCCAAATCCCATCAACACCATCCATCTGAAAAGGTATTGGGATCAGCATATATGCTTGTCCCTTTTTATGCTCTAGAACTTAGATAAGTTAGGGTTGAAGTTAAGACTAGATAGGTTAGATTTCACTTTGTCTTGATTTTAGAATTAATATTTTCATTGAGTTCATGTTTGCAGTTAGGCAGAATGAAGAATGAACTATCAAACTACTCCAAGACAAGGATTTCTACTAATGAATTGCCAAGTGTCATTTGCAGGAGCGCCCTTCTTCCATCCTCATTCATCTGTCTCATTGTGGTCCTGCCCTCCATTTAGCCATGTATTCTTCATTTTATTTCCCTAAATGTGCGCTCTGCAAATTCAGCTTCACCATCATGGCAGAGTTGCAAAGGTCAAGATTAACTAGTTTGTGTGTTTCCATGACAGGTGCATCCTTTCTCCATCTTTATTCATCTGTCATAAGTGGTCCTGCCATCCATTTAAACTCCTTATTCTTGTTTTCATCCCCAAAAGAAAGCACTCTGCAATTCAGCTTCACCATCATAGCAGAGTGCATTTTTAAACGGATCAGGGAGGCATACATTTTCTTGTTTTGGCGAGATCTCAACACTTGTACATTCACCTCACCCTCATACACTCCATTCACATCACCACCTTATCATACTCACCTCTTTTCACTCATCATATCCCACTCACATCCTCACACCACCATATTCACCTCTATTCCATCAACACTTGCACTTTACACCCTCTCTCTACCATAATTCTCACTTAGACACTTTGGTACAAAGATGAAGACCCCTTATGGCTGAGGGGACCAGCCATTTTCTTGTTTTGGCGAGATGTTGCCCCCAAAGGGCAACATATTAACTGTTGGTTCATGTATTAGAGTTAGGTCAAGTCATTTTGGAAGAATTAAATAAAAAAAAAAGAGATTGGTAGTCAACATTGATGTGAAGGTCAAACAATATCAATCTTCAAAGGTCAACACAAATATTCAAGGTCAACTCCCATGGAAGATACTCTATATGAGGTCAAAGGTAGTCAAAGGATGCTTTATGAGATTCTGGGTTGAGAAGATTGGAAGATGCTTTTTGAAGATTGGAAGACAAAGTTTGGAAGACCCCATGGTATTTGATTCCACCTCCTAGCCATTTTTTACCCATATTCTTACCCCCATTTCGAAATTTTCCTCGTCATATTTCTCTTATACCTATATCCCCCCATACTCACCTTTTTGCCAATCACACCATGCTTGCCTAAGCCCTTTTTTTCTAAATGCCTTTTGCCCACCTCAAAAGATGATCTTCCCATTCCATATCCTTTCTCTCATTTTTCCCCCATATTACACCCTTGCAAATGCCTCTAGCCCAACCCTTATTTGCAAATTCTTATGCCCCCTTGCTTCATTTACCAAATGTGCCCTAAGTACCCATGCCACCCAAATATCCCCCATGGAATATTCCAGTCATGGTATCTACCTAGTATATTCCCCAAATTATTAGGGTTACCATAGACCCAAGTGGTCAAGGCTTCATAATTATTTTTGGGTATCTTTTGAACCATGGCCTAGCTTCTCGAAATTGCTAAATACAGCATATTCCTAGTTTATACCTCAAAAAATACGGCCACCGTATCGCGAAATTTCTGGAAAAATACAGTTGAAGAACCCTAAACTTGGAAACTTGCTCGAATCACGCCGGAATTGGGTTCTTAAGCCATAAAAACTATCTATTCTTGGATTCCCGTTCATTAGCATCTCAATAAGCCTAAAATTAAATCCTAAGATGCCGGAATCATTAAATCTAAATCTATATACCGGGGAAACAATGACATAAGTTTTTTGAAGGCCCAAACGCATCAAACCTCAACATTGATACATGCTGAGCATGATCTGAAGACGTTTATGAAGTATCTGAGCATTCCACAGTTCGATTTGAGAAAATTGGACTGATATTCCTGTTATGACATTATCATATGACCTTCTGAGATATTTTGATGATTGATCTATGATCCTGAGACCCATATTCATCTTGTACTACCTTCATATCAATGAAAATTGCCTGCCAGGTGCTTAGAAAATTGACTGTCATGATCTTTTAGTATTTTTGCCATACAAACATTTTTACAGTAAGATATTCCATCATCTTTTCTTGCATATGACCATTTGCCCTTCATTTCCCATCATATTTGCACCTGTGTGCACAAAAAGTTCGAAAAAAAACCATTCCAAACTCAAGTTATTATTTTTTGCATTCTGTCTGATACAATTTTAGACTGTTATCCACAAAACAGTGCCAAAAAAATAGTTTTAGTGATCCAAAATAGGATTTGATTGCATGCCCCACATCTTTAGGACCTAGACTTCATCTTAGTTTTGGAATTTCTCAAAAATTCCCTCTGCAACTCAAGTTATAAAATTCTGAGATCTGTCTGTGGCTTTGACTGGTGTTGACCAAAAATTGACTCAACTTTGAGATCGAATATCTTGCAAACTAGAACTCAGACTTGGTCAAGATCTTTTCCCTTGCATGCCTATAACTTTTCTACACAAGTCACAATCATTTGACCTTGAAAATCAATCCACCTATGAGAACTACATCAATTTGAGTGAAGGTTCCATATTCTTGAATTGGGAAAGGTATGAGTACTTGATATTTGAGCTTTTTCTTTAAGAAATTCTTGTGTAGACTGATCACCTTAAGTGATCTGGAGGTTCTAACCCCAACTTGAGTATAAATTCAAGTTGGCTTCTTGTGTTTGACTCTCTAGCCAGGTTGAGGGTCAACAGATCCCCCATCAAGTAACATGTTTGAGAAGGTATAACCTCCTAAAGCAGCTGAACATGTGAATGCTCCAGGGTCTTCTTCATTCTGTGCTAGAACAAGGTTAGTGGCATCAGTAAAGTTCACACAAGCATTCAATGCCTCACCACCATTTTGCTGCAGTACTCTTTTTCTATAACTAGGTGCAATCTTTAGCAAGGTGAAACGGTCCACACTTACTTTGGAGTTTTTGAGCAAAACATCAACTTCATCAAAGTCTTGATCTTTCTTACCATATTTTTGCTGAGGGGGTGGAGCTATGATTTGAGCAGGTGATTCCACCACAGGTGGTGAAGACCTGGCAGTGGGATGTCTACTTGATTCAGCATGTACATGAGCTTCATTCATGCTTCTAGTTTGCACCACCATAACTTCTTCAGATTTGGGAACTTTTGTAGCCTGAATAAATCTTACAGAGGTACTTGGTTCAGCAAATCTCACAGGAGGTTTAGGCTCTGGTCTCTTTTCCTTTTCCTGCTTAGCAAAATATTCTTTTAACAAAGACACCTAACATCAAGATGGCCCACTTCTTTACAAAAAAGAGCAAACAGACATGTCTTTCCAAAGTGGTCTTTTCTATTGCATTTAGGACACACTTGCCAATAGCAAATTTCTGATGGATGAGAATTCCTATTGCAATGAATACATTCAGGGTAAGTTTTACCTGTTCTTGAAGCCTTGAGTTCAACCAATTGTTTGGTTAATTCTGCTAAAGCTTCAGTAACCTTAGATAGGTCTGACTTGACCTCTGCAACTTGAGAATTAGCTTCCTCCTCTTTAGATTTCTTCTTTTCTTTCCGTATGGCATAAACTGGAATGGAAGGGTGATGATCATAATGTGTGCATCAGTAGCATCAGGGTAAAAAGGATCATGGCTATGGTGAGAAACATGGTGCTTGTCAGGCAAAGTAGAGAGCATCTGAGTTAGGTCAGTGGTTTTGGCAAAAACTTTGCATTTCTTTTGCTAAACCTCCTTGCTTTCCATGTTTTTGCCTTTCATTCCTTTTTCTAACCTTGTTTTCCATGTTTTTTATTTCTGCCTTTCATTACACATTTCTAACCTTTGCTCTCCATGTTTTTACCCTTTCATTTATTTCCTAAACATTTGCTTCCAAATTCCAATATTTTCTCACTCTTTCATTCTAGTTTTTAACCATTGCTTTCATTTTGTAATGTTTCTTTACCATTTTTTCCTTGTCTGAAAACTATGGTCCATCCTTATTGCCTCAAACATCATTATTTTTGCCCTTATTGTTACACCATTGCCACAATTTTTTGTTTGGGCGCCGCCCTCCTTTCTTATACCATTTTTTCCAAAAAATATAGCCATCTTGCCCCAAGCATTACATGTGTCTTTCCCTAAAGCCTGAAATTACCATTGATTTTCTATTATCATGGCACTCATTATTATTATCATCATTCTATCAAGTTCGAAGTCTCGAATATCAAAACCTCGGTTATTATCACCAAATTATTATCATCATTTTATCGTATCAAAACTTCAATTATTATATGGTGTTGGAGTACACCCTAAAACCTCCAAATATTATTATTATTCTATGGTGTTGGAGTACACCCTAAAACCTCCAAATTATTATTATCATTTCGAGTTCGCAGTCTCGGATATCAAAACTTCGGTTGTGTTCCTTATTGAGTTTAAGGGACCAACTATTGTACTAAATATATGAAAAACTTTGAAGTAAGAGGGCCGAGGGGACCGGCCCATTTTTTGTTTGGGCGAGATGTTGACCGGGTTTTTGGCACCCGGTCAACATGAAAAAAAGAGAAAAGAAAGCGAACCATTGGAAGGGGGGGTCGATTATAAAGCCCAAATGTTATAAAGGTCTAAGGCACCAAAAAATAAAAAAGGGCCTAGATCTAGTTGTTTAAATTTAAGGGCTACTAAGATTTTTTAGTGGTTGAAGAGGGGTACATTATCTAAGGCTAAGATGAAGAGGCAAGATCAAAGGCGGAGATTAAAAAAGGCAAAAATTAAAGGTTGAGATAAAGAGGCAAGATCAAGGGTGGAGATGAAGGGGTCGAAATTAAAGGTTGAGATGAAGAGGCAAGATCAAAGGTGGAGATTAAGAGGCAAAAATTAAAGGTCAAGATGAAAAGTAATGTTTATAAAAGATTTCTGAGGAGCACGAGCTCCTCCTCTTGCCTTGCTCCAAGTTCTTGGGATGGTGGCAGCTCCGTCTTGAACTGGATCAAAGGCCCCTCCATGGTTCAGAGACATGGAGGGACCCTCTTGTATTTGAAGTTTTATGCTTATATAAAAGTTCTTTTGGGCCCAAAGTTATTCTTCCAAGTTTTTCTTCAAATCCCTTATTCCACACTGATTTCATATTGCAGTTTCTGATTTTATATTGCAGCACTCAATGTGATCCTGATTTCTGCCTTTGAGGCCACCTGTTGGGGATTGTGGGAAAAATCCGCCAACAGAATGGAGGTTCTACCGAGATTGTATTTTTCCCCAGGATCATTCTGGTGCTGTTGTTTGGTGCTGCTGTGGCAAGATTATGATGCGAGCATTCTACTGTTTTCTGATCTATTCTTATGAACAGTGTTTTTTCCTACGCTTTCTTTCAGATGTGCTCAGATGTGGTTCTGTGCTTGTGCTCTCTTTCTGCTGTGGCAGGTCATACTGCCATATTTCTTGGAGCCCTTCATCCATAAACTATCTCTGTTCTCTACCTATGTATGCTCTATGCTGAACAGAAGGATGAAGCAGACATTTGAGATGTTTTAGCTTGATGCCGAACCTGCAAGGAAAGGAAGAAGGATGAGGAAAATACTGTACTCTGCTACCTGATCTGCCTTCAATTATTTTATCCTACCTGCATCAAAACCGGTCGCATCAAGTCTGTATCCAAAAGTTTCGCCTCAAATTTCCTTCTATCCCGTCGATCTGCAGAATTGTAGCCACCTGCAAGCAAGAAAACAATGATCTGCTGATATTGTCTGCCCCATCCAACTGCCTCTGCCATCGACCTGTTACCATCGTCGGAAGGAAGAAGACCTGTTCTCAGTTGCCACTGCCGCTTTATCTTTGGTTCAAAGTTGCTACAATCGCCGGAATGATAACCGATCTGATCTGCACTAAACTGCCATCGCCATCGCCTCAACAGACAAAAAAATGGTGACCTAATACTTTTTTTTTCACGTTTTTTTTTATTTGTCTTTCATTTCTTTTGCTAAACCTCCTTGCTTTCCATGTTTTTGCCTTTCATTCCTTTTTCTAACCTTGTTTTCCATGTTTTTTATTTCTGCCTTTCATCACACATTTCTAACCTTTGCTCTCCATGTTTTTACCCTTTCATTTATTTCCTAAACATTTGCTTCCAAATTCCAATATTTTCTCACTCTTTCATTCTAGTTTTTAACCATTGCTTTCATTTTGTAATGTTTCTTTACCATTTTTTCCTTGTCTGAAAACTATGGTCCATCCTTATTGCCTCAAACATCATTATTTTTTCCCTTATTGTTACACCATTGCCACAATTTTTTTGTTTTGGGCCCTCCTTTCTTATACCATTTTTTCCAAAAAATATAGCCATTTTGCCCCAAGCATTACATGTGTCTTTCCCTAAAGCCCGAAATTACCATTGATTTTCTATTATCATGGCACTCATTATTATTATCATCATTCTATCAAGTTCGAAGTCTCGAATATCAAAACCTCGGTTATTATCACCAAATTATTATCATCATTTTATCGTATCAAAACTTCAATTATTATATGGTGTTGGAGTACACGCTAAAACCTCCAAATATTATTATTATTCTATGGTGTTGGAGTACACCTTAAAACCTCCAAATTATTATTATCATTTCGAGTTCTCGGATATCAAAACTTCGGTTGTGTTCCTTATTGAGTCTAAGGGACCAACTATTGTACTAAATATATGAAAAACTTTGAAGTAAGAGGGCCGAGGGGACCGGCCCATTTTTGTTTATGCGAGATGTTGACCGGTTTTTGCACCGGTCAACATGAAAAAAAGAGAAAAGAAAGCGAACCATTGGAAGGGGGGGTCGATTATAAAGCCCAAATGTTGTAAAGGTCTAAGGCACCAAAAATAAAAAAAGGGCCTAGATCTAGTTGTTTAAATTTAAGGGCTACTAAGATTTTTTAGTGGTTGAAGAGGGGTACATTATCTAAGGCTAAGATGAAGAGGCAAGATCAAAGGTGGAGATTAAAAAAGGCAAAAATTAAAGGTTGAGATAAAGAGGCAAGATCAAGGGTGGAGATGAAGGGGTCGAAATTAAAGGTTGAGATGAAGAGGCAAGATCAAAGGTGGAGATTAAGAGGCAAAAATCAAAGGTCAAGATGAAAAGTAATGTTTATAAAAGATTTCTGAGGAGCACGAGCTCCTCCTCTTGCCTTGCTCCAAGTTCTTGGGATGGTGGCAGCTCCGTCTTGAACTGGATCAAAGGCCCCTCCATGGTTCAGAGACATGGAGGGACCCTCTTGTATTTGAAGTTTTATGCTTATATAAAAGTTCTTTTGGGCCCAAAGTTATTCTTCCAAGTTTTTCTTCAAATCCTGCATATGACACTTGGTAAAGCATTAGTAATCACTCTTTTCCTTGAGATGACTTATACTGTCCTCAGGTCAACCCAACCTACAATCATAAAATTAACTTATCAAAGTAATATGCTCAGAAATTAAATAAATCTAACTATTCTATACCTACCATAGATCTTTAAACTCTCCAATGCAAAAAGAGGGACAAACAAGCATGCTGGTCCCAATACCTTTTCAAATGCAGGATATTGATAGGATTTGGTAACAACATTCCTGAGGCAACCTCTTGTAGCCAATATGAATTGGTACCGCAGTTCCCAAAGATCACAAAGGGTCCTTCCCAAATATTATCAAACTTGCCAGCTGAGTCTTCTTTTGACTTATTCCACTTAAGGACAAGCTCCCCCTTCCTAAAAGTACCCTGTATTCTATGTGCAGCTTTGAATGCAGCCAGATCTTTGGCCTTTTTCAGCAGATTAGTATTCTCAGCTTCCATTCTATATTCATCTAGGTGCAGCAAGGCATCCAATCTTTCTTGCATGGCATGTTCAAAAGGTAAGCATACTTTATGAGCCAATCTCAGGGAAGGCAACTCGAGTTCCACTGGTAAAACTGCCTCTATGCCATAAACCAAATTGAAGGGGGTATGATTTGTAGCTGTTTTGATGGTAACTCTATAAGCCCAAAGTGCATCCACTATTTTGACATGCCAGTCCCTCTTATTGACTTCAACTGTCTTCTGCAAAATATTTTTCAACACTTTGTTAGTGGCTTCAGCTTGTCCATTACCCTGGGGATAGTATGAGGAGTTCTTGGTGTGCTTGACCTTCAGAATGTCCAACAGGTTAGCAATAAATTCATTAACAAAAGGTGTACCCCTATCAGAATGCAACTGAAAACCTGGAACAAACATATTCATGTAAAAACCTTGCAGTTGTGGAAGCATTAGCCTGCCTCAAAGGTATAGCTTCTGCCCACTTGGTAAAATAATCTGTGGCCACAATAATATGTTGATGTTGACCTGCAGAAGAAGGATTAATAAAAAGATGCATTTCTTTGGATTTAGATTAACTCCTGAACTCCTGCATAGAGAACAAATTTTTGCAAGTAACTTGCTGCCATGCTATGGCAGCATGTAAGAGCCAAGCATATATTAGCACTAATCCTATCAGTTTGGTTCAATTTGCAAGATAATAGGAGAATGCTTCACTAGCATACATTCAAGTTTGAAGAGCAAAGGAAGGACAATTGACTCAAGTCACTCAAGAGATGCAAAAGGTCAAACAAGCATAGGAATTGTAGAGAAGAGAGAAAGAAGACCCCTTGAAGAGCATTCCATGGTATGTGATCATTTATGAGCTTGGCATTTTTGGCATTCTTTTGATTTCCATCCTCATCCACTCCACCATCCCAAATAGCATTGGACCTTGACTCCTTCCTCATACACCTCCCGAAGTCAAACTTGACCTTGAAAGTTCTTTCTAGTCAAAATACACCTTCATAAAACACCCACTTGCTCCATCAACCACTAGTTCAAGAGAGACTTGACTTAGTCATAACTTTGCTTATGAAGTCAACATTCCATGCAACTTGAGCAAAATGTAGAGAGGCTTGCAAAATCCCTAAGGGAGATGCTAAAAAATTCAAATATGCCTCAAAGATGCCTCAAAGATGCTCCACAAAAATTTTTGGCTTCCTAATGAGCACTAGATGTGCCAAGTCCCCCTACACCTTACTACACACATCACACCCATCACCATTTCATCCTTTTCATCTCAAAATTCATTTCTAAATATCATGGTTGCCACATCACCTTTGACAACTCATCATTCACACACATCATCTCCACATCATTCTAAAAATTTTGACTAGAGAGAATTTTCAAATTCAAGTGGGCTGACAAGTCATCATTCCCATTGGCCATGTCATTCTACCTAGCCATGCCATGTTTTTCAAATGCCACTTCATCCACTCCCCAAATTCTTTCCAAACTCCAAAAGCTCTATGGTGAAAAAGACCCCCGGAATATTATAGGGCACAAAAAAAGATTCCCCTTAGAAAAAAGAATTTTGAGAAAAGGCCTTATTTTAGGCATGGTATATGTGTTCTAGGGAATCGTGCCATAGGGTGTAAGGGGTGCAAAAAATTTTCCTATCTACCCCCCTTAGCCTAATTTCTCTTCCAAGCCAATCCCCCCCTAGCGTGGAGCATCCCCGGGCGTGGGGGGTGGAGGTACCAAATCCCACGTGGACACCGCACGCATAATCGGAAGAAATCAAATTTTTGAGCCTTATATACTTTGTCTGCCAATTTGAATTGGGCCTGTGGGATATTTCTCTGCGAACTGCCAGAAACCTAAATCTGGAAAATGCCAAGATCCGTTCAGAGCGACCTAACAAACCATTAATTCAGCACCTAAACCTGCCGAATCATTATGTTTAATGCCATAAATGCTTAGTGCGGGCTAAAAGACAGAGGATTTGAAAGAAATGATGAAGATTTCAACGGAACTGTACATTCTACAAAAGGGGATTTTTCGCACAGAAGTTTTTTGAGGGCTTGAAGGCAAAAGAAGATTTTTTGGCTTTGAAGAAGGACCGGCTTGACAACCTTGAGCTTGATCCTGACCTCCTATGTTTACCTTTGATCCGGATTATTGACTCAATTCTTCGGATCTTTTATGTGCACCTATTTGATCCTGTGCCCAAGACCCTGAGCTTGGGATGTTATATTGTATCTTCTGAGTGACTGATTCAATTGAAAATCCGACCTTTGCAGCAGTTTGTTTGAGTTACTTTGTGACCTTTTCAAAAAGCAAAATTATCATAGGTTTGTTGTCATAAGCGTGAGTATCTAGTGCCCATGCACATTGTTAAAAATGTTTTGTCTACCTATATCACAAACCCTTAGAAAGTGCAAAGGCCAAATCCCTGCATTGTAATGGAAAGTTAGCACTGTTAGAACATGAGGTGTTGCACAACAGGTGTGGAACATAGGAGAGCCACTGTTTGAACTTCAATCCTGTCAAACAAAGTATGTGGAAGTAGACAACATAAGATACACGTGCAGTTGACCCTTACAAAACATTATCTCTCAAGAACATTTTCTTCTTACAGTCTTAGGCTAAGAATTATCAAAAGAGAAAATTGGATCCTTTCTGGTCAAGAAGAATAGTTGGCCCCTGTTGTGCAGACAAATCTGAGAGAGATAGAGTTGATAGTCCCAAAAAATTCATCACCAATATCGAGTTCCAAACATCAGCTCTCTGTCAGGGATATTGACCAAAAATTGACTGGGTCAGTGACTTGAATCTTGCCCATCTAGCCTACTCTGACCTTGCTGAGCTTTTGCAGTCTGTGAGTGACAAGTGTTGAGAACATCAAGGAGTGATATCCACACCCATAGCCCCATCGATCACATTCTACAAGAGATTTTGTGAGGCAGACTTTTTTCTCTTCAGGGAAACACACTTCCAGTGATCTTTTGTGATTCTTTCTGGAATCTTTGCACCCAGAGTGGTTGCCTTAAGCAACCTGGAGGTTCTAAACCACTGAGGTTGAAGGTTTTGCCAGGATTACCTTCAACATTTTGGAGGTTCTACCGAGATCATCTTCCTGGAATCTGGACTCATGGCACCAAGAAGAGTTAATGAGACATCTGAGCCTACTGAGACACAGGATAATCAGGAAGCTACTGCTACACCTACTGTCACCATACAGGCAACTGCAGGCATGCCTTATCAATACTTCGAGTTAAGTGTGCCTACTCCAGTCCCTGTTTTTGATCCGAGCATGAATGCCAACAATTTCCTCAAGACCTTTGAAGAATACTATCAAGAATATGGTCACAAAAAAGGCTGTAAGTTTTCTGAATTTAAGAAATGTTTCAAGAATGATGAGGTAAGGGCTTGGTTAGAGTATGTTATAGGTTTAGGCACCAATTCTTGGGAAGAACTGGTAAAAAAGTTTCTAGCAAGATTTGGAAGAGTCTTGGACCCTCAAGATTTAATATTTGAGTTGCAAACTTTTCGCATCAAACATGGTGAAAGTGTGCGGCCCGATGTCGAAAAGATTCAATCACTATCTTGTCAAATGCCAAATCAATCATGTTCCTAACCATACATTGCATCTAGTGGCTTCTTTTTATCAGGGGATTGAGCAGCAGACCAAGAATACACGAAAAGCTTTTGAAGATTCAAAAGCAGGAGGGATTTGATACAATACACAAGGCTTTCACCAAAGCTACCCCCGAAATTGCTGATATGATATCATACTTACGGATGAAATGCACTCACCAAGTGATCCTTTTTTTCAGATTATGAGCAGGGAGTGTATGGGATCAAAGACCTGTACTGCCTCTATGCTATCCAAAAAGGAAAAGAAAAAGGTTAAGGTGGAAGATGATGAGGCTCTGCGCAGCAGATGTAAGAGCAGAGATCACCAAGGTATCTCGAGGCTTTGGTTGAGGTAACTAAACAACCTGCAAGAGTTGAAGAATTCAAAATTTGAAAAGAAAACTTACCCCCATGTGTGTTAATTTGCTTTAGAGATACTCATTCTTCTGATTATTGCTGGTATAGGCCATGCACTAAGTGTGGAAAAAGAGGTCATTTTGGTAAAGAATGCCCTGTATGTGAATTTTGTAAGGCTGTAGGACATTACGAGGATAGATGCAGTGTCAAGGAATATTTTGCCAGACAAGAAAAATCTAAAATTGGTGAACCAAGTGCATCTATAAGGTTTGTGCAGGAAGTTGAAGAGCAAGAGGAGATTATGGTCATCCACACGGAAGGATGAATAATGCCAAAGAGAAAGAACCAGCAAGAAGTTGAGATTTTGAAACATAAAGATGCTGAGCAAGCAGTGGCTGTGCCTCCTCCTCCTGCTCAAAAATTTGTCAAGAAGGAAAAAGACTGTGAGGATTTTGAATATTTATTGAAGAATTCTAAAATCTGTGTAGATTTGCTGACCCTGCTCAAGATAGCCCCTTCTTACAGAAGAAAGGTGCTCAATCTTACTAAGGAAGATGAGTTTGCCCTGACAAATCACATTGATGAGCACATGCTCACCCAGGAAGATAATGATCCTGGAGCTTTCACCTGTGTTGCTAAAATGGAAGGGAAAATATTAACCAAAGTTCTGCTAGATGGAGGATCACCCTTGAACGTGATGCCACACCATGTCATGAGACTGTGTGGTCTAGAAGTAGACAAGAAGGCTCCAATGATCTTGAAATCTTTTTCTAATTCTAAAATCAATCCAGTGGGAATAGTTAGCAATGTGCCTATTGATGTTGAAGGAGTAATGGTTGCAGCTAACTTTGTGGTGGTTGCTTTTGAAGGAATAGGGGATAAATCAGATATTTATGACTTACTTTTGGGCAGAAGGTGGCTTTCTACAGTAGATGCTAGGCCTGTGTGGTCAAAAGGAGAATGTACCATCTCAAATGGCAAGAAAAAGGTAACATTGTATAATAAGTTAGGAGAGTTTGAAAGCATGAATTTCATTGAAGAAGAAATGTTGATATCACATCCATGTGGAGAATTTGAACTGGATACAGTAGAGTTGGGGTCTAGCATAAAAATCTCAAAGGAGTTGGCTTCAACCAGGTTGAGCAATTTTGCTTATTTATGGTTTGATGGTGGTGTTTCCAAAAGGCTTAATGTGGCATCTTCTGCTGCTATTCTCAAGGATGCCTCAAACAGGTTGCTGGCTAAAGTAGGAAGAATTTATCCTAATGTCACTTCTAATATGGCAGAATATAAGGCATTGATTGCAGGTCTTCAAGAGGCAAAAAATCTAAACATCAGGAATGTGATCATCTTTGGAGACTCTCAGCTCGTCTGCAGGCAAATATCAGGAGAATATCAGGCCAAGAATGAGGACATGTTGCAGCTCAAAAGTCAAGCCATGCTGGAACTGAAGGATTTTGATACCTGGGAACTCTGCCATGTTCCAAGGGAGCAGAATGGTGAAGCAGACTCATTGTGCAGAAGTGTGCTACTGGAACATTTGGCTGAGGGAGCAATTCAAGAGGAGGAACTTGAGAGAAGAGATCTGCAACAGCTATACCCCATCCTGGTAATCAATGCAAGTGAAGACAAGCAGGTAAGGGAAGTCAAGGTCAATAAGAAGGGTCTAGATAGGGTGTTATATGTTGGAGATTTGTTCAGAGAGGAGGATAATGCTTTGGTGACCAAATTTTTTGATGATTGGAAGGATGTCTTTGCTTGGGATTATGATGAGCTGGTGGGAATTGACAAAAGTATTTGTGAATTTGAAATCAAAATAAAGGGAGGTATGAAACCTGTCATACAAAAGCTAAGAAGAATCAATGCTTCTCTATTAGGTCTAATCAAGGAAGAATTATACAAAATGAAAGATGCAGGTGTGATTACTGAAATTGTGAACCCTGAGTGGCTATCTTGCATTGTTCCTGTTGAAAAGAAAAACAAGGCCATTAGAATCTGCATAGACTATAGAGATTTAAACAAAGCTACTGTCAAAGATTGTTACCCTTTGCCATTTCTGGAGGAGGTGTTGCATGCTGTAGCAGGTAAAGAAATTTACTCATTCTTAGATGGCTTTTCAGGTTTTAATCAGATAAGCATCAAGGAAGGTGATCAGCCAAAAACTTCATTTATCACACCTTGGGGAACATTTGCCATGAAAAGAATGCCATTTGGATTGATGAATGCTTCTGCAACATTCCAAAGAGCCATGGATGCAATTTTTAAAGAAATGCCAGCTAACATTTTTCGTGTTTTTTTAGATGATCTTTGTTTGGGAACTTCTCTGGAAAGACATTTTGATATGCTAACCATGTTGTTTGACTTGTGTAGAAAGGGGGGAGTGAGTTTGAACCCCAAAAAGTGTGTTTTTTTGTCATCAAAAGGGGAATTGCTTGGGCATGTAGTGTCTACAGCAGGAATTCAAATATCTGACAGTAAGATTGAAGCCCTAAGGAAATTGACACCTCCAAAAACCCTCAAACAGGTTAAGAGCTTCATAGGGATGACCAGCTTCTTGAGAATGTATGTCCCTCATTTTTCCCACACCATAAGCCCAATCTCCAGTCTCACAAAGGTTGGGAAGTTCTCCAAAAGTGAAAGCAAACACATCCTAGTAGATTGGGATGAGCAATGCCAAAATTCTTTTGACAAAATCATTGATGCCATTTGCAAATCTATCCTGCTAAAACCTCCTGATCTAGAGAAGCCCTTCAAAGCTTACATCAGTGTGACAAAGAAAGCAATTGGTGTGGCACTGTTACAAGGGGATCATGTGATTACTTTTGCAAGCAAGATGTGGTCCGATCTTTGAGATTAGGTATCCCGGTTGGAGAAGAGTCAGGCAGCCACGATGTTTTTGATAGAAAGGCAAGGACATCTTACGCAAAACAATCAGGTGCAAGTGCTCATGAGGCAAAATCCTTTTTCACTCCTATTTGCAAAAAAGCAGCCAAAGGCCAAATTGTGCAGATGGGCTTGTAAGATCCAAGCTTATGATATTACTGTAAAGGTGGTAAAGTTGATCGAGAATCCCAGCTCCTACCTTCCACTTGTGTTGTTTGAGCATGAAGATCAAGATGGTTTGTGTGTTGATGACAATCTAACAAACTTGATCTCTGTTGATCTGAAAAACATTGATTGGCAATTTGACATCAGAAACTATTTGGAAAGCAATGAGTTACCTAAGAACTTGAGTGGCAGTCAAGAAAGGAGATTTAGGGACAAATGCAAGAAGTTCAGTCTAATTGAAGGGATCCTATGCAAAGCTGACAAGGAAGGAGTCTTGCTGAGATGTGTGGATAGGGAAGAGGCTAGAATGATAATTGAGGCGTGTCATGAGGGAGTTTGTGGAGGACACTTTGCGGCAACACTGGACAAAAAAGATTTTAAGGTCAGGATACTTTTGGCCTACTCTCTTTAAGGATTGTTATGAAGCTATAAAATGCTGCCACAAATGCCAGATTTTTGGCAAAAGAACCTTGCAACCAGCTGCCCTGACTGCCATAATTTCCCCTGGACCTTTTCAAATGTGGGGACTGGATTTTATAGGCCCCATAGACCCACCTTCCTCAGCTCAGCACCAGTTTATATTAGTTGCCACTGATTACTTTACCAAATGGGCAGAGGCAATTCCTTTGAGAGAAGCCAATGCCCAAGCTACTTTTGCAAGGTTTCTACATGAAAATATTTGTGCGGTTTGGTATCCCTTTCAAAATTGTTTTACGATAGAGGCAGCCAATTCATCAACCACACCATTGCATTACTTCTAGCCACCACGAAAGTCAAACACACCAAGAGTTCATCCTATTACCCTCGTGGAAATGGCGGTGAGAGTCAACCAATAAGACTCTCAAGTCAATCTGAAGAAGACCATCAGTATTTCAAGAAAGGATTGGCATTTGAAACTTCATGATGCACTTTGGGCATACAGAACTACCATCAAAGTGGCTACAAAGCACACCCCTTTCAGTTTGGTGTATGGGATAGAATCAGTATTGCCTATAGAGTTAGAGCTTCCATCACTCAGACTGGCCTATCAGTTAAATTTGGAAATGGATAATGCTCTAAAAGACAGATTTGTGAGATTGATGCAGCTTGAGGAGCATAGATATGAGGCTGAGAATGCAATAATAAGGAAAAAGGCCAAGGATATAGCAGCCTTCAAAGCGACACATAAATTCTGAGGAGTCTTGAAAGAAGGAGAGTTAGTGTTAAAGTGGAACAAAGCAAGGGAAGATATGGCAACAAAATTCGAAAATCTTTGGGAGGGACCATTTGAAGTAATAGGGACAGCTGGCAAGGATTCATATTGGCTGAAGGATATTGCTGATGGCAGAGAATTGGTGAACCCTATCAACATTGTGCACCTAAAAAGGTATTGGCAACAACATGTTGCCCTTGCTCTGTTCAACTGAAATCTCTGTGGTAAGATGTAGCTAGGTATAGTTAATACATATGGTTAAAACTAGATCAGTTAGGCCTGTCTTAGTGAATGTAGTTCTGCTTTAGGGTTATTATTTGTGTGTTAATGAATTTATAAGTGTTGCTATGCAGATTGTGATCAACTGAAGGAGTGAATTGATACTAATGATCATAGTTCCATGCAGGTGCATCTGAGCATACATGTCACACATCTCTTCCATTGCACTACATTGATCTCCATCATCTGGAGTTGCTGACATTGCCTCCACACCAGCAACTCACTCATACTAACAAGCTTTATCTTCATATGCAGGTGCATCCTTATGTTTATCTCCATCTGTCATCTGATCAAGAGTTGACCTCATTGCATCAGAAAGTCCTCCTCCATTGCCAATAAATTTCCCAAGCTGCTGTCATACCACCATCCTGCAGCTTCTCATAACTAAAGAGATTTATTTTCCATGCAGGTTCATCTGAAAGTAGCATCATATGCACGTTCATAATATCAAATCTATCACCTTCCAATCCATATGCAGGTCATTGAGTTGCCAACCATATTCTCATATTGGCAACCGGGCTGGAGAAACAGTCAAGAGTCATCAAGCGGCTAGTCAAAGGGGCTGGAAGACCAGCCTTCTCTTTTTTGTTTGGCATAATCTTTGCCATGCTATGGCGGCATGTAAAAGCCAAGCATATATTAGCACTAATCCTATCGGTTTGGTTCAATTTGCAAGATAATAGGAGAATGCTTCACTAGCATACATTCAAGTTTGAAGAGCAAAGGAAGGACAATTGACTCAAGTCACTCAAGAGATGCAAAAGGTCAAACAAGCATAGGAATTGTAGAGAAGAGAGAAAGAAGACCCCTTGAAGAGCATTCCATGGTATGTGATCATTTATGAGCTTGGCATTTTTGGCATTCTTTTGATTTCCATCCTCATCCACTCCACCATCCCAAATAGCATTGGACCTTGACTCCTTCCTCATACACCTCCCAAAGTCAAACTTGACCTTGAAAGTTCTTTCTAGTCAAAATACACCTTCATAAAACACCCACTTGCTCCATCAACCACTAGTTCAAGAGAGACTTGACTTAGTCATGACTTTGCTTATGAAGTCAACATTCCATGCAACTTGAGCAAAATGTAGAGAGGCTTGCAAAATCCCTAAGGGAGATGCTAAAAATTCAAATATGCCTCAAAGATGCTCCACAAAATTTTTGGCTTCCTAATGAGCACTAGATGTGCCAAGTCCCCCTACACCTTACTACACACATCACACCCATCACCATTTCATCCTTTTCATCTCAAAATTCATTTCTAAATATCATGGTTGCCACATCACCTTTGACAACTCATCATTCACACACATCATCTCCACATCATTCTAAAAATTTTGACTAGAGAGAATTTTCAAATTCAAGTGGGCTGACAAGTCATCATTCCCATTGGCCATGTCATTCTACCTAGCCATGCCATGTTTTTCAAATGCCACTTCATCCACTCCCCAAATTTTTCCCAAACTCCAAAAAGCTCTATGGTGAAAAAAAGACCCCAGAATATTATAGGGCACAAAAAAAAGATTCCCCTAGAAAAAAAGAATTTTGAGAAAAGGCCTTATTTTAGGCATGGTATATGTGTTCTAGGGAATCGTGCCATAGGGTGTAAGGGGTGCAAAAATTTTCCTATCTACCCCCTTAGCCTAATTTCTCTTCCAAGCCAATCCCCCTGCTAGCGTGGAGCATCCCGTGTGGGGGTGATGGAGGTACCGAATCCCACGTGGACCTTTGCGCAATAATCGGAGAAATCAAATTTTTGAGCCTTATATACTTTGTGCGCCAATTTGAATTGGGCACATGGGATATTTCTCTGCTTGAACTGCGAAACCTAAATCTGGGAAAATGCCAAGATCCGTTCGGGCGACCTAACAAACCATTAATTCAGCACCTAAAACCTTAGAATCATTATGTTTAATGCCATAAATGCTTAGTGCGGGCTAAAAAGACAGAGGGATTTGAAAGAAATGATGAAGATTTCAACGGGCTGTACATTCTACAAAAGGGATTTTTTAAATACGAAGTTTTTGAGGGCTTGAAGGCAAAAGAAGATTTTTGGCTTTGAAGAAGGACCGCTTACAACCTTGAGCTTGATCCTGACCTCCTATGTTTACCTTTGATCCGGATTATTGACTCAATTCTTGGATCTTTTATGTCACACCTATTTGATCCTCGTGCCCAAGACCACGAGCTTGGGATGTTATATTGTATCTTCTCGAAAGGACCGATTCAATTGAAAATCCGACCTTTGCAGCAGTTTGTTTGAGTTACTTTGTGACCTTTTCAAAAAAGCAAAAATTATCATAGGTTTGTTGTCATAGCGTGAGTATCTAGTGCCCATGCACATTGTTAGCTGTGTTTTGTCTACCTATATCACAAACCCTTAGAAAGTGCAAAGGCCAAATCCCTGCATTGTAATGGAAAGTTAGCACTGTTAGAACATGAGGTGTTGCACAACAGGTGTGGAACATAGGAGAGCCACTGTTTGAACTTCAATCCTGTCAAACAAAGTATGTGGAAGTAGACAACATAAGATACACGTGCAGTTGACCCTTACAAAACATTATCTCTCAAGAACATTTTCTTCTTACAGTCTTAGGCTAAGAATTATCAAAAGAGAAAATTGGATCCTTTCTGGTCAAGAAGAATAGTTGGCCCCTGTTGTGCAGACAAATCTGAGAGAGATAGAGTTGATAGTCCCAAAAAATTCATCACCAATATCGAGTTCCAAACATCAGCTCTCTGTCAGGGATATTGACCAAAAATTGACTGGGTCAGTGACTTGAATCTTGCCCATCTAGCCTACTCTGACCTTGCTGAGCTTTTGCAGTCTGTGAGTGACAAGTGTTGAGAACATCAAGGAGTGATATCCACACCCATAGCCCCATCGATCACATTCTACAAGAGATTTTGTGAGGCAGACTTTTTTCTCTTCAGGGAAACACACTTCCAGTGATCTTTTGTGATTCTTTCTGGAATCTTTGCACCCAGAGTGGTTGCCTTAAGCAACCTGGAGGTTCTAAACCACTGAGGTTGAAGGTTTTGCCAGGATTACCTTCAACATAACTCCACATGATTAGTAGGATGAGAGCCTAGGCAAAGATCATCTAAGTACACCCTGAACTCTTCAGCAGACATTGATTTGAAAATAACATCCATTGCTCTTTGGAAGGTAGCTGGAGCATTCATTAAACCAAAGGGCATTCTTTTCATAGCATATGTGCCCCAGGGAGTGATGAAAGAAGTCTTTGGCTGGTCTTCTTCCTTAATGCTAATCTGATTGAATCCTAAGAATCCATCCAAAAATGAGTACACCTCCTTACCTGCTACAGCATATAAGATCTCTTCTAAAAAAGGCAAAGGGTAACAATCCTTGATGGTGGCTTTGTTGAGATCTCGATAATCAATGCAAATTCCTAAAGCACCACTTTTTTTTTCCACAGGAACAATGCAAGATACCCATTCTGGATTAATAATTTCGATAATAACACCTGCATCTAACATCTTATCCAATTCATCCTTGATTAGTCCCATCAGTGAAGCATTAATTCTTCTTAATTTTTGAAAGACATGTTTACAACCTTCCTTGATCTTAATTTCAAATTGGCATACCTCAGTTTTGATACCTAATAGCTCTGAATAGTCCCAAGCAAATACATCTTTCATTTCTTCAAAAAACATTTGTATGCTCTCTTTGTTTTGATATTCAATCAGATCTCCAACAAGCAGGGTTCTAGGCTTACCATTTTTTGTTATTACAATCTCCTCAGTATCTTTTTTCTCTGATGCATCAATGGTCAAAATAGGACAGAGTGCTTTTACTTCATTCTCATCAAGGTCGTCTTCAGGAATAGCTCCCTCAGTTAAATGTGACATGAGAGTCTCCCTACACAAGGCATCAGCCTCAAATTTTTTTTCTCTTGGGATATGAGTGATCTTCCATGAAGCAAAACTTGAGAGTACTCCCATTGCCTGATTCTTCAAGAGCTCCATATCTGCATTCTTTGTTTGATAATCTCCTGAAACTTGTCTGCAAATTAATTGTGAGTCACCATAAATGTGGATATTGGCAATATCCATAGCTTTGGCTTCCTGAAGACCTGCAATCAAAGCTTTATATTCTGCTACATTAGAAGTGACTTGAGGGAAGATTCTCCCTACTTTAGCTAAGAGTTTGTGAGAAGAGTCTTTCAAAATAGCAGCAGATGATGCAACATTTAGTTTTTTAGAAATACCTCCATCAAACCATAAGAAACCTGTTGGTCCTTGTCTGCTGGGAAGTGCACATTCCATAATAAGAGGAACCATTTCATATTTTCTTGGTCTTGTGTTTTTTATCCTGTAAGATCCCAAAGGCTCTTCAATTAGCATTTCCTTAATAAAATTTACCTCTACTTTGGAGTCATTGGAGCCTTCTTGGTTGTAAATTGTAGCAGTTTGAGAGCCATTGGAGATGGTACATCTTCCTTGAGACCAGACTGGCCTAGCATCCACAGTGGCTAACCATCTTCTCCCTAAAAGTAGGTCATAGATATCAGATTCATCTCCTATATCCTCAAAAGCCACTACAATAAAGTTAGCAGCTACAGTTATGCCTTCTGTATTAACAGGCACTTTAGTCGCCACACCAATAGGAGTAATTGTAGCATTATAAAAAGATCTTAATAATATAGAAGCTTTCTTGTCCACCTCGAAACCACACTTCTTCATGATATGATATGGCATGATGTTCAGGGGGGATCCCCCATCGAGTAATACATTTGAAAAGGTATAACCCCCCAGCTGAACATGTAAATGCCCTGTGGGTCTTCTTCATTCTTGCTAGAACAAGGTCAGTGGCATCAGTGAAATTTACACAAGCATTTAATTGTTCACCACCAGTTTGCTGGAGCACCCTTTTTCTGTAGCTGGGTGCAATCTTTAGCAAAGTAAAGAGATCCACACTTACTTTGGAATTTTTGAGTAAAACATCAACTTCATCAAAACCTTGGTCTTTCTTACCATATTTTTGCTGTGGAGGTGGAGCTATCATTTGAGCAGGTGATTCCATTGTAGGTGATGAAGACCTGGTCGTGGGATGTCTACTTGATTCAGCATGTGCATTGACTTCATTCATTCTTCTAGTTTGCACTACCATAACTTCTTCAGCTTTGGAAACATCTGTAGCCTGAATAAACCTTATAGAAGTACTTGGTTCAGCAAATCTCACAGGAGGCTTAGGTTCTGGTCTCTTTTCTTGTTCCTGTTTAGCAAAGTATTCCTTAACAGCACACCTAACATCAGTATGACCAACTTCTTTACAGAAAGAACAAATCGGAAAATTCCTTTCCAAAGTGGCCTTTTCCATTGCATTTAGGACACACTTGCCAATAGCAAATTTCTGATGGATGAGTATTCCTACTGCAATGAATACATTCAGGGTAAGTTTTACCTGTTCTTGCAGCCTTGAGTTCAACCAATTGTTTGGTTAGTTCTGCTAAAGCTTCAGTAACCTTAGATAGGTCTGACTTGACCTCTGCAACTTGAGAATTAGCTTCCCTCTCTTTAGATTTCTTCTTTTCTTTCTGTATGGCATAAACTGGAATGGAAGGGTGATGATCATAATGTGCATCAGTAGCATCAGGGTAAAAAGGATCATGGCCATGGTGAGAAACATGGTGCTTGTCAGGCAAAGTAGAGAGCATTTGAGTCAGGTCAGTGGTTTTGGCAAAAACTTTGTATATAGAATCAAATCCTTCAGCGGCTTGGATCTTGAGCAATTTCCTTTGGATATCTGGTCTTCTTTCCAAACCATTGATGAAAGCAGTAACTAAAAAAAGTGTTGGGATTGTGACTTGTGCTCTTTGGCACCTGCTCATAAATGTGCTAAATCTTTCTTTGTACTGATTCACACTTTCCCCTGCATGTATAGAAAAACTTTGCAACTCATTAACCAAATCTGTTGGAGCAGCTAACTTACCAAACCTGTCCAGGAACTTCTTGACGAGTTCATCCCATGAGGTGGTACCCATTAACTTCTCATAAGTTAACCAAGCACCAGCTTCACTCTCTTCTTTGAAACATTTCTCAAACTCTGAAAGCTTGCACCCCTTCTTGAAACCATAATCCCTATAATAGTCTTCAAATATTCTCAAAAAGTTGTTAGCACTCATGCTGGAATCAAAAGTAGGCAAGGGAACAGGGACATTCAACTCGAATTGGTATGGCATGTTCTGAAGTAAGCTAGTTGAGAAACTTGAAGGCAATGGCCTTTCTCTGCAATGATCTGATACATCAACATCTTCCAATGGTTCTTGTTCTGCTGGAAATTTTTGCTTTGTAGCCATGAGTTCTGAAACCCAGGAAGATCTCGGTAGAACCTCCAAAGTGTTGACCCTAAACCTGGCTTAAAGGTCAACCACAAGGAACCAATTTGAGTTTACACCCAAATTGGGGTTAGAACCTCCAGATCACTTAAGGTGATCAGTCTATGCAAGATAAATTCAGAGAGAAGTTCAAAAATTTGAGGATTTATACCTTTCCCATTTCCAAAAAATGGTGCTTTGACTAAAACAGATGTGGTGATGAAAGATGGATTGATTCCTCGAGTCAACTGCTGTAGACTTGCTCAAAAAAGTTGTAAGTATCCAATGATAAAGTCCCTGACCAATTTGAGAGTTATCCGATCTCAAAGTGGGGTCAAATTTTGGTCAATAGAAGTCAAATATGGAAAATAGTGATCAGAAAATGAGATTTAGAGTTGCCAAGCGTGTTTTTGGGAATTTCCAAAGCAAAGTGGCCTGTAAAAGTATTTTTTGTGGCTGGATTTGACAAAATACAGTCAAAACTGATCAAAACAGAGTGCTAATTTTTATAACTTGAGCTAGGTGTGGTATTTTTGGATGATCTCAAAGCATTTAGCTCACGCAGCCCCTAAGAATAGATGGCAAGTGGGCCAAAAGTGCTTGGGAACACTCAAGAAATTTCTGTAAAATATTTTGAGGCAAGAATTGCTAAGAAAAATATCAGAGATGGATTTGACAACTTGGCAGTCAATTTAAATTGATATGAAGGTAAATATATCATGATAACAATAGATAAGGATGCTTCATAGCTCCAGATACAGTAAAATAGTCATCACAAGTCACAAGATAATTTTTTGAAGGTAATGTCAACTAGATCTTTGCAAACCCAGTTGAGGAGTGCTCAGGAACTTCAAGAATCGTTCAGATCTTGCTCAGCAATGATCAATGTCGGATTTGAGTACGTCTGGGCCTTCGAAAATATTGTGATTGTGTTTCCCCTGCATATAGTTTTCAAATTTTGATTCCAGTGATTTTGGGTAATAAATTTAGGCTTAATCTGTTGCTTAGATTCCGGAATCCAAAAATAGAGTGGTTTTAGAGAGAATGGAGCGCGGGAAGGCATGATTCGAGCCAGCTTTCTAATTTTAGGGTTCTTCAGCAGTATTTTTGAGAATTTCGCGCGATACGGTTTCGTATTTTTGGAAGAATATGCCTTGAATATGCTGTATTTTGTCATTTAAGAATCTTGGCCAATGGTTTAGAGGTATTTGCCCAAAAAATATTTAGAGATAATAAAAAAATTTTAGCCATAGGAGGGATTCTCCACGCATGCAAAGGATAGGGAATCTTTTGGGCATCTTTTGGCAAGGCTTGGAATATTCCACTAAGAATATGATGGAATAGGAATGAAGGCAAAAAAAATTATGAGGGACCATTAGGGGGGCAAAGGAAATAATAAAGAAAAGGGAATGATATTTTGAAACAAAGGCTTAAGTAGGTTTTGGAATAGACAAGGTGATGGCACATTGAAGGAGCAAGATGGCAATTATGGCAAAGCAAGCATAGCAAAGGAATGAACAATGGGTATGAAAACAATGTTGAGCCAAAAGTGCAAAAATGGGGGTAGTGGGTGAAGCAAAGGGAAAAATTAGAAACTATACACCATGGGGTCTTCCAAACTCTTAACTCCCAATCTTCAAAATATGTCTTCCAAACTTCATAACCCAGATTCTTCTAGAGCATATTCTTCAACTAAGCATTTGGTCCCAAATAAAATACCTCTTGTGATCTTTTGGCTTGAGCACTTGTTGACCTAGAAGGTAAGCATCAATGTTGACTACCAAGCTCTTCCAATCTTTGACCTAGTCTTCAGAAATGACTTAACCTGACTTGAATGCATAGAACACAATTAGCATGTTGCCCTTTGGGGGCAACATCTCATAAAACAAAAGAATGGCTGGTCCCTCAGCCATAGAGGGTCTTCAACTTTGTACCAAAGTGCCCGGGTGAGAATCATGGTAGAGAGGGGTGTAATGTGCAAATGTTGGTGGAATAAAGGTGGATATGGTGGTGGGAGGATGTGAGTGGAATATGATGAGTGATAAAAGTATGAGAATGAGTGTGAATATGATAGGGTGATGATGGGGATGGAGTGTATGAGGGTGAAGTAAATGTGCAAGTGTTGAGATCTCGCCAAAACAAAAGAATGGGTGCCTCCTTGATCCTTTAAAGAGCAACTCTGCTATGATGGTGAAGCTGAATTGCAGAGTGCTTTCTTTTGGGAATGAAAGACAAGAATAAGGAGTTTAAATGGATGGCAGGACTACTTATGGCAGATGAATGAAAATGGAGAAAGGGTGCACCGGCCATGGAAACACACAAACTAGTTAGTCTCAAAACCTTGCAACTCTGCTATGGTGGTGAAGCTGATTTGCAGAGTGCTTTTATGGGAATGAAAAACAGGGTAAGGGGTCTAGATGAGTAGCGGGACCACTTATGGCAGGTGAATAAAGATGGAAAAAAGGATGCTCCTGCATATGACACTTGGTAAAGCATTAGTAATCACTCTTTTCCTTGAGATGACTTATACTGTCCTCAGGTCAACCCAACCTACAATCATAAAATTAACTTATCAAAGTAATATGCTCAAAAATTAAATAAATCTAACTATTCTATACCTACCATAGATCTTTAAACTCTCTAATGCAAAAAGAGGGACAAGCAAGCATGCTGGTCCCAATACCTTTTCAAATGCAGGATATTGATAGGATTTGGTAACAACATTCCTGAGGCAACCTCTTGTAGCCAATATGAATTGGTACCTGCAGAATCCAGCACCACAAAGGGTCCTTCCTAAATATTATCAAACTTGCCAGCCTGAGTCTTCTTTTGACTTATTCCACTTAAGGACAAGCTCCCCCTTCCTAAAAGTACCCTGTATTCTATGTGCAGCTTTGAATGCAGCCAGATCTTTGGCCTTTTTCAGCAGATTAGTATTCTCAGCTTCCATTCTATATTCATCTAGGTGCAGCAAGGCATCCAATCTTTCTTGCATGGCATGTTCAAAAGGTAAGCATAGTTTATGAGCCAATCTCAGGGAAGGCAACTCGAGTTCCACTGGTAAAACTGCCTTTATGCCATAAACCAAATTGAAGGGGGTATGATTTGTAGCTGTTTTGATGGTAACTCTATAAGCCCAAAGTGCATCCACTATTTTGACATGCCAGTCCCTCTTATTGACCTCAACTGTCTTTTGCAAAATATTTTTCAACACTTTGTTAGTGGCTTCAGCTTGTCCATTACCTTGGGGATAGTATGATGAGCTCTTGGTGTGCTTGACCTTCAGAATGTCCAACAGGTTAGCAATATCTTCATTAACAAAAGGTGTACCCCTATCAGAATGCAACTGAAAAGGAATACCAAACCTGGAACAAACATATTCATGTAAAAACCTTGCAGTTGTGGAAGCATTAGCCTGCCTCAAAGGTATAGCTTCTGCCCACTTGGTAAAATAATCTGTGGCCACAATAATATGTTGATGTTGACCTGCAGAAGAAGGATTAATGGGGCCAATATAATCTAGTCCCCAAATCTGAAAGGGCCCTAGAGATATGATGGGATTAAGGGCAGCTGGCAGTAAAATTCTTTTGCTAAAGATTTGGCATTGATGGCAAGTCTTTATAATCTCATAACAATCCTTAAAAACAGTAGGCCAGTAATGTCCAGACCTGAGAATCTTTTTTGATGTAGTATCACCAGCAAAATGTCCTCCACAAATACCTTTATGCATTTCCCTGATAATTAGAGCCCCTTAGCTTGATCTTCTGGAGTTACCTCTATATGAGCTACTGCAAGTGAAGTGTCAGTAGTATCCAACTCATCTTCATGGTCAAAAAATATGTAAGGCAAATAAAGGCTAGGACTTCGTACCAAATGCAACTCTTTTACAGAAATATCATAACTTTGCAACTTACAAGCCCATCTCTGGATCTTTGGCTTACTGGTTGCCTTACCAAACAGTAAACCCATTGGATTTTGCTTCATGTAGACTTGGACTTGACTCTTCAGAAGCAAGTGTCCATGCCTATTGATAAGGAACATGAGTGCAGCAGCACTCTTTTCTATTCTGGTATATCTTTCTTCAAGGGCAGACCATTGTTTACTTGCAAACACTATGGTGTGTTTATCCTGCAAAATGGCTAATCCTATAGCCTTTTTAGTAACAGTAATATAAACTTCAAATGGCATGTTCAAATCTGGTTTTTTCAAAAGTGTGGCTTCACATATGGATAGAATGAGAAAGTCAAAGGCCTCTTGGCATTCTGAAGTCCCTGTGATAGGTATATGCTTAATTTCAGACTTAGAAGACTTGCCTACCCTTGTCAATCTAGAAATGGGACTCAAAATATGAGCAAAATTAGGAATATACATCCTGAGGAAACTTGTCATACCAATAAAACTCTTAACCTGCTTTAGATTCTTGGGAGGTGCTAATTTTTTGAGGGCTTCAATCTTGTCTTGAGCAACTTGAATGCCTTGGTTGGATACTTAATGTCCTAAGAGTTGTCCTTTTGATGCAAAAAAGATGCATTTCTTTGGATTTAGATTAACTCCTGAACTCCTGCATAGAGAACAAATTTTTGCAAGTAACTCCACATGATTAGTAGGATGAGAGCCTAGGCAAAGATCATCTAAGTACACCCTGAACTCTTCAGCAGACATTGATTTGAAAATAACATCCATTGCTATTTGGAAGGTAGCTGGAGCATTCATTAAACCAAAGGGCATTCTTTTCATAGCATATGTGCCCCAGGGAGTGATGAAAGAAGTCTTTGGCTGGTCTTCTTCCTTAATGCTAATCTGATTGAATCCTGAGAATCCATCCAAAAATGAGTACACCTTCTTACCTGCTACAACATATAAGATCTCTTATAAAAAAGGCAAAGGGTAACAATCCTTGATGGTGGCTTTGTTGAGATCTCGATAATCAATGCAAATTCCTAAAGCACCACTTTTTTTTTCCACAGGAACAATGCAAGATACCCATTCTGGATTAATAATTTCGATAATAACACCTGCATCTAACATCTTATCCAATTCATCCTTGATTAGTCCCATCAGTGAAGCATTAATTCTTCTTAATTTTTGAAAGACATGTTTACAACCTTCCTTGATCTTAATTTCAAATTGGCATACCTCAGTTTTGATACCTGATAGCTCTGAATAGTCCCAAGCAAATACATCTTTCCTTTCTTCAAAAAACATTTGTATGCTCTCTTTGTTTTGATATTCAATCAGATCTCCAACAAACAGGGTTCTAGGCTTACCATTTTTTGTGATTACAATCTCCTCATTATCTTTTTTCTCTGATGCATCAATGGTCAAAATAGGACAGAGTGCTTTTACTTCATTGTCATCAAGGTCGTCTTCAGGAATAGCTCCCTCAGTTAAATGTGACATGAGAGTCTCCCTACACAAGGCATCAGCCTCAAAAATTTTTTCTCTTGGGATATGAGTGATCTTCCATGAAGCAAAACTTGAGAGTACTCCCATTGCCTGATTCTTCAAGAGCTCCATATCTGCATTCTTTGTTTGATAGTCTCCTGAAACTTGTCTGCAAATTAATTGTGAGTCACCATAAATGTGGATATTGGCAATATCCATAGCTTTGGCTTCCTGAAGACCTGCAATCAAAGCTTTATATTCTGCTACATTAGAAGTGACTTGAGGGAAGATTCTCCCTACTTTAGCTAAGAGTTTGTGAGAAGAGTCTTTCAAAATAGCAGCAGATGATGCAACATTTAGTTTTTTAGAAATACCTCCATCAAACCATAAGAAACCTGTTGGTCCTTGTCTGCTGGGAAGTGCACATTCCATAATAAGAGGAACCATTTCATATTTTCTTGGTCTTGTGTTTTTTATCCTGTAAGATCCCAAAGGCTCTTCAATTAGCATTTCCTTAATAAAATTTACCTCTACTTTGGAGTCATTGGAGCCTTCTTGGTTGTAAATTGTAGCAGTTTGAGAGCCATTGGAGATGGTACATCTTCCTTGAGATCAGACTGGCCTAGCATCCACAGTGGCTAACCATCTTCTCCCTAAAAGTAGGTCATAGATATCAGATTCATCTCCTATATCCTCAAAAGCCACTACAATAAAGTTAGCAGCTACAGTTATGCCTTCTGTATTAACAGGCACTTTAGTCGCCACACCAATAGGAGTAATTGTAGCATTATAAAAAGATCTTAATAATATAGAAGCTTTCTTGTCCACCTCGAAACCACACTTCTTCATGATATGATATGGCATGATGTTCAGGGGGGATCCCCCATCGAGTAATACATTTGAAAAGGTATAACCCCCTGAAGCAGCTGAACATGTAAATGCCCCAGGGTCTTCTTCATTCATTCCGTGCTAGAACAAGGTCGATTGGCATCGATTGAAATTTACACAAGCATTTAATTGTTCACCACCGGTTCTTTGGAGCACCCTTTTCTCAGAAATGGGTGCAATCTTTAGCAAAGTGAAGAGATCCACACTTACTTTGGAATTTTTGAGTAAAACATCAACTTCATCAAAATCTTGGTCTTTCTTACCATATTTTTGCTGTGGAGGTGGAGCTATCATTTGAGCAGGTGATTCCATTGTAGGTGATGAAGACCTGGTCGGGGATGTCTACTTGATTCAAAGATGTGCATTGACTTCATTCATTCTTCTAGTTTGCACTACCATAACTTCTTGACTTTGGAAACATCTCAGAGCTGAATAAACCTTATAGAAGTACTTGGTTCAAAAAATCTCACAGGAGGCTTAGGTTCTGGTCTCTTTTCTTGTTCCTGTTTAGCAAAGTATTCCTTAACAGCACACCTAACATCAGTATGACCAACTTCTTTACAGAAAGAACAAATCGGAAAATTCCTTTCCAAAGTGGCCTTTTCCATTGCATTTAGGACACACTTGCCAATAGCAAATTTCTGATGGATGAGTATTCCTACTGCAATGAATACATACAGGGTAAGTTTTACCTGTTCTTGCAGCCTTGAGTTCAACCAATTGTTTGGTTAGTTCTGCTAAAGCTTCAGTAACCTTAGATAGGTCTGACTTGACCTCTGCAACTTGAGAATTAGCTTCCCTCTCTTTAGATTTCTTCTTTTCTTTCTGTATGGCATAAACTGGAATGGAAGGGTGATGATCATAATGTGCATCAGTAGCATCAGGGTAAAAAGGATCATGGCCATGGTGAGAAACATGGTGCTTGTCAGGCAAAGTAGAGAGCATTTGAGTCGGTCGATGGTTTTGGCAAAAACTTTGTATATAGAATCAAATCCTTCAAAGAGCTTGGATCTTGAGCATTTTTCCTTTGGATATCTGGTCTTCTTTCCAAACCATTGATGAAAGCAGTAACTAAAAAAAGTGTTGGGATTGTGACTTGTGCTCTTTGGCACCTGCTCATAAATGTGCTAAATCTTTCTTTGTACTGATTCACACTTTCCCCTGCATGTATAGAAAAACTTTGCAACTCATTAACCAAATCTGTTGAGCAGAATAACTTACCAAACCTGTCCGGGAACTTCTTGACGAGTTCATCCCATGAGGTGGTACCCATTAACTTCTCATAAGTTAACCAAGCACCAGCTTCACTCTCTTCTTTGAAACATTTCTCAAACTCAAAGCTTGCACCCCTTCTTGAAACCATAATCCCCGTAATAGTCTTCAAATATTCTCAAAAAGTTGTTAGCACTCATCTTTGGAATCAAAAGTAGGCAAGGGAACAGGGGACATTCAACTCGATTGGTATGGCATGTTCTCAAGTAAGCTAGTTGAGAAACTTGAAGGCAATGGCCTTTCTCTCGCAATGATCCGATACATCAACATCTTCCAATGGTTCTTGTTCTCGCTGGAAATTTTTGCTTTGTAGCCATGAGTTCAAAACCCGGAAGATCTCGGTAGAACCTCCAAAGTGTTGACCCTAAACCCGGCTTAAAGGTCAACCACAAAGGAACCAATTTGAGTTTACACCCAAATTGGGGTTAGAACCTCCGTGATCACTTAAGGTGATCAGTCTACATATGCAAGATAAATTCAGAGAAGTTCAAAAATTTGAGGATTTATACCTTTCCCATTTCCAAAAAATGGTGCTTTGACTAAAACAGATGTGGTGATGAAAGATGGATTGATTCCTCGAGTCAACTGCTGTAGACTTGCTCAAAAAAGTTGTAAGTATCCAATGATAAAGTCCTTGACCAATTTGAGAGTTATCCGATCTCAAAGTGGGGTCAAATTTTGGTCAATAGAAGTCAAATATGGAAAATAGTGATCAGAAAATGAGATTTAGAGTTGCCAAGCGTGTTTTTGGGAATTTCCAAAGCAAAGTGGCCTGTAAAAGTATTTTTTGTGGCTGGATTTGACAAAATACAGTCAAAACTGATCAAAACAGAGTGCTAATTTTTATAACTTGAGCTAGGTGTGGTATTTTTGGATGATCTCAAAGCATTTAGCTCACGCAGCCCCTAAGAATAGATGGCAAGTGGGCCAAAAGTGCTTGGGAACACTCAAGAAATTTCAGAAAATATTTTGAGGCAAGAATTGCTAAGAAAAATATCGAGATGGATTTGACAACTTGGCGATCAATTTAAATTGATATGAAGGTAAATATATCATGATAACAATAGATAAGGATGCTTCATAGTTCCGTCTGATAAAATAGTCATCACAAGTCACAAGATAATTTTTTGAAGGTAATGTCAACTAGATCTTTGCAAACCCAGTTGAGGAGTGCTCAGGAACTTCAAGAATCGTTCAGATCTTGCAATGATCAATGTCGGATTTGAGTACGTCTGGGCCTTGGAAAATATTGTGATTGTGTTTCCCCTGCATATAGTTTTCAAATTTTGATTCCAGTGATTTTGGGTAATAAATTTAGGCTTAATCTGTTGCTTAGATTCCGGAATCCAAAAATAGAGTGGTTTTAGAGAGAATGGAGCGCGGGAAGGCATGATTCGAGCCAGCTTTCTAATTTTAGGGTTCTTCAGCAGTATTTTTGAGAATTTCACGCGATACGGTTTCGTATTTTTGGAAGAATATGCCTTGAATATGCTGTATTTTGTCATTTAAGAATCTTGGCCAATGGTTTAGAGGTATTTGCCCAAAAAATATTTAGAGATAATAAAAAAATTTTAGCCATAGGAGGGATTCTCCACGCATGCAAAGGATAGGGAATCTTTTGGGCATCTTTTGGCAAGGCTTGGAATATTCCACTAAGAATATGATGGAATAGGAATGAAGGCAAAAGAAATTATGAGGGACCATTAGGGGGGCAAAGGAAATAATAAAGAAAAGGGAATGATATTTTGAAACAAAGGCTTAAGTAGGTTTTGGAATAGACAAGGTGATGGCACATTGAAGGAGCAAGATGGCAATTATGGCAAAGCAAGCATGGCAAAGGAATGAACAATGGGTATGAAAACAATGTTGAGCCAAAAGTGCAAAAATGGGGGTAGTGGGTGAAGCAAAGGGAAAAATTAGAAACTATACACCATGGGGTCTTCCAAACTCTTAACTCCCAATCTTCAAAATATGTCTTCCAAACTTCATAACCCAGATTCTTCTAGAGCATATTCTTCAACTAAGCATTTGGTCCCAAATAAAATACCTCTTGTGATCTTTTGGCTTGAGCACTTGTTGACCTAGAAGGTAAGCATCAATGTTGACTACCAAGCTCTTCCAATCTTTGACCTAGTCTTCAGAAATGACTTAACCTGACTTGAATGCATAGAACACAATTAGCATGTTGCCCTTTGGGGGCAACATCTCGCCAAAACAAAAGAATGGCTGGTCCCCTCAGCCATAGAGGGTCTTCAACTTTGTACCAAAGTGCCTGGGTGAGAATCATGGTAGAGAGAGGGTGTAATGTGCAAATGTTGGTGGAATAAAGGTGGATATGGTGGTGGGAGGATGTGAGTGGAATATGATGAGTGATAAAAGTATGAGAATGAGTGTGAATATGATAGGGTGATGATGGGGATGGAGTGTATGAGGGTGAAGTAAATGTGCAAGTGTTGAGATCTCGCCAAAACAAAAGAATGGGTGCCTCCTTGATCCTTTAAAGAGCAACTCTGCTATGATGGTGAAGCTGAATTGCAGAGTGCTTTCTTTTGGGAATGAAAGACAAGAATAAGGAATTTAAATGGATGGCAGGACTACTTATGGCAGATGAATGAAAATGGAGAAAGGGTGCACCTGTCATGGAAACACACAAACTAGTTAGTCTCAAAACCTTGCAACTCTGCTATGGTGGTGAAGCTGATTTGCAGAGTGCTTTTATGGGAATGAAAACAGGAGTAAGGGGTCTAGATGAGTAGCAGGACCACTTATGGCAGGTGAATAAAGATGGAAAAAAGGATGCTCCTGCATATGACACTTGGTAAAGCATTAGTAATCACTCTTTTCCTTGAGATGACTTATACTGTCCTCAGGTCAACCCAACCTACAATCATAAAATTAACTTATCAAAGTAATATGCTCAGAAATTAAATAAATCTAACTATTCTATACCTACCATAGATCTTTAAACTCTCCAATGCAAAAAGAGGGACAAGCAAGCATGCTGGTCCCAATACCTTTTCAAATGCAGGATATTGATAGGATTTGGTAACAACATTCCTGAGGCAACCTCTTGTAGCCAATATGAATTGGTACCTGCAGATTCCAGCACCACAAAGGGTCCTTCCTAAATATTATCAAACTTGCCAGCTGAGTCTTCTTTTGACTTATTCCACTTAAGGACAAGCTCCCCCTTCCTAAAAGTACCCTGTATTCTATGTGCATCTTTGAATGCAGCCAGATCTTTGGCCTTTTTCAGCAGATTAGTATTCTCAGCTTCCATTCTATATTCATCTAGGTGCAGCAAGGCATCCAATCTTTCTTGCATGGCATGTTCAAAAGGTAAGCATAGTTTATGAGCCAATCTCAGGGAAGGCAACTCGAGTTCCACTGGTAAAACTGCCTTTATGCCATAAACCAAATTGAAGGGGGTATGATTTGTAGCTGTTTTGATGGTAACTCTATAAGCCCAAAGTGCATCCACTATTTTGACATGCCAGTCCCTCTTATTGACCTCAACTGTCTTTTGCAAAATATTTTTCAACACTTTGTTAGTGGCTTCAGCTTGTCCATTACCTTGGGGATAGTATGATGAGCTCTTGGTGTGCTTGACCTTCAGAATGTCCAACAGGTTAGCAATATCTTCATTAACAAAAGGTGTACCCCTATTAGAATGCAACTGAAAAGGAATACCAAACCTGGAACAAACATATTCATGTAAAAACCTTGCAGTTGTGGAAGCATTAGCCTGCCTCAAAGGTATAGCTTCTGCCCACTTGGTAAAATAATATGTGGCCACAATAATATGTTGATGTTGACCTGCAGAAGAAGGATTAATGGGGCCAATATAATCTAGTCCCCAAATCTGAAAGGGCCCTAGAGATATGATGGGATTAAGGGCAGTGGGCAAGAAAATTCTTTTGCTAAAGATTTGGCATTGATGGCAAGTCTTTATAACATCTCATAACAATCCTTAAAAAACAGTAGGGCCAAGAATGTCCAGACACTGAGAATCTTTTTTGATGTAGTATCACCAAAGAAAATGTCCTCCACAAATACCTTTATGCATTTACCTGATAATTAGAGCCCCTTAGCTTGATCTTCCTGAGTTACCTCTATATGAGCTACTGCAAGTGAAGTGTCGAAGAGTATCCAACTCATCTTCATGGTCAAAAAATATGTAAGGCAAATAAAGGCTAGGACTTCGTACCAAATGCAACTCTTTTACAGAAATATCATAACTTTGCAACTTACAAGCCCATCTCTGGATCTTTGGCTTACTGGTTGCCTTACCAAACAGTAAACCCATTGGATTTTGCTTCATGTAGACTTGGACTTGACTCTTCGTAAGCAAGTGTCCATGCCTATTGATAAGGAACATGAGTGCAGCAGCACTCTTTTCTATTCTGGTATATCTTTCTTCAAGGGCAGACCATTGTTTACTTGCAAACACTATGGTGTGTTTATCCTGCAAAATGGCTAATCCTATAGCCTTTTTAGTAACAGTAATATAAACTTCAAATGACATGTTCAAATCTGGTTTTTTCAAAAGTGTGGCTTCACATATGGATAGAATGAGAAAGTCAAAGGCCTCTTGGCATTCCTCAAGTCCATGTGATAGGTATATGCTTACTTTCAGACTTAGAAAACTTGCCTACCCTTGTCAATCTAGAAATGGGACTCAAAATATGAGCAAAATTAGGAATATACATCCTGAGGAAACTTGTCATACCAATAAAACTCTTAACCCGCTTTTAGATTCTTGGGAGGTGCTAATTTTTTGAGGGCTTCAATCTTGTCTTGAGCAACTTGAATGCCTTGGTTGGATACTTAATGTCCTAAGAGTTGTCCTTTGATGCAAAAAAAATGCATTTCTTTGGATTTAGATTAACTCCTAACTCCTGCATAGAGAACAAATTTTTGCAAGTAACTCCACATGATTAGTAGGATGAGAGCCTAGGCAAAGATCATCTAAGTACACCTCGAACTCTTCAGCGACATTGATTTGAAAATAACATCCATTGCTCTTTGGAAGGTAGCTGGAGCATTCATTAAACCAAAGGGCATTCTTTTCATAGCATATGTGCCCCTGTGGAGTGATGAAAGAAGTCTTTGGCTGGTCTTCTTCCTTAATGCTAATCTGATTGAATCCTGAGAATCCATCCAAAATGAGTACACCTCCTTACCTGCTACAAAGATATAAGATCTCTTCTAAAAAGGCAAAGGGTAACAATCCTTGATGGTGGCTTTGTTGAGATCTCGATAATCAATGCAAATTCCTAAAGCACCACTTTTTTTTCCACAGAACAATGCAAGATACCCATTCGATTAATAATTTCATAATAACACCTGCATCTAACATCTTATCCAATTCATCCTTGATTAGTCCCATCGCTGAAGCATTAATTCTTCTTAATTTTTGAAAGACATGTTTACAACCTTCCTTGATCTTAATTTCAAATTGGCATACCTCGGTTTTGATACCTAATAGCTCAATAGTCCCAAGCAAATACATCTTTCATTTCTTCAAAAACATTTGTATGCTCTCTTTGTTTTGATATTCAATCAGATCTCCAACAAGCGTGGTTCTAGGCTTACCATTTTTGTTATTACAATCTCCTCAAGATCTTTTTCTCTCGATGCATCAATGGTCAAAATAGGGACAGAGTGCTTTTTACTTCATTCTCATCAAGGTCGCCTTGAGGAATAGCTCCCTCGCCAAATGTGACATGAGAGTCTCCCTACACAAGGCATCAGCCTCAAATTTTTTCTTGGGATATGAGTGATCTTCCATGAAGCAAAACTTGAGAGTACTCCCATTGCCTGATTCTTCAAGAGCTCCATATCTGCATTCTTTGTTTGATAATCTCCTGAAACTTGTCTGCAAATTAATTGTGAGTCACCATAAATGTGGATATTGGCAATATCCATAGCTTTGGCTTCCTGAAGACCTGAAGGTGATGGCACATTGAAGGAGCAAGATGGCAATTATGGCAAAGCAAGCATAGCAAAGGAATGAACAATGGGTATGAAAACAATGTTGAGCCAAAAGTGCAAAAATGGGGGTAGTGGGTGAAGCAAAGGGAAAAATTAGAAACTATACACCATGGGGTCTTCCAAACTCTTAACTCCCAATCTTCAAAATATGTCTTCCAAACTTCATAACCCAGATTCTTCTAGAGCATATTCTTCAACTAAGCATTTGGTCCCAAATAAAATACCTCTTGTGATCTTTTGGCTTGAGCACTTGTTGACCTAGAAGGTAAGCATCAATGTTGACTACCAAGCTCTTCCAATCTTTGACCTAGTCTTCAGAAATGACTTAACCTGACTTGAATGCATAGAACACAATTAGCATGTTGCCCTTTGGGGGCAACATCTCGCCAAAACAAAAGAATGGCTGGTCCCCTCACCATAGAGGGTCTTCAACTTTGTACCAAAGTGCCCGGTGAGAATCATGGTAGAGAGAGGGTGTAATGTGCAAATGTTGGTGGAATAAAGGTGGATATGGTGGTGGGAGGATGTGAGTGGAATATGATGAGTGATAAAAAGTACGAGAATGAGTGTGAATATGATAGGGTGATGATGGGGATGGAGTGTATGAGGGTGAAGTAAATGTGCAAGTGTTGAGATCTCGCCAAAACAAAAGAATGGGTGCCTCCTTGATCCTTTAAAGAGCAACTCTGCTATGATGGTGAAGCTGAATTGCAGAGTGCTTTCTTTTGGGAATGAAAGACAAGAATAAGGAGTTTAAATGGATGGTAGGACTACTTATGGCAGATGAATGAAAATGGAGAAAGGGTGCACCTGTCATGGAAACACACAAACTAGTTAGTCTCAAAACCTTGCAACTCTGCTATGGTGGTGAAGCTGATTTGCAGAGTGCTTTTATGGGAATGAAAACAGGAGTAAGGGGTCTAGATGAGTAGCAGGACCACTTATGGCAGGTGAATAAAGATGGAAAAAAGGATGCTCCTGCATATGACACTTGGTAAAGCATTAGTAATCACTCTTTTCCTTGAGATGACTTATACTGTCCTCAGGTCAACCCAACCTACAATCATAAAATTAACTTATCAAAGTAATATGCTCAAAAATTAAATAAATCTAACTATTCTATACCTACCATAGATCTTTAAACTCTCCAATGCAAAAGAGGGACAAGCAAGCATGTTGGTCCCAATACCTTTCAAATGCGGATATTGATAGGATTTGGTAACAACATTCCCGAGGCAACCTCTTGTAGCCAATATGAATTGGTACTGCCAGCATTCCAAAGCACCACAAAGGGTCCTTCCTAAATATTATCAAACTTGCCACCGAGTCTTCTTTTGACTTATTCCACTTAAGGACAAGCTCCCTTCCTAAAAGTACCCCTCAGATTCTATGTGCATCTTTGAATGCAGCCGGATCTTGGCCTTTTTTCAGCAGATTAGTATTCTCAGCTTCCATTCTATATTCATCTAGGTGCAGCAAGGCATCCAATCTTTCTTGCATGGCATGTTCAAAAGGTAAGCATAGTTTATGAGCCAATCTCGTGGAAGGCAACTCGAGTTCCACCGGTAAAACCGCCTTTTATGCCATAAACCAAATTGAAGGGGTATGATTTGTAGCTGTTTTGATGGTAACTCTATAAGCCCAAAGTGCATCCACTATTTTGACATGCCAGCCCCTCTTATTGACCTCAACTGCCTTTTTGCAAAATATTTTTCAACACTTTGTTAGTGGCTTCAAATTGTCCATTACCTTGGGGATAGTATGATGAGCTCTTTGTGTGCTTGACCTTCGAATGTCCAACAGGTTAGCAATATCTTCATTAACAAAAGGTGTACCCCTATCAGAATGCAACTGAAAAGGAATACCAAACCTGGAACAAACATATTCATGTAAAAACCTTGCAGTTGTGGAAGCATTAGCCTGCCTCAAAGGTATAGCTTCTGCCCACTTGGTAAAATAATCTGTGGCCACAATAATATGTTGATGTTGACCTGCAGAAGAAGGATTAATGGGGCCAATATAATCTAGTCCCCAAATCTGAAAGGGCCCTAGAGATATGATGGGATTAAGGGCAGCTGGCAGTAAAATTCTTTTGCTAAAGATTTGGCATTGATGGCAAGTCTTTATAATCTCATAACAATCCTTAAAAACAGTAGGCCAAGAATGTCCGCACGAGAATCTTTTTGATGTAGTATCACCAGCAAAATGTCCTCCACAAATACCTTTATGCATTTCCCTGATAATTAGAGCCCCTTAGCTTGATCTTCTGGAGTTACCTCTATATGAGCTACTGCAAGTGAAGTGTCAGTAGTATCCAACTCATCTTCATGGTCAAAAAATATGTAAGGCAAATAAAGGCTAGGACTTCGTACCAAATGCAACTCTTTTACAGAAATATCATAACTTTGCAACTTACAAGCCCATCTCTGGATCTTTGGCTTACTGGTTGCCTTACCAAACAGTAAACCCATTGGATTTTGCTTCATGTAGACTTGGACTTGACTCTTCAGAAGCAAGTGTCCATGCCTATTGATAAGGAACATGAGTGCAGCAGCACTCTTTTCTATTCTGGTATATCTTTCTTCAAGGGCAGACCATTGTTTACTTGCAAACACTATGGTGTGTTTATCCTGCAAAATGGCTAATCCTATAGCCTTTTTAGTAACAGTAATATAAACTTCAAATGGCATGTTCAAATCTGGTTTTTTCAAAAGTGTGGCTTCACATATGGATAGAATGAGAAAGTCAAAGGCCTCTTGGCATTCTGAAGTCCATGTAGTTCAGACTTAGAAGACTTGCCTACCCTTGTCAATCTAGAAATGGGACTCAAAATATGAGCAAAATTAGGAATATACATCCTGAGGAAACTTGTCATACCAATAAAACTCTTAACCTGCTTTAGATTCTTGGGAGGTGCTAATTTTTTGAGGGCTTCAATCTTGTCTTGAGCAACTTGAATGCCTTGGTTGGATACTTAATGTCCTAAGAGTTGTCCTTTTGATGCAAAAAAGATGCATTTCTTTGGATTTAGATTAACTCCTGAACTCCCCGTGATAGAGAACAAATTTTTGCAAGTAACTCCACATGATTAGTAGGATGAGAGCCTAGGCAAAGATCATCTAAGTACACCCCTAACTCTTCAAAGCACATTGATTTGAAAATAACATCCATTGCTCTTTGGAAGGTAGCTGGAGCATTCATTAAACCAAAGGGCATTCTTTTCATAGCATATGTGCCCCAGGGAGTGATGAAAGAAGTCTTTGGCTGGTCTTCTTCCTTAATGCTAATCTGATTGAATCCCCGAGAATCCATCCAAAAATGAGTACACCTCCTTACCTGCTTTCAGATATAAGATCTCTTCTAAAAAGGCAAAGGGTAACAATCCTGATGGTGGCTTTGTTGAGATCTCGATAATCAATGCAAATTCCTAAAGCACCACTTTTTTTTTCCACAGGAACAATGCAAGATACCCATTCGATTAATAATTTCGATAATAACACCCCGCATCTAACAAATTTTATCCAATTCATCCTTGATTAGTCCCATCAGTGAAGCATTAATTCTTCTTAATTTTTGAAAGACATGTTTACAACCTTCCTTGATCTTAATTTCAAATTGGCATACCTCGGTTTTGATACCTAATAGCTCAATAGTCCCAAGCAAATACATCTTTCATTTCTTCAAAAAACATTTGTATGCTCTCTTTGTTTTGATATTCAATCAGATCTCCAACAAGCAGGGTTCTAGGCTTACCATTTTTGTTATTACAATCTCCTCAAGATCTTTTTTTCTCGATGCATCAATGGTCAAAATAGGACAGAGTGCTTTTACTTCATTCTCATCAAGGTCGCCTTCGTGAATAGCTCCCTCGCTTAAATGTGACATGAGAGTCTCCCTACACAAGGCATCAGCCTCAAATTTTTTTTCTTTGGGATATGAGTGATCTTCCATGAAGCAAAACTTGAGAGTACTCCCATTGCCGATTCTTCAAGAGCTCCATATCTGCATTCTTTGTTTGATAATCTCCTTAAAACTTGTCAAGCAAATTAATTGTGAGTCACCATAAATGTGGAGGATATTGGTAATATCCATAGCTTTGGCTTCCTCAAGACCTCGCAATCAAAGCTTTATATTCTCGCTACATTAGAAGTGACTTGAGGGAAGATTCTCCCTACTTTAGCTAAGAGTTTGTGAGAAGAGTCTTTCAAAATAGCAAACAGATGATGCAACATTTAGTTTTTAGAAATACCTCCATCAAACCATAAGAAAAACCTGTTGGTCCTTGTCTGCTGGAAGTGCACATTCCATAATAAGAGGAACCATTTCATATTTTCTTGGTCTTGTGTTTTTTATCCTGTAAGATCCCAAAGGCTCTTCAATTAGCATTTCCTTAATAAAATTTACCTCTACTTTGGAGTCATTGGAGCCTTCTTGGTTGTAAATTGTAGCAGTTTGAGAGCCATTGGAGATGGTACATCTTCCTTGAGACCAGACTGCCTAGCATCCACAAAGGCATAACCATCTTCTCCCTAAAAGTAGGTCATAGATATCAGATTCATCTCCTATATCCTCAAAAGCCACTACAATAAAGTTAGCAGCTACAGTTATGCCTTCTGTATTAACAGGCACTTTAGTCGCCACACCAATAGGAGTAATTGTAGCATTATAAAAAGATCTTAATAATATAGAAGCTTTCTTGTCCACCTCGAAACCACACTTCTTCATGATATGATATGGCATGATGTTCAGGGGGGATCCCCCATCGAGTAATACATTTGAAAAGGTATAACCCCCTAAAGCAGCTGAACATGTAAATGCCCCAGGGTCTTCTTCATTCTGTGCTAGAACAAGGTCAGTGGCATCAGTGAAATTTACACAAGCATTTAATTGTTCACCACCAGTTTGCTGGAGCACCCTTTTTCTGTAGCTGGGTGCAATCTTTAGCAAAGTGAAGAGATCCACACTTACTTTGGAATTTTTGAGTAAAACATCACCTTCATCAAAATCTTGGTCTTTCTTACCATATTTTTGCTGTGGAGGTGGAGCTATCATTTGAGCAGGTGATTCCATTGTAGGTGATGAAGATCTGGTCGTGGGATGTCTACTTGATTCAGCATGTGCATTGACTTCATTCATTCTTCTAGTTTGCACTACCATAACTTCTTCAGCTTTGGAAACATCTGTGGCCTGAATAAACCTTATAGAAGTACTTGGTTCAGCAAATCTCACAGGAGGCTTAGGTTCTGGTCTCTTTTCTTGTTCCTGCTTAGCAAAGTATTCCTTAACAGCACACCTAACATCAGTATGACCAACTTCTTTACAGAAAGAACAAATCGGAAAATTCCTTTCCAAAGTGGCCTTTTCCATTGCATTTAGGACACACTTGCCAATAGCAAATTTCTGATGGATGAGTATTCCTACTGCAATGAATACATTCAGGGTAAGTTTTACCTGTTCTTGCAGCCTTGAGTTCAACCAATTGTTTGGTTAGTTCTCGCTAAAGCTTCAAGAATCTTTAGATAGGTCCGACTTGACCTCCTCGCAACTTGAGAATTAGCTTCCCTCTTTTAGATTTCTTCTTTTCTTTACAGTATGGCATAAACTGGAATGGGAGGGTGATGATCATAATGTGCATCAGTAGCATCAGTGGGTAAAAGGATCATGGCCATGGTGAGAAACATGGTGCTTGTCGTGCAAAAGTAGAGAGCATTTGAGTCGGTCGTGGTTTTGGCAAAAACTTTGTATATAGAATCAAATCCTTCAAAGCTTGGATCTTGAGCAATTTCCTTTGGATATCCTGGTCTTCTTTCCAAACCATTGATGAAAGCAAAGAATTAAAAAAAAAAGTGTTGGGATTGTGACTTGTGCTCTTTGGCACCTGCTCATAAATGTGCTAAATCTTTTCTTTGTACCGATTCACACTTTCCCCTCGCATGTATAGAAAAACTTTGGTAACTCATTAACCAAATCATTGGAGCAGCTAACTTACTAAACCTGTCCAGAACTTCTTGACGAAGTTCATCCCATGATGTGGTACCCATTAACTTCTCATAAGTTAACCAAGCACCAGCTTCACTCTCTTCTTTGAAACATTTCTCAAACTCAAAGCTTGCACCCCTTCTTGAAACCATAATCCCCAGAATAGTCTTCAAATATTCTCAAAAAGTTGTTAGCACTCATGCCGAATCAAAAGTAGGCAAGGGAACAGGGACATTCAACTCGATTGGTATGGCATGTTCTGAAGTAAGCTAGTTGAGAAACTTGAAGGCAATGGCCTTTCTCCTCGCAATGATCCGATACATCAACATCTTCCAATGGTTCTTGTTCTGCTGGAAATTTTGCTTTGTAGCCATGAGTTCTCAAACCTGTGAAGATCTCGGTAGAACCTCCAAAGTGTTGACCCTAAACCTGGCTTAAAGGTCAACTGACAAGGAACCAATTTGAGTTTACACCCAAATTGGGGTTAGAACCTCCAGATCACTTAAGGTGATCAGTCTATGCAAGATAAATTCAGAGAGAGTTCAAAATTTGAGGATTTATACCTTTCCCATTTCCAAAAAAATGGTGCTTTGACTAAAACAGATGTGGTGATGAAAGATGGATTGATTCCTCGAGTCAACTCACTGTAGACTTGCTCAAAAAAGTTGTAAGTATCCAATGATAAAGTCCCCACCAATTTGAGAGTTATCCGATCTCAAAGTGGGGTCAAATTTTGGTCAATAGAAGTCAAATATGGAAAATAGTGATCAGAAAATGAGATTTAGAGTTGCTGCGTTTTTTGGGAATTTCCAAAGCAAAGTGGTTTGTAAAAGTATTTTTGTGGCTGGATTTGACAAAATACAGTCAAACTCCACCAAAACAGAGAGTGCTAATTTTTATAACTTGAGCTAGGTGTGGTATTTTTGATGATCTCAAAGCATTTAGCTCACGCAGCCCCTAAGAATAGATGGCAAGGGGCCAAAAGTGCTTGGGAACACTCAAGAAATTTCTGTAAATATTTTGAGGCAAGAATTGCTAAGAAAAATATCAGAGATGGATTTGACAACTTGGCAGTCAATTTAAATTGATATGAAGGTAAATATATCATGATAACAATAGATAAGGATGCTTCATAGCTCCAGATACAGTAAAATAGTCATCACAAGTCACAAGATAATTTTTTGAAGGTAATGTCAACTAGATCTTTTGCAAACCCAACTTGAGGAGTGCTCGAACTTCAAGAATCGCTCGAGATCTTGCAAAATGATCAATGTCGGATTTGAGTACGCCCCGGGCCTTGGAAAATATTGTGATTGTGTTTCCCCTGCATATAGTTTTCAAATTTTGATTCCAGTGATTTTGGGTAATAAATTTAGGCTTAATCTGTTGCTTAGATTCCGGAATCCAAAAATAGAGTGGTTTTAGAGAGAATGGAGCGAAAAGGCATGATTCGAAATAGCTTTCTAATTTTAGGGTTCTTCAATAAAGATTTTTGAGAATTTCACATACGATACCTTTTCAGATTTTTGGAAGAATATGCCTTGAATATGCTGTATTTTGTCATTTAAGAATCTTGGCCAATGGTTTAGAGGTATTTGCCCAAAAAATATTTAGAGATAATAAAAAAATTTTAGCCATAGGAGGGATTCTCCACATGCAAAAGGATAGGGAATCTTTGGGCATCTTTTGGCAAGGCTTGGAATATTCCACTAAGAATATGATGGAATAGGAATGAAGGCAAAAGAAATTATGAGGGACCATTAGGGGGGGCAAAGGAAATAATAAAGAAAAGGGAATGATATTTTGAAACAAAGGCTTAAGTAGGTTTTTGGAATAGACAAGGTGATGGCACATTGAAGGAGCAAGATGGCAATTATGGCAAAGCAAGCATGGCAAAGGAATGAACAATGGGTATGAAAAACAATGTTGAGCCAAAAGTGCAAAAATGGGGGTAGTGGGTGAAGCAAAGGAAAATTAGAAACTATACACCATGGGGTCTTCCAAACTCTTAACTCCCAATCTTCAAAAATATGTCTTCCAAACTTCATAACCCGTGATTCTTCTAGAGCATATTCTTCAACTAAGCATTTGGTCCCAAATAAAATACCTCTTGTGATCTTTTGGCTTGAGCACTTGTTGACCTAGAAGGTAAGCATCAATGTTGACTACCAAGCTCTTCCAATCTTTGACCTAGTCTCTAAAATGACTTAACCCCGACTTTGAATGCATAGAACACAATTAGCATGTTGCCCTTTGGGGCAACATCTCGCCAAAACAAAAGAATGGCTGGTCCCTCACCATAGAGGGTCTTCAACTTTGTACCAAAGTGCCCGGGTGAGAATCATGGTAGAGAGGGTGTAATGTGCAAATGTTGGTGGAATAAAGGTGGATATGGTGGTGGGAGGATGTGAGTGGAATATGATGAGTGATAAAAGTATGAGAATGAGTGTGAATATGATAGGGTGATGATGGGGATGGAGTGTATGAGGGTGAAGTAAATGTGCAAGTGTTGAGATCTCGCCAAAACAAAAGAATGGGTGCCTCCTTGATCCTTTTAAAGAGCAACTCGCTATGATGGTGAAGCTGAATTGCAGAGTGCTTTTTTTGGGAATGAAAGACAAGAATAAGGAGTTTAAATGGATGGCAGGACTACTTATGGCAGATGAATGAAAATGGAGAAAGGGTGCACCTGTCATGGAAACACACAAACTAGTTAGTCTCAAAACCTTGCAACTCGCTATGGTGGTGAAGCCGATTTGCGTAGTGCTTTATGGGAATGAAAACAGAGGAGTAAGGGGTCTAGATGAGTAGCAGGACCACTTATGGCAGGTGAATAAAGATGGAAAAAAGGATGCTCCTGCATATGACACTTGGTAAAGCATTAGTAATCACTCTTTTCCTTGAGATGACTTATACTGTCCTCAGGTCAACCCAACCTACAATCATAAAAATTAACTTATCAAAGTAATATGCTCAAAAATTAAATAAATCTAACTATTCTATACCTACCATAGATCTTTAAACTCTCCAATGCAAAAGAGGGACAAGCAAGCATGCTGGTCCCAATACCTTTCAAATGCAGGATATTGATAGGATTTGGTAACAACATTCCCCGAGGCAACCTCTTTGTAGCCAATATGAATTGGTACTCGCATTCCAAAGACCACAAAGGGTCCTTCCTAAATATTATCAAACTTGCCACCGAGTCTTCTTTTGACTTATTCCACTTAAGGACAAGCTCCCCTTCCTAAAAGTACCCTCAGATTCTATGTGCATCTTTGAATGCAAATGATCTTTGGCCTTTTTCAGCAGATTAGTATTCTCAGCCTTCCATTCTATATTCATCTAGGTGCAGCAAGGCATCCAATCTTTCTTGCATGGCATGTTCAAAAAGGTAAGCATAGTTTATGAGCCAATCTCGGGAAGGCAACTCGAGTTCCACCGTAAAACGCCTTTATGCCATAAACCAAATTGAAGGGGGTATGATTTGTAGCCGCTTTGATGGTAACTCTATAAGCCCAAAAATCCACTATTTTGACATGCCGCCCCCTCTTATTGACCTCAACCTGCCTTTTGCAAAATATTTTTCAACACTTTGTTAGTGGCTTCAAATTTGTCCATTACCTTGGGGATAGTATGATGAGCTCTTGGTGTGCTTGACCTTCGTAATGTCCAATGTTTAGCAATATCTTCATTAACAAAAGGTGTACCCCTATTAGAATGCAACCGAAAAGGAATACCAAACCTGGAACAAACATATTCATGTAAAAACCTTTGGCAGCTTGTGGAAGCATTAGCCTGCCTCAAAGGTATAGCTTCCCTACTTGGTAAAATAATATGTGGCCACAATAATATGTTGATGTTGACCTGCGTAAGAAGGATTAATGGGGGCCAATATAATCTAGTCCCCAAATCCGAAAGGGCCCTAGAGATATGATGGGATTAAGGGCACCGGGCAAGAAAATTCTTTTGCTAAAGATTTGGCATTGATGGCAAGTCTTTATAATCTCATAACAATCCTTAAAAAAAAGTAGGCCAAGAATGTCCGCACTGAGAATCTTTTTTTTGATGTAGTATCACCAACAAAATGTCCTCCACAAATACCTTTATGCATTTCCCCGATAATTAGAGCCCCCTTAGCTTGATCTTCCTGGAGTTACCTCTATATGAGCTACCGCAAGTGAAGTGTCAGTAGTATCCAACTCATCTTCATGGTCAAAAAAATATGTAAGGCAAATAAAGGCTAGGACTTCGTACCAAATGCAACTCTTTACGTAAATATCATAACTTTGCAAACTTACAAGCCCATCTCGATCTTTGGCTTACCGTTGCCTTACCAAACAGTAAACCCATTGATTTTGCTTCATGTAGACTTGGACTTGACTCTTCGTAAGCAAGTGTCCATGCCTATTGATAAGGAACATGAGTGCAAAGAAAGACTCTTTTCTATTCCGGTATATCTTTCTTCAAGGGCAGACCATTGTTTACTTGCAAACACTATGGTGTGTTTATCCTGCAAAATGGCTAATCCTATAGCCTTTTAGTAACAGTAATATAAACTTCAAATGGCATGTTCAAATCTGGTTTTTCAAAAGTGTGGCTTCACATATGGATAGAATGAGAAAGTCAAAGGCCTCTTGGCATTCTGAAGTCCATGTAGGTATATGCTTACTTAGAAGACTTGCCTACCCTTGTCAATCTAGAAATGGGACTCAAAATATGAGCAAAATTAGGAATATACATCCTGAGGAAACTTGTCATACCAATAAAACTCTTAACCTGCTTTAGATTCTTGGGAGGTGCTAATTTTTTGAGGGCTTCAATCTTGTCTTGAGCAACTTGAATGCCTTGGTTGGATACTTAATGTCCTAAGAGTTGTCCTTTTGATGCAAAAAGATGCATTTCTTTGGATTTAGATTAACTCCTAACTCCCCGCATAGAGAACAAATTTTTGCAAGTAACTCCACATGATTAGTAGGATGAGAGCCTAGGCAAAGATCATCTAAGTACACCCTGAACTCTTCAGCAGACATTGATTTGAAAATAACATCCATTGCTCTTTGGAAGGTAGCTGGAGCATTCATTAAACCAAAGGGCATTCTTTTCATAGCATATGTGCCCCAGGGAGTGATGAAAGAAGTCTTTGGCTGGTCTTCTTCCCAATGCTAATCTGATTGAATCCCAGAATCCATCCAAAAATGAGTACACCTCCCACCGCTATACAAAGATATAAGATCTCTTCTAAAAAAGGCAAAGGGTAACAATCCTTGATGGTGGCTTTGTTGAGATCTCGATAATCAATGCAAATTCCTAAAGCACCACTTTTTTTTTCCACAGGAACAATGCAAGATACCCATTCTGGATTAATAATTTCGATAATAACACCTGCATCTAACATCTTATCCAATTCATCCTTGATTAGTCCCATCAGTGAAGCATTAATTCTTCTTAATTTTTGAAAGACATGTTTACAACCTTCCTTGATCTTAATTTCAAATTGGCATACCTCAGCTTTTGATACCTAATAGCTCAATAGTCCCAAGCAAATACATCTTTCATTTCTTCAAAAACATTTGTATGCTCTCTTTGTTTTGATATTCAATCAGATCTCCAACAAGCAGGGTTCTAGGCTTACCATTTTTTTGTTATTACAATCTCCTCAAAGATCTTTTTTTCTCCTCATGCATCAATGGTCAAAATAGGGACAGTGCTTTTACTTCATTCTCATCAAGGTCGCCTTCGTGAATAGCTCCCTCGCTAAATGTGACATGAGAGTCTCCCCTACAAGGCATCACCCTCAAATTTTTCTCTTGGGATATGAGTGATCTTCCATGAAGCAAAACTTGAGAGTACTCCCATTGCCCGATTCTTCAAGAGCTCCATATCTTGATTCTTTTGTTTGATAATCTCCAAACTTGTCTCAAAAATTAATTGTGAGTCACCATAAATGTGGAGGATATTGGTAATATCCATAGCTTTTTCCCCTCAAGACCTGCAATCAAAGCTTTATATTCTCGCTACATTAGAACTGACTTGAGGGAAGATTCTCCCTACTTTAGCTAAGAGTTTGTGAGAAGAGTCTTTCAAAATAGCAGCAGATGATGCAACATTTAGTTTTTTAGAAATACCTCCATCAAACCATAAGAAACCTCGTTGGTCCTTGTCTCCGGGAAGTGCACATTCCATAATAAGAGGAACCATTTCATATTTTCTTGGTCTTGTGTTTTTTATCCTCAGAAGATCCCAAAGGCTCTTCAATTAGCATTTCCTTAATAAAATTTACCTCTACTTTGGAGTCATTGAGCCTTCTTGGTTGTAAATTGTAGCGCTTTGAGAGCCATTGAGATGGTACATCTTCCTTGAGACCGACTGGCCTAGCATCCACAAAGCTAACCATCTTCTCCCTAAAAGTAGGTCATAGATATCAGATTCATCTCCTATATCCTCAAAAAGCCACTACAATAAAGTTAGCAGCCTACGCTTATGCCTTCAGATAATCGTGCACTTTAGTCGCCACACCAATAGGAGTAATTGTAGCATTATAAAAAAGATCTTAATAATATAGAAGCTTTCTTGTCCACCTCAAACCACACTTCTTCATGATATGATATGGCATGATGTTCGTGGGGATCCCCATCGAAAGTAATACATTTGAAAAGGTATAACCCCCTCGGCGCCGAACATGTAAATGCCCTGGGTCTTCTTCATTCTCAGGCTAGAACAAGGTCAGTGGCATCGAGTGAAATTTACACAAGCATTTAATTGTTCACCACCGGTTCTTGGAGCACCCTTTTTCTCAGAGTCGGGTGCAATCTTTAGCAAAGTGAAGAGATCCACACTTACTTTGGAATTTTTGAGTAAAACATCAACTTCATCAAAATCTTGGTCTTTCTTACCATATTTTGCTGCGGGAGGTGGAGCTATCATTTGAGCAGTGATTCCATTGTAGGTGATGAAGATCCGGGTGGATGTCTACTTGATTCAAAGATGCATTGACTTCGTTCATTCTTCTAGTTTGCACTACCATAACTTCTTCCACTTTGGAAACATCTCAGGGCCTGAATAAACCTTATAGAAGTACTTGGTTCAGCAAATCTCACGCAGAGGCTTAGGTTCTCGGTCTCTTTTCTTGTTCCCGCTTAGCAAAGTATTCCCTTAACAAAGACACCTAACATCAAGATGACCAACTTCTTTACGTAAAGAACAAATCGAAAAATTCCTTTCCAAAGTGGCCTTTTCCATTGCATTTAGGACACACTTTGCCAATAGCAAATTTCGGATGAGTATTCCTATACCTAATGAATACATTCGTGGTAAGTTTTACTGTTCTTGCACCTTGAGTTCAACCAATTGTTTGGTTAGTTCTGCTAAAGCTTCAAGAACCTTAGATAGGTCCGACTTGACCTCAACCTTGAGAATTAGCTTCCCTCTCTTTAGATTTCTTCTTTTCTTTCTGTATGGCATAAACCGGAATGGAAGGGTGATGATCATAATGTGCATCAATAGCATCGGGTAAAAGGATCATGGCCATGGTGAGAAACATGGTGCTTGTCGTGCAAAGTAGAGAGCATTTGAGTCAGGTCGATGGTTTTGGCAAAAACTTTGTATATAGAATCAAATCCTTCAAAGAGCCTTGATCTTGAGCAATTTCCTTTGGATATCCGGTCTTCTTTCCAAACCATTGATGAAAGCAAAGAACTAAAAAAGTGTTGGGATTGTGACTTGTGCTCTTTGGCACCTGCTCATAAATGTGCTAAATCTTTCTTTGTACCGATTCACACTTTCCCCTGCATGTATAGAAAAACTTTGCAACTCATTAACCAAATCGTTGAGCAAAATTTAACTTACCAAACCTGTCCCAGAACTTTTGACGAATTCATCCCATGAGGTGGTACCCATTAACTTCTCATAAGTTAACCAAGCACCAGTTTCACTCTTCTTTGAAACATTTCTCAAACTCTGAAAAGCTTGCACCCCTTCTTGAAACCATAATCCCCGTAATAGTCTTCAAATATTCTCAAAAGTTGTTAGCACTCATGCTTTGAATCAAAAGTAGGCAAGGGAACGTGGACATTCAACTCGAATTGGTATGGCATGTTCTGAAGTAAGCTAGTTGAGAAACTTGAAGGCAATGGCCTTTCTCTGCAGAATGATCCCATACATCAACATCTTCCAATGGTTCTTGTTACTCACTGGAAATTTTGCTTTGTAGCCATGAGTTCTCAAACCCGTGAAGATCTCGGTAGAACCTCCAAAGTGTTGACCCTAAACCTGGCTTAAAGGTCAACCCACAAGGAACCAATTTGAGTTTACACCCAAATTGGGGTTGGAACCTCCGGATCACTTAAGGTGATCAGTCTATGCAAGATAAATTCGAGAGAAGTTCAAAAATTTGAGGATTTATACCTTTCCCATTTCCAAAAAATGGTGCTTTGACTAAAAAAGATGTGGTGATGAAAGATGGATTGATTCCTCGAGTCAACTGGCTGTAGACTTGCTCAAAAAAAGTTGTAAGTATCCAATGATAAAGTCCCCGACCAAGTCGGAGACTAAATTTGAGAGTTATCCGATCTCAAAGTGGGGTCAAATTTGGTCAATAGAAGTCAAATATGGAAAATAGTGATCAGAAAATGAGATTTAGAGTTGCTGCCGTGTTTTGGGAATTTCCAAAGCAAAGTGGCCCAGAAAAGTATTTTTTGTGGCTGGATTTGACAAAAATACAAATCAAACCGACCAAAATGAGTGCTAATTTTTATAACTTGAGCTAGGTGTGGTATTTTGGATGATCTCAAAGCATTTAGCTCACGAGCCCCTAAGAATAGATGGCAAGTGGGCCAAAAAGTGCTTTTGGGAACACTCAAGAAATTTCTGTAAAATATTTTGAGGCAAGAATTGCTAAGAAAAATATCGAGATGGATTTGACAACTTGGCAGTCAATTTAAATTGATATGAAGGTAAATATATCATGATAACAATAGATAAGGATGCTTCATAGCTCCAGATACAGTAAAATAGTCATCACAAGTCATAAGATAATTTTTTGAAGGTAATGTCAATTAGATCTTTGCAAACCCAGTTGAGGAGTGCTCAGGAACTTCAAGAATCGTTCAGATCTTGCAAATGATCAATGCCTCGATTTGAGCACGTCCGGCCTTCAAAAATATTGTGATTGTGTTTCCCCGCATATAGTTTTCAAATTTTGATTCCAAAGATTTTGGGTAATAAATTTAGGCTTAATCTCTTGCTTAGATTCGAATCCAAAAAATAGAGTGGTTTTAGAGAGAATGGAGCTGAAGGCATGATTCGAGCCAAATTTCTAATTTTAGGTTCTTTTCGCCAGTATTTTGAGAATTTTACATAATCTGGTTTCAGTATTTTTGGAAGAATATGCCTTGAATATGATGTATTTTGTCATTTAAGAATCTTGGCCAATGGTTTAGAGGTATTTGCCCAAAAAATATTTAGAGATAATAAAAAAATTTTAGCCATAGGAGGGATTCTCCACGCGTGCAAAAGGATAGGAATCTTTTTGGGCATCTTTGGCAAGGCTTGGAATATTCCACTAAGAATATGATGGAATAGGAATGAAGGCAAAAGAAATTATGAGGGACCATTAGGGGGGCAAAGGAAATAATAAAGAAAAGGGAATGATATTTTGAAACAAAGGCTTAAGTAGGTTTTGGAATAGACAAGGTGATGGCACATTGAAGGAGCAAGATGGCAATTATGGCAAAAAACAAGCATGGCAAAGGAATGAACAATGGGTATGAAAACAATGTTGAGCCAAAAGTGCAAAAATGGGGGTAGTGGGTGAAGCAAAGGGAAAATTAGAAACTATACACCATGGGGTCTTCCAAACTCTTAACTCCCAATCTTCAAAAATATGTCTTCCAAACTTCATAACCCGATTCTTCTAGAGCATATTCTTCAACTAAGCATTTGGTCCCAAATAAAATACCTCTTGTGATCTTTTTGGCTTGAGCACTTGTTGACCTAGAAGGTAAGCATCAATGTTGACTACCAAGCTCTTCCAATCTTTGACCTAGTCTTCAGAAATGACTTAACCTCGACTTGAATGCATAGAACACAATTAGCATGTTGCCCTTTGGGGGCAACATCTCACTAAAAAAAAGAATGGCTGGTCCCCTCACCATAGAGGGTCTTCAACTTTGTACCAAAGTGCACAGGTGAGAATCATGGTAGAGAGGGGTGTAATGTGCAAATGTTGGTGGAATAAAGGTGGATATGGTGGTGGGAGGATGTGAGGAATATGATGAGTGATAAAAGTATGAGAATGAGTGTGAATAAGATAGGGTGATGATGGGGATGGAGTGTATGAGGGTGAAGTAAATGTGCAAGTGTTGAGATCTCGCCAAAACAAAAGAATGGGTGCCTCCTTGATCCTTTAAAGAGCAACTCTGCTATGATGGTGAAGCTGAATGCTTGTGAGTGCTTTCTTTGGGGAATGAAAGACAAGAATAAGGAGTTTAAATGGATGGCGTGACTACTTATGGCGATGAATGAAAATGGAGAAAGGGTGCACCCCTGTCATGGAAAAAACACAAACTAGTTAGTCTCAAAACCTTGCAACTCGCTATGGTGGTGAAGTTGATTTGCAGAGTGCTTTTTATGGGAATGAAAAACAGAGTAAGGGGTCTAGATGAGTAGCGTGGACCACTTATGGCGGTGAATAAAGATGGAAAAAAGGATGCTCCTGCATATGACACTTGGTAAAGCATTAGTAATCACTCTTTTCCTTGAGATGACTTATACTGTCCTCAGGTCAACCCAACCTACAATCATAAAATTAACTTATCAAAGTAATATGCTCAAAAATTAAATAAATCTAACTATTCTATACCTACCATAGATCTTTAAACTCTCCAATGCAAAAGAGGGACAAGCAAGCATGCTGGTCCCAATACCTTTCAAATGCGTGATATTGATAGGATTTGGTAACAACATTCCCGAAGTACCTCTTGTAGCCAATATGAATTGGTACTGCAGATTCCAAAGACCACAAAGGGTCCTTCCTAAATATTATCAAATCCTACACCAGTCTTCTTTTTGACTTATTCCACTTAAGGACAAGCTCCCCTTCCTAAAAGTACCCCCGATTCTATGTGCATCTTTGAATGCAGCCAGATCTTTGGCCTTTTCAAATAGAGATTAGTATTCTCGCCTTCCATTCTATATTCATCTAGGTGCAGCAAGGCATCCAATCTTTCTTACATGGCATGTTCAAAAGGTAAGCATAGTTTATGAGCCAATCTCGTGGAAGGCAACTCGAGTTCCAATCGGTAAAACCCGCCTTTATGCCATAAACCAAATTGAAGGGGCAATTTTGGCTATTTTTCTTAACACTTTGTTAGCCCAAAGTTAAATCCATTTTTGATATGCCAATCCTTTTGTTGTTTGTCTCCAACGTCGTATTTTCAGTGGCTTGTCCAAATTGGGGATCCACCTTCAAATGCTCAACAAATTAGGGGATAGTATGATGAAATCTGCAAACAAATTCATGTGGTTATTGTTAGCTTGACCTCAAGGTAAGCCTCTGCCCATTTAGTAAAATAATCTGTAGCCACAATAATATGCTGATGTTGACCACCAGCAGAAGAAGGATTAATGGGACAATATAATCCTAGCCCCCGTGATTTGAAAGGGTCCGGAGATATGGTAGGATTCAAGGCACTTGCAATAAAAATTCTTTACTAAAAATTTGACATTGATGGCGAAGTTTTATAACCTCATAGCAATCTCTAAAAACAGTAGGCAATATCCGTCAGACCTGAATCTTTTTGGTAAGTGGTATCCCAAAGAAAATGTCCTCCACCAGATACCTTTATGCATCTCCCCTAATCAAAGGCAGATTCTTCTTCACTTACATACACCTTGATCCAAAACCCTGCACCTGGACCAACCCCAATGGAGCCTAAGCATGGGACCTCCAGGTTGCTTAAGGCAACCAATCTTGGTTACCAAATTTGCAAGAAAAGATCAATTACTTTGTGGATCCTCAAGAAAAATAAGGCAGTTGCACTCCAGATATGAATATCTCGAGATGTACGATCCTTTTCAAATGATTTTTGAAGGAAAAAATCAGAAACAGTTGTGGTGATATGTGGAAAAACTTGACTCAATTTGGATCTGGAATGGCTGAGAAAATCGGGTTCAAAGTTGACAGAAAACCCGGTCACACTTCCCCAGATAAAAATGAGGTCTTAAGACACTCAAATGATGATATCTCGAGATTTACTGATCAACACATATGATTCTTGAAATGACTATGAGAAAACAGTTGTAGGTACATGTAAGGAAAAACACTTGGCTTGATTTGGAACTGGTATGAGGAGAAAAAAGGATTCAAAGTCGATCAAAATCTTACGCCAAAGGAATCCGCGAGGGAAAAGCAAAGAAACAAATTTTTGCATCTTGAGTTCTATAAGGTATTTTTGCATGATTTCAATTGTCACAAGTCTGAATAGAACCTAAAAGCATGTACAAAAGATAAAATAGTAGTTTGAATCACGAAAAATGCTTCTAACAATGTTTTGGTGGGCAAAAGTTCGCGAGAAATAATGAAAGATCAAATTTTCAAACTTGACAGGGATTTTCGTGATGTATCAATCAAATAATCATAATATCTTGTGTTCGTACTATTCCAAGCAATAAACTCGGTTAAAAAATCTTGGAAAATAATTTATGGAAGAATATTAGCCATGAATCATTACCCGATGGCTAAGGAATGCTGGGATAGCTTGGAGATCATCAAGAAATCATGCAATCGCCATGGTAATGGGCGCCTAATGCCGGGCCTTCAACTTAAGTGTTTCCCATGTATTTATTCTTAGCATTAACGGTTCCGTAATATTAGGTCTTAAATTTAGGCTTGTTGGGTAGATAATGAGCGGGAATCCAAGAATAGATAGGTTACTGAGGCGGTGGGATCCAATTCGGCGGGATATAAACAAGATTTCCAAATCCCTAGGGTTGAAGACCGTATTTTTGGCAAAACTCACGAGCACGTGCCATATTTTGAGGAGTATATGCCCCAATATGCCCTAGAGTTTTGGCATTTAGAAATTCCAGGACAAGGTCTTTTAGGGTAATTCAATTATAATATGGAAATCTAGCAATTTGGACCATGAGGAACTATAGCCATGGCGATTTTTCAAGTTTGAAGTCCATTTGGGGCTATAATGAGGTAGCAATACAAATACCTAAGCAAATGGTCACCATGGGGTAAGAAGAAGAAACAAAATGGGATCCAAGAGAGTAAAGAGAGAGTATGGAGTAGAAGAATAGAATGGTTAGGAACTCAAAAGGATGTGCATGTGGGTAGTGATAGAGAAATATCTTAATGGTAATGAAATGAAAGGAGAATGTGGATAAGAAATATTTAGGGATGATCACCTTGTGGAAATATAGTAAAAAAAGATGTATTGGAAAAAATTAGGCAAGATATGATAGGGTATGCAAGAGGAAACAAAAGGGAGTATAGATATAGGGAAAAAAGAAGGCTAGAAAAATTTCAAGGCAAGAATAAAAATGAGTGAGAATGGCTAGGAATGGGATCCAAGTACCATGGGGTCTTCCAAACTTTGAACTTCCACCTTCAAAAATGCCTCCAATCTTTAGTCAACCTGCAGTTTTCTAGTGCATAGTTTGACTTCAAAATAAGTTCTCTTTTCCCAAATTTGACTCTCGTATCAAATGTCCCCATCAAGGTCTTCCAAACTTTGACCTAATCTTCAAAACATAAACCAATGATTAGTATGTATAAGTTGCCCCAGGGGCAAATTGTCCTATCAAAATACAGAAAATGGCTGGTCCCCTAACCATAGGATATCTAAAATGAGCAATCCAGAGGGGTCTTCAACATAAACCAATGCTTCCTGTGAAAATGTGATAGAAGAGATGTGTGAAAATGAAGGTGGAGTGTATGTATGATGGAATGAGTATGAGTGTGGTGGAGATGTAATGTGAAGCGAAATGTGGATGATGGAGTAAGTGGAGAAGTGAAGTTTGATAAGTATGGGATGGAAGATATGGAATGCGAGTGTGCAAATGAAGTGAGAAGTGTGTGAGTGTATGATGAACTCGCCAAAACAAAAAAAATGGCTGGTCTTCTCAACCATAAAAATGCTAATGTAATGTCGAGGAGCAATGCCTGCCTTGGACTACATTTTGGATGGATGCATGTTTCCAACCAACTCAATTCTATCAAGTAAGCATCTTCAAAATGGGAGAATGCTCAAAGCATGTAATAACAGCAAAGAACAAGACAAAATCCAACAAGCAATCAACAAAGGCTCAAATATGGCTACCTTGCTTATACCAATGTGGCAAATGCACGATGTGTTGCGTGAACTTCTTTAGCTGACATATCCCGGTAACTTATTGATCCCAAATGGTTGCAAACAAACTTGTAGAACATCTTTGGCTGCTGCATTATCTTGTGAGATAAAGTCTTTGCTCATGTCAGATATCCAAATACCATCACATAGTCATGCTCAAATTTACTCAACTCTTTACACTTCCATGCTCAAGCAATGCAAAGGAAGTAGTTTTGCTGATTCTTAGACTTCTTTGAATTTGTCCACAACACTTTGAAACTTAGGTCGAACCATTCTATGCACACTTGTTCATCAAAGTGTCAGAAATTATGGTCTAGCTCACAATGTGGTGCCAAATCATCAAGAAAACAAATTTCTCCTTTTGAGGCATGTAAAGGTCATGCTCACACAGCCATTTTCAGCTGGTATGCATGTCTCAAATCTGAAGTCTCATAAAGAGGGGGCTACTGTCATGTGTCACTAAAATTCAAAGAGCATGTAACATAACTTTAGAGTGCTCAAATGCTAAAGTATCAATGCTTTTCTAATTCACATAATAATGGTTCACCATCTTCTAAAAATGCTTCACATGTATGAAAACTCTCAAACTCAGGGCTGATCATTGCATCTATCACTCTCTTTCTCATGACAATGCTGAAACTCATCCAATTCCATATAAAGAACTTTGCTGCACTCTTTTAGTCATGTGGGATGTGATTATATTTACCTCATTGGACTTCAAACTTTGTAGATAAGGGTACATACTCCCAGGTTTCATGGCTGGCCTCATGTGTTTACATAACCAAACGTTTAAATCTTGAATTTGTCTTATACAGCTGATTTCATTGTGAACCATCGTAAACATTCAAGTTTTGGATATTATGATAGTTAACATGCTCTACTTTGCTGTAATTTCTCATTTTCACATGCAAGAACATGGCTTGTATTCCTCAAGCATGAGTAGAGGTATGCACAATTACACCTTCTCAAACTTAGGCACCTACTTCTTTGGAACTTTATTTTCCAGTTTGGCATGATCAAGAAAATATTTTGGAATGTTACACCTCTCATCCAAATACTTTTAGGAATAATACTTCAGCGGAGACTGCTTAAAAGCTTCGCCAAATGGAATCAAAGAAGTACCTTTTGCTTAGACTACGTATAAAGCTGGAAAACAGCAAGCGAGACCTAACAAAAAAAAATGGATTAGATTGAGCTGGCTCAAGTTTCTCTTCTTACTAAGAATATGTATTACTCTCTCCGCAATGGAGATTTTACCTTTCGCTGTCTTCTATTCTCAAAGTATATAGTTGCTCGATCAGCTTGTCTCATGTCACAATATGATTGCTAAATCTTTGGACAAAGTATGGATCAAAAGCCGACCACTGGTCGTTCCACAACCATAATTCTGCTCAACCGAGAACCATCCCGCCGACTTCCGCTTTCCATACATCTTAAAGTGTTCTTTCCCCTTTCTTATAACATACTCATCATGGTATTTTCAAATTTGTACCAAAATTCTCTGGATCTTTTGGAGCCATCAAAGATTAGGCCGAAATTGGGAATACATACTTGTCGAAAAGGTTGGGACCTTGATTGTGAAAAGCCATTGAGTAATCTCTACAGGGAGAGACCGGTGAGACCTCAAAATGTTGATCAAAACCGCAGCACCTGGACCAACCTCAATGGAGCCTACATGGTTAAGGACCTCCAGTTTTAAGGCAACCAAATACTTGGTGCAAGGTACGAAAAGATCAATTTACTTTTAGGATACGAAAGAGAAAAATAAAGGCGATTGCGCTTTCGGATATGGAATATCTCGAGATATGCTTACGTCCTTTTCAGAAATGATTTTTGAAGGACCAAATCAGAAAACAGTTGTGATATGGAAAAACTTGACTCATTTTGGATCTGGAATGGCTGTCCAGGTTTAGGATTGGCCGGTCTGGCGATTACGCTTCCACGAGGGAGCCAGGATACACACACTCAAATGATGATATCTCAAGGAATTTACTGATCCGCTTTTATAGTTGCCAGAAATGACTATGAGAAAACAGTTGTAGGTACGTAATGGAAAAACCTTGGCTTGATTTGGAACTGGTATGAGGGAGAAAAGGTTAAAGTCGATCAAAAATTCTGTCGGTGGTATCGAGAAAAAGCGACAAGCAAATTTTGTATCTTGAGTTCCTATAAAATTATTTTGCATGATTTCAATTGTCACAGGTCTGAATAGAGCCTAAAGCATGCAAAAGATAAAATAGTAGTTTGAATCACGAAAATGCTTCTGTAACAATGTTTTTGGAACGGCAAAAGTTCTGAGAAAGCAATGAAGGTCCATTTCAAACTTGACAGGGGATTTTCATTGATGTATCAATCAAATAATCATAATATCTTGTGTTCGCTACTGTTTTCGTAATAGAGCTCAGTTAAAATGTAGAGGAAAATAATTTATGGAGTGTTATGCATGAATCATTGCCAATGGCTAAGAATACCCGGAGATAACTTGGAGATCATCGAAGAAATCATGCTGTACCATGGTAATGGGCCTTCAATATACGGGCCTTGACTTACGTAGTGAACACCCATGTATATTTATTCTGCGATACTTGGTTCCCAGAATATTGGGTCTTAAAATTTAGAAACTTGTTAGATTTTAGATAATGGCCGAGTCAAGAATAGATAGGTTACAGGCGGTGGGATCAATTCCGGCGGGATGGCGATTTCAAATCCTAGGGTTGAAGACCCGGTATTTTTGGCAAAACTCACGATCACGGTTTCGCCTTTGAGGTATATACTTAGAATATGCATTATTTTTGGCATTTAGAAATTCGGACAAAGGTCTTTTGGGGATAATTCAATTATATTATGGAAATCTAACAATTTGGACCATGGGAACTATAGCCATGTGATTTTCAAGTTTGAAGTCCATTTGGGGCTATAATGGTGCTGAAATACAAGCAAATGAGTTATATGGAGATTAGAAAAGAAGAAAACAAAATGGGATCAAAGGGGAGTAAAAGGGGTATGGAGTAGAAAAAGAATAAGAATGAATTGGGAACCAAGGATGTGCATGGTGTGAGTAGAATATCTTAATGGTATTAATGAAATGAAAGGAGAATGTGGATAAAAAGAAATATTTTAGGATGAAATCCTGCTTGGCAAATATAGTAAAAAGATGTATTGGGAAAGAAAAAATTAGGCAAAGATATATTAGGGTATGTCTAAAGAGTGGGCTCAAGGGAGTATAGATATAGAGGGAAAAACTAAAATTTCAAAGAACAAGAATAAAACTGGTGAAATGGCTAGGAATGGGATCAAAGGTACCATGGGGTCTTTAAAACTTTGAACTTCCAATCTTCAAAAATGCGCTTTAATCTTTAGTCAACCCGAGTTTTCTAGTGCATGGTTGACTTCAAAATAGGTTCTCTTTCCCAAATTTGACTTCAACATCAATGTCCCTATCAAGGTCTTCAAACTTTGACCTAATCTTCAAACTATAAAACCAATGATTAGTATGTATTTGCCCTTTGGGGCAACATCTACATAGCTCAAGAAAATGGGCTGGTCCCCTCTGACCATAGGATATCTAAATGAGCAATCGAGGGGTCTTCAACATAAACCAATGCCACGAGGTGAAAATGTGATAGAAAGAGATGTGTAGAAAATGAAGGTGCAGGTGTATGTATGATGGAATGAGTATGAGTGTGGTGGAG